>BGNK01000549.1:69382-218258 GCA_003297005.1 Symbiodinium sp. clade A Y106 | reverse complement strand
ATACATATATACATATATACATATATACATATATACATATATACATATATACATATATACATATATACATATATACATATATACATATGTACATATGTACATATATACATATGTACATATATACATATATACATATATACATATATACATATATACATATATACATATAGTCCTTAATATGGCCCCAGCCAACCTAAATCCTCTCAGAAATCCAACCTTTGGTGAGATGCTGGATCTTACAGTTGTCGCAGCTGGAGAGCACAGTCCTCAAGCTGTGGTGTAGGTTCCTGTTTTGGTGTTAATTGGTTTCTAGCGGTTCGAAGCGGCGTTTCCTGACGGATTCTGAGGCTTGCATAAGGATTTAGGGTGTGAGCTTGGAGGTTGAGGGTATTGTGTTCCTGAACCTACGGCTCCATTTGCCCATATAGTATATCCTTAGGCCTTAAAGTACCTATACAGGGACCTCTTTAAGGCGTTTATTAGGGGCTATAGTGTCCCCCAGAAACTTGCAACATGGATTGGCGATGATTAGGATACTGATGTTCCAACTTTCTGGGTTCGACTATAATGCTTAGGGGTTTAAGGTTTACGGAATTAAACAGGTCCTTTGGAAAATATGGAGGCCACGTCGGCTTGAATATCCGTACGTTATCGGTCTGTTCTCCTAAGGTCAAGCTCCGCCTCCTGCGCAAGACAGCGACGTCGGGCCTGTCACACCTGATGCAGCAGTAGCAGAGGCCGCACCTTGCAAACCAAACTTGGAAGCACCCCTAAACTCTAAACCCTGAACTCTAATACTAACCAAACCCTAAACCCCAAACTCCAAACCTCATAAACCCTAAACTCGAAAGCCTAAACCAACGCGGATCGCGGTTTCGGGCCTGCCGTCTTCGAAATTTTCAGCACACTGGCAAAACCCTGCCTCCTGATGTTGTGAACGAGTTTTCCCCGAAAGGGTTCCTCTAAGGGTGCTATAGGGTTTGGGGATGTTTAGCGTTTAAAGCCAGGGTCCGTGTACCCACATAGTAGATACGTGTAGATACTTTGGCCTTACAGCAGTCTTGATATGGGCACTTTGGGTAAAGTATGTGCCATTTGGGTATTAGGGTAAGTTCGGAACAGTCCAAACAAGACGATGGACGACCTCTTCCACATGGAATGCACAGTTCTCCCTATGGTGATGTTCCAGGTCTCGGGGGAGGGTCCAAGTACACGAATAACAGGTTTCTTGACGTTGTTTGGATTTGGGATCCAAAACTCCATACTCTCAGTGGCTTTTGGCACGTTATCTCCCATTATTGGATTACTGGAGTTTACATAGACCATAAGCCCTGCATGCGGTATAGAAACTCGCATAGAAGACATGTCGAACCTTGAAGGAAATTCATTTAAAGAGCCCTATAATTCAAGCCATGCTTTACTCGGCAGGGTCTCTTCGCCCATCGGTAAGTAATACCCTACGGGGGTTACAAGTACAGCTACCTTCTTTGTAACCCTAGTTACAAAGTCCCATGACCCCTCTAAGTATGATTTGGGCATCCAAACACCTACCGTTCTATGGGCTATACCTTATGACCTAGGAGTTATATCCCAATCTGTAGTAGGGTATGGGGCTGGTAACGTATGACCCTAAACCCTAAACCCTATAGATTCCTAGTAGAGACCTTATCAAAACCCTTTATCGATCCCTTTAAAGGAACCCTATAAACCCCTAAACCTTCAACCCCTGGGTATGGCCCGCTAGGTAGAAGAGGGGGAGCTCCTCAGTCGCTTGAGCCAGGACTGCCTCTGGCTTAGGGCTTCAGGGCGCACTACTAACGGGTTAGGGTTTAGGTTTAGGAGTTTAGGGTTTAGGAGTTTAGGGTTTAGGGCCTGTAGGGTTTAGGGATAGCATTCCTCTGGCTGGCTCTTAGGACTTTAGTTGTTGGCGTTTTTATATGTCCTATAATCAGGAGGTCGAAAGTGTGACTTTGTGGAGGGGTCCAGAAGTCAGCCATGACGGTTTGATATGGTATTCTGCCCTAAACCCAAAACCCCTAAACCCCTAAACCCCTAAACCCGAAGCCCCTAAACCCCTAAACCCTGAACCCCTAAACCCTAAACCCCTAAACCGCTAACCCCTAAACCCCAAGCCGGTCTTCCTTTGACTGAGGGCTTTGGGGTTCTTTTTCAGCGTATTCATGAGAGATTGATACAGCATGGTATTCCTCGGGGTGCCTTGGGCCCTATGGCTGTAGTACAAATGGTGCTTCAGTGTTCCTTTTCCAGCGCACTACGAAGGCTTTGATATGATATTCTTTGCCGTGCCTTTGGGCTAAATATGGATTTAGGATGCCTGAAGGTAGTATATGATAAGGCCTACACTCTACACCCCTAAACCCGAAACCAGAGAGGTAATTTGCCGTATGGTGTTGTATCGGCCTGTACAGAGATGTTATCGGGTTTTTCAAGGATTCTAGGGTTTACGGTTGTGTCTTGTGGGTTTAAAGATTAGACTGCCTTTATAAAGGGGTTATAGGCCTGTGTTAGGGCTTTTCGGGCTTGTCGCGTTAGGGCTCATGGTTTTTTGGTGTTTCATGGGGGGGGCTATACTTGGAGGATCATGGGTCTTAGTAAGTATAGTTGTAAGTTCCTTGAAGCGGGGCGACAAGTAACTACCAGTATAGTTACTTGATTTAAAGCCCTAGTTACTAAGTCCCATGATCCTCTAAGTATGTGATGGTGTTTGTGATGGTCTCGTGGGCTTGAACCTAAACCCCAAACCCTAAACCCCTAAACCCTGAACCCTAAACCCTACACCCCTAAACCCTTAAACCCTGAACCCCTAAACCCTCTTAAAGGGTTGTGGCGGCGAGGCTTTCAGAGCTTTTTCGGGTCCTAAACTCCAGGCCCCAAGCCCTAAACCCTGTATAGACCCCAAACCCCAACACCCCACAGACCCCTACAGACCCCACCCCACAGACCCTGAACCAAAGACCCTATAGGCCCTAGACACTAATCCGGTGTTGTGTAGTTCAGGGCTCATTTGAAGGATCTAAAGTAGTCATTGCCTCGATTGCATCGGGTCCTGTGGTCTGGAAAGGGTTGGCACGATTCCTCGGAAGAGCTCTTAAAATGCTTCGTGTTTTCATGTTTTTTTAGGGATTTTGGGCTTTGGGGTCTACCGGTGGACGCACAAATCTGCCGGCTTTAGAGGGGCCATAGCCATTAGTCTTCGATAATAGCTCTCCCCATATAGTCCCTTTATATCTGTAGTAGCATATGCCCCAAAATTCTATTCAATATCCTAACTACGGCCTCATACCCTGCAACCCATTAGTGTGTGGGGTTAGGGTTTGGTTTGTTTTTGGTACAAGGGTGTCTTATTACGATTTCGACATGATTTCATGAACTTTTTCTTGGGTTTTACAAGGTTTAGACGGGACTTCGCTGGGCTTAGGGTCTTGTAGGTTTCGGGGCTGTTCTGCTTTGAGATGTTAAGGGCTCCGTCGACGGATCTGTAAAGGAAATCAGGGCTTTGTTCGGGTTCTATACACTTCTGCGATGCTGTAGCATGAAATCAGGTCCAGACACACGCAGGACGGTCGCATGCCACCACTAGAGCAACACACATCTTGGTTGGCTGACAAGCTGGGGACAGCCATCTCCTTGCAATGGGAGAATACACAGGTTTGGAGTTGGGGCCGACACACGCCCCGACAAGAAGTCATCTTGTCTGAGTTTGTTTTTTCCTCAGGCTGTTCGCCTTCTAATCTTGCTTGTTCGGCGGCCCAGCTTGCCTGCAATATATATATATATAGAGAGAGAGAGAGAGAGTATAGAGCTTGCAGTCCTTTAGAAGGTAAGGTAGGTATGTTTAAACCAGTTCTGGCCCAACATGACCCACGAAGGCCATGGAGGGACGGAGGCACTTGCAAATGAAGCGCAATGTAGTATCGGCTCGTAAGTCGGCCAAATAGAGACTCCAAAACCCTAGTTCCGTTCATTACCCTAAGGGTCCAAAGGACCCAATAATAACTAGGTACTTGGGTTTAGGATAGTAGTTATGTAGCTCAATATTTAGGAGAGTATATGATTATTAGGTACTCGGACCCTTAGGGTTAAGCCGTATTCAGCCGTGCACCTTAGGCTTTGGAGGGATGAAGCACATGAGTTCAGGAATATGGCTTCATTTCCCTCGGGGAATACATCCCCCTCGCCTGATACTGATACATGATCCCCATCATCTCAAGTCAAACATCCCTGAAGACTGTGTGGTTTCAGTAACCAAAGCCCGAGGGTTTAATACAGGGGCCTGAAGAAAGACCTATACTGTTGGGGGGGTCCTTATTATAACTATACTAGAATGGTCCCAAAACCCTATTCTATTTATTAAGGCCCCCAAATTCTAGTACCCTTATAGATCCCTTATAGAGCCTTTTAAAGGAGCCCTATTCTAAATACTAAGGCCCCTATATTACGCTACGGCACAGCGTCACGGAAAGACTGCCAGCCCTAAGGCTCCATGTGCCCATATAGTATATACTTAAGCCTTAAAGTACCTATATAGGGACCCCTTTAAGGCTTAAGTATCTACTATAAAGGTACATGGAGCCTTTGGCCAGGAAGTACCTGCAGCTTTGGAGCGGCCTGCACAGGACTCTCGACTCCAATCCCCGAGCGAACTCTGGGTTTAGGGGTTAGGGGTTTAGGGTTTAAGGGTTTAGGGTTTAGGGGTTTCTAGTGTTGTTTCAGTGTTCGTAGTTAATAAATTAGGTTTTCTGTGGATTTAGGCTGAAATTGTCGGGCTTTGGGGTATGCAGGTGTCTGCTTCTTTTATATCTTTCCTAATTACTACCTTATCCTACAAGAACTATTTTTTGTAGGGTCCCTATAAATTCCATAAGGGTTTATAATAAGCACCTACAAAAAAAGTAGGGTTTGGTAGGTTGAGGTAACTACACATGTATTTCTTTTGTGCAGGCAGTCTATTGTTTGTCAGGTCTTGGGCACGGTCAAAAACGTCGGGGCTCGTGCTTTAGTTGTCTCAGATTTTGTTTGCGGGCTTCGTTTCTTAGTGCGGAGAGGAACTGTTTGGGTTGAATTAAGGGGTTGATATGCTTCGGAGTTGTGCTAGAAGGTGAACCGGTCTTACATGACAGGCCTTCACCAACAGTTACATTTAGTTGGAATACTCAAACTCCGGTCTGTTTGGAGTCCTATGCTTTGGGGTTCCGAAGCCTCAAAATTGCGAGTGTTCAGGTGGAGCCGGAACCGCCAACCAATGTATCATATGGCTCCGGCGCGAGTGCGACGTTGCATCGGTGCATTGAGCGCCCGGAAACTCTGAATGAGGTGCTCCGTTCTGAGCCTAGACTTTCGTAAGGTCGTGGACCGCCTTTGGCCTCGCTCTCTTGAAACGTTTCGCACCTTGGAGGAGCGGCCTGTGGTATGCGTCATTATCTTGAGCAAGTGCGCGGATGACACACTCCCACAGGGCCTTGATTACCGATATAGTAGAGTGCAGGGTTTCTATAGCATCAATTACCCCAAGGGTCCAAAGGACCCAATAATTAGGTACTTGGATTTATGATAGTTGTTATGTAGCTCAATATTTAGGAGAGTATATGATTATTAGGTACTCGGACCCTTAGGGTTACTATTATGATTTGGGAAAGTATCCCCCGTAACATCACCGAGGACCCCTTGGGAAAGTCTTAGCCGCGAGAGCCCCCTCGGCCCCCCATGGAGCTCCCAACCCTTTGCGGTTTGGGGGTTTGGGGTTTAACCCAAAAGCCAGACCTTGGGCCTGAAGTACACCGTCCTCCACCTTTGGGGTTTCGGGTTTAGGGTTTAGGATTCAGGCTTAACGTTTAGGGTTTAGGGTTTAGGGTTTCCAACAGCTCCATGTACCCTTATAGTAGATGCTTAAGCCTTAAAGGGGTCCCTATATGGGTACTCTAAGGCCTGAGTCTATACTATATGGGCACATGGAGCCTTAGGGGTAATTTAGGGTTCAGTTTAGGGGTTGGGCGTAGGTCATCCGCAAAGGCTTATTTCAAACCTTAAACCCTAAAGCCCTAAAACCCTGAAGCCCTAAACCCAAAACCCTTCTTAAACCCTAAAGCCCTAAAACCGTAAACGCTAAACCCTTCTTAAACCCTAAAGCCTTAAACCCTTCTTAAACCCTAAACCCTTCTTCAACCCTAAAGCCCTAAAACCGTAACCCCTAAACCCTTCTTAAACCCTAAAGCCCTAAACCCAAAACCCAAATCAACCCAGGAGCCGCCTCCGATGCTGCAGCTGCCAGTCCCCCCGGCGCAGGCACGGGCAGTGCAGAGCTACGGTTTAGGGTTCAGGGTTGAGGGGGTTTAGGGTTTATAGGAGTTTAAAAAGTTTAGGGTTCAGGGTTTAGGGTTTACCAGGACCCCCCCCCCCAAAGGCCCTTTAATACCTTATGGTCCTTGACAGTGGGTATTTGGGGTATATTAGAGGGTAGCCGGGGGGTCGAGATAATGAGGATTCATATAGGGTTGAGAATCCAGGGTTTCGGTTTTGGGGCTTAGGCTAGGACTTATTAGTGTTCTACAATGATGGTTTAGTCGGGGTTTTCCAGCGGTTATACGTTTTCCACAACGAAAGCAGGGCTCTGTAATTCTATAAGGCTTCTGTCATTTAGTATAGGGGCTTTATTAGGATTCTAGTATATAAGTGTTTGGGCTCTTGTAGGGGTTTTATAAAAGGATTTCATAGGGGGCTGTATAAGGGATCTATAATAAGGGGGGGGGGTTAGGATCGAAAGCATGGGTTTGGGTACACGAGTAAGTTGGATGGTTATCCTTTATACAGCTTCTAAGAAACCCTTATCATAAACCCTAAACCCTAATAGAGCTCCTAAATACTTCAAGCCTTAAGGTTCTCCAGGAGTTCTACTGGGGTTACAAAAACCCTTTGGTTGCCGTTTGGCTTTCAATGGTTTAGGTTTTGGGATTAAGGGTCAAGCGTAGTGCTTAAGAATCATCACGTAATTCGTGATCAATATCTACCCAAAGGGTCCTAAGTACCTACACAGTAGAATGTAGGGTTTATAGTAGGAATTGCTATTATGATTTGGGAAAGTATCCCCCATAACACTACCTCGGACCCTTTGGGCTATGGAGTATTGGAGCCTGTGTTGGTCTTGGGCCTGCGTCTTGGGTGAGGGTAAGCGCCGGTTTTCAGCGGTGAGCGCGGACGCTGCGCCAGTATGACCCTAAGCCCTGAACTTCTAAGCCTTAAACCCCTGACTGGCCTTAAACCCTACGCTAAACCTTAGACTGTAAGCCTTATAAACCCTAAACCCTACCCGAAACCTGAAACTCGAGCCCAAAGCCCTAAAGGTTACCGTAAACCCTAAGCTTGATCTTTGCCAAGCGCCCCGGATCTTTGAAGCATGAAGAAAACATTATGAAATACACATCTACACATTATTCTCCTTGGTTACTTCCAAGCCCAGTATTGTCATAGCAACTTTGAGTTCCTGATTATCATGATACTGCCACTTATTATACGCGGCAAAACCCACTTCCCGGCCTTCAGAACCCGTGAGTCGTAAACCAAACTCTCTACCAGGCTGGTAAGACCTATTCAACCATAAACCCTGTTAAACCGATTTCTGTCAGGACTCCAGCCGGAACGATCCCAGCCACCTGGCTTTGATAGTGATTTCACAGGTTTCCGAAATCGTTCAGAGGTGAAGAACCGTTAATGTGCGAAGCAGTGCTACGATTTCAGGGAAAGGAGGACGGGGGTTTTAACCCAATTCCCATTGTATACCCTAAACTCCAAGCCGGGTCGTGCTTCGGGTAAACCCTAGAATCCCAAGAGCACTCCTACCTCTGCAGCACGGTCGACTTGTGCAGAACGAGCCCCACCCGAGCCCGACCCGAACCCCAACCCGGGAGCCTCAGAACCTCGGAACCTCTGAACCTCGGAACCCCCCCCCCCATCCCAAAAAATTGCGGAACAACAGAACCTCGGAACCCCCCCCCTTCCATCCCAGAAAAGTGTGCACACATATACATATTTACAAGCACACATATTTACACAGTTTCACAAAATATAGAAAATAAATGTATACGAGCCTCGAAACCTCCGACCCCCNCCCCCCCACCACCAAGAACCCTGGAACGGAGTATAGGGCAAAAGTTTCTTAATCAGGATCCTGCATTAGCCAACTGGGTGCTCACATTACGAGAGTCAGATTCATTGGCACCGGGGGCTTGGGCCTTGGCGGCATGTACAAAATCTGCACTGGGTTTAGGTATGCCTGGCCCTTGCTGCTGAGGGCAATTGCAAGACAACAAGCCCAGAAATCACGGCTAAACCCTAAACCCTAGCCAGAAGCCATAGCTCCCACCTTGGGCCATACTCTCCAAGTCCCGAAACTGGGGACCTAAACTACTACTTCCTACATTCCAGCTTGGCCCCATGACTTCCGAATCACCTTACCATCTAACACCTGTGACTTGAGTATGCAAGCATGGGTCCAATCACCCCGGTCACAAACCCCAAACCCTGCCCTAAACCCTAAACGCCACCCAACCCCCCTAATCCGAAATATTGACACTTGAACCCTCGGTGAGGCTTCGGGAGGATGGATGTGGGTCTAAGGTTATAAGCGGAAAAAGCCCTGAAGCCATAAACCCATTGAGCCGTACAAGATCCGACAAGCCCTAAGTCATAAGTCAAAGGTCTATATATATATATATGCACCCAGCTTTGAAGGAACCCTTACACGAATCCTAACAGCAACCTTTACAAGAGCCGCGGAACCCAAAACTGTGTGGATTTTACGCTGAACCCTAAACCCTGACTCTAGACCGCAACCCCTAAACCTGAACCCCAAACCGGGCTTCTGCCAGGGATAATGTCACTGCGGCGGCAGATTGACGAGCCTCGGCACGGTTCGCCTGTAGCTATAGGAGTTCAGGGGTTTTAGGGTTTAGGGGTTTAGGGGTTTGGAAACCCCAAAGCCTATTCCCTAAACTAACCCTACAATCCCTATATACCCTACCTTAAACCCATATCCTCCACAAACTCCGAAGCCTCGCTTCAAGTCAATCCTTCACCAAAATCCTGAGCCTCCCAAAACCTAAACCCGAAACTTTTGGTGATTAGCACAGTGTTTCATCTCCCGAAGGGTCTCAAGGACCTATATAGTATGTAGAATGTAGGCTAGGTGCCCCAGTAGTACCCTTTTACCCTTTTTCTTTTTGGGTTCCCTTATTAAAACCGAATAGTAGGAAAAAGGGTACCCTTATTATTAAGGGCCTACTGGGGAACCTAGTAGGGTTTCTATAGTAGGAATTACGATTGTGATTTGGGAAAGTATCCCCCGTAACAGTACCAAGGACCCTTTGAAACATGGGGAGTGGATCCCTACACCCGAAACTCTAAACCCTATACTATCCTGGGCCTGAAACCCCTAAACCCTAAACCCTATACTGGTACAGTGCCCCATTTCAACCCCAAAAAGTCGCAGGTGGTATTAAGGGGACTCTTTAAAAGGGGACCCTTCTTACCACCACTTTTGGCTTTCTCAAAGCAGGACCTTGTTGAGAGGGTCCATATTCTCGAAGGTCCCCCCAATCCTAACTCTGAGTAAGGAAACCCTTATAGTACCCTTAAAGGAACCCTTATAGTACCCTTTAAGGAACCCTGATAGTACCATTAAAGGAGCCCTTACGGTACCCATAAAGGAACCCTTATAGTACCCTTTAAAGGAGCCCTTATAGAAGCCCTTAAAGGAACCCTTAAACAACCCGTAAGGACTGCGTGGCCGCGCAGCGACCGCTTCGCAAGAAGGCCAACGAGATGCTCCGGTCGTTGCACCACCACCGAGCACCCCGTCTGTGCTTTTTAGGGGGTAAGTTTAGGGTTTAGCATTTGGGGGTTCGGGTTCCTTTAAAGGAGCTATGTATAGTATATGGTTTAGGGTAGCAGAACCATCACCGGACACCCCGTCTGTGGTTGTTAAGGGGTTCCCTTGAAGGAGCCTTACTAAATAAATAGGATAGGTCCTTTAAAGGGGCCTTACTAAATAGAATAGTGTTTCTGTAAAGGGGTCTTACTAAATAGGATAGGGTTGCTTTAAAGGGTCTGTAAAGGATCTTTAATGTATAGCTTAGGGTTAGGGTAGAAGAACCATCACCTGGCAGCCCGTCTGTGCTGTTCAGGGTTTAGGGATTTAGGGATCAGGGGTCTGATTTGAACACCGAAAGCCTACGTTCTTAAGGACTTATATCCTTGAGGGCTTATAGGGAGGTTAGAGGTTAGGGTTGCTTTAAAGGAGCTATAACGGTTCCTATAAGTGGACTACTAACTATACGGGTACTATAGTGTTTCGGGGTTTAGGGGCTTAGGGCTTTAGGGTTTTTGGGTTTTATGGTATTAGGGTGTTAGGGTTTGAGGATATTTAGGTCTTGGGTTTAGGGTTTGGGGTTTAGGGTTTTGGGGTTCAGGGTGCAAGGTTTGGGGTTTTGGGTATGAGAACCATCATCGGGCACCCTATCTGCTTCGTATAGCGCCTCACGGGCTTTATCCAGATTAGGGTTGGGTGGTATAATGAAACTGTAAGGACCTACAAAGACAATCGTCGGGCACCCCGTCTGTGGTTTCAGGCACTTTTGGGGTTTATGGCGTCGGAACCGAACCATGCCTGTTTCGGATGACTGTTCGGGAATACACGCAGGGCATATGGTAATTACACTAGGATGTGGGGGTATATGTACTGTATATAGTACATTAACATAGGAACCCTAACAACTAGTATGTGTAGTCATTCAGGCTTCTATTTTCGTTCCTGCAAGGAACCCCGAAGTGTCAAGAAACTAAACAGGACTCATAAATTCCGACCAGACCCCTATGCTGCTCCTGCATACCTCTTTAAAGCTTACAACAAGCCTGGAACCCTAAACCCTAAACCACACCCTAAACTATAACCATTCTCCATCCCTTGACCCTACTTAGAGGATCATGGGACTTAGTAACTAGGGTTATAATTAAGGTAACTATACTTATAATTACTTCTAACCCCACTGAGGGTACTTATAACCGTACTTACTAAGTCCGATGATCCTCCAAGTAAAATTCTAAATTAACTATAGAACCCGAGAGGAGCCTTTCAAGGGAACCCTAACCTATGCAGTGAACCCCAGAAAGTTGGAACAAGGGATAGAGATGATTCGATTCATAGTATTCTAAATATGAACCCCAAAAAGGAACTACTTTGGGGCCTATGGATACCTTAAGGACATCCTGGCCCGAAAGTATGTAGACTGATAGCCTTTTCATAGATGCAGGCCGAGTATGTTACCTGCTGTTGGGGAGGTTGGGATGAGGCTATTAACGTTCCAACTTTCTGGCTACACTCTACGACTCTACACCCTGAGCCGTAAGCCCTAAACCCTAAACCCTAACCCTGAACCTAAAACCTAACTCTGCACCCTATTCCAAACCCGAAGCAGCCCTCTGCACTTCGAGCTCCGAGGCCATGATCGAGGCAGCCCGCCGCGGGGTCGAGGAGAGCCAGCCGGATGCGCAGGAGGCCTCGCTCGGTGGTTGAGGGGGTTTGGGGGGTTTTGGGTGGGTAGGGCTTGTTTAGAGGAGCTATAAGGGCTCCTACGGGGCATCTATAGTAAGGGTAGGGGTTTAAGGTTTAGGTAGGGTTTTGGTTTTTAGGTTTTAGGGATGAGGGTTTAGGGGTTAGGGTTTAGGGTTCAGGGTTATGCCCATCAAAAGCCGGAGCAACCATATAAGCCCTTACACAAACCGTACAAACACTGGCAGAACAGACCCCAAAAAGCCGCAGAAGCTTAAATCTTGCCAAGAGAGCCCTATACCAACTCTTTACAACGACCACTAAGCCCAAAACCCCAAGCCCAAAGCACTAGACCTTTAACTCCAAGCTCAAACCCCAAACCGTAAACCCAAAGCCCCAAATCCTAAACACCAAACACTAAGCAAGCCCTTAGCTTCTGAACTAAACCCCAAACCCCAAAACCTCGCAGGCTCCCTGTACCCATATAGTATATACTTAGGCCTTAAAGTACCTATATAGGGATCCCATTAAGGCTTCAGTATCTACTATAAGGGTACATGGAGCCTTTGGAAACCCTAAACCCTAAACCCAAAACGTTAAGCCTAAACCCTAAACCCTAAACCCCAAAGGTGGAGGACGGTGTACTTCAGGCCCAAGGTCTGGCAGAGCTGCGCTACGCCTACGGCCAGGACAGGGGCCCTTGTCTTGCTGAGTTTTATGAGGGTTCGTTTAAGGGTTCCCGGAACGGATCTACCAGTGCTCTGCAGGGGTTCAGAATGCAGAGTTGAGGGTTTAGGGTGCAGGATTCAGGTTTAGGTGCCTTAGAGGTCAGTGCCTCAGGGGTTTAGGCATTCGAGTGTAGTGGTTTATCGCTTTGTGTATTGCATGTATTTTGTCGCGCTTTCTCAAGGATTTATGCTTGACGCTTCTTATTACGTTATACGATTTGGGACAGTATTCCCCATAGCACTACCTACTTATAAACTCCATACCCTGGGCGTGTACGTAGGCCTCAACCATCCTTATAAAGGCTCCATGTACCTTTATAGTAGATACTTAAGCCTTAAAGGGGTCTATTATAATAGAGGTACTTTACGGCCTAAGTATATACTATATGGGTACATGGAGCCTTAGGGCCTCAACCTCACGACTTCCAAGCCCAAAGCCGTAACACCAGAGCACCTTCATGCTCTAAAGACCTTACTTGGAGGGGCAGGGGACTTAGTAAGTAGGTTATAAGTCGAGTTATAAGTACCCTAAATGGAGTTACCCCAAATATAACTCTACTTATAACCTTACTTACTAAGTCCCCTGCCCCTCCAAGTAAAAACATTCGAAACAACCCTATAGTCACTGTAAGCGCCCTCCCAGCCCCTGGCATGCTTGTTCAGTAGTTTACCTGATTCTAGTAGTATCAGCAGCTGCCCCAAAGCCTAAACCCTAAACCCCAAAACCCTAAACCCTTAAGCCCCTATAGTTCCCCTATGGATTCCTATTTAAAGGAGCCCTTAATGGAGCCCCAAAGCCTGTTCTGCCCACCCCTTTGACCCAAACCAAGCCCTCGAGCCTGTCAGACGGAGCTCGTCCACGCGCACTGCATTGCGGAAACTTGCCTGCACCCATAATATATATATATATATATATATACATGTCTATATATATATATATATGTATATATGGATATAGACCCGCGGGGCTTGAGGGTTAAGGGTTTAGCAAGAGCTTATCGTAGCATTCCTTGTATGGGCCTTGGAGAAAAAGGCTTGATTAATCAGGGGTCTGCATTCATCCTAGTTTAACCCGAAACCATGAACCCGAGCCGAAGAGTCTACGCCCCACGAGCTACGGGCTTACGAGTTTTGTATATGCTAAGGGCTCACGGGTTAGGGTTCAGGGTTTAGGGTTCTTGCAGGCGCATGTAAATTACACAAACTTTGCTGGTGTCCTATCTGTTTGCCGAGCGAGCATTGCCGAGGTCGGCTCATGTGGCGGGCATCAATACACCTTACTTGTAACCACACTTATCATTACTACCCATGAACCTCCAAGTAGGTGTAGGGTATACCCCTTAGAAAGTTAGGTTTTTGGATCCACAAGCATAAAGCAAAGTGCCCTGAACCCGAAGCTTTTGTAGATAGCTTCAAGGAGCCCTTCAAAGAAACCCCCACGATATCCTAAACCTTTAAGGGATAATCAAGAATCTTAAACCCTAAACCCCTAAACCCAAAACACCTAGACCCTTAAACACTACACCTTACACCCTAAGCCTAAACCCGACCCCCTAAACCTTAAACCCTAAACGGCAAACCCCTAAAACTAAAATCTTACAGGGTCTAGGGGCCACTGGCAAGGAAAATCTGGACCTCAAGGAGAAGCTCCGAGCAGCGAAGCAGCCCCTCGCCTGAAACATATGCCCATCCAGAGTTTAGGACTTAGGGGTGTAGGGTTTCGGAGTCTAGTGTTTAGGGTTAAGGGGTTAGGGCTAATAAGGTTAGGGTAAACGATCTAAAGTTGATGTGTAGTGGTTTGCATTTACCTCAAAAAATCCGGAGGTTACCACAGTGGCGGGAATGATTTCGGGTCGGCATAGGGCTTATAACTGCGTCTGCAGGTTTCGAGGTTGCCTGCAGGGAGTATCTAAAGACTACTACAAGGCCTATCTGTTTCGGGTTTTATCATGGTTGTTGTGTTTATGGCGGTAGGGTGTACAGGTTTTGAAGCTTAGGGTCGTAGTTCTATATTTGCAGCAAGGTCGTGGCAAGAACATGCAAGAATGAATGCACGGAGTGGACTGTGACATATGCTTCAAGTACAGGCTATAGCGAACCCTAAGGCCCTAAGGCTCCATGTGCCCATATAGTATGTACTTAGTCCTTAAAGTACCTATATAGGGGCCCCCGTAAGGCTTAAGTATCTACTATAAGGGTACATGGAGCCTTTGGGATTTCTTTTGTCCACAACAGGGATCCTTACACCCGAAGCCTTAAAACTTGAGCTTTAATTTGGATTCATCAGCACTGCGGCTGTCTTTTAAGGGTCCCTTTGAGGATTCCTATAAGGGTGCTATATGAGGATACTATTAGTCTATTACGGTTTAGGGCTTAAACTCTCAGGGTTTGTGGTTTGTCTTCAGAATGTCGAGGCGATGCGCAGACCTTTCAGCCGACGTTGCGCAAGCCCGTGAATGCTGGCAGGCACCCTGCAGTTGCGTGTTTTTAATTTTTTAGATAGCTCCTAGCTCGAACCTTTAAGGTCTGTTTGTGATACCCGGGCCTCAATAATTACCAATTCTATTCCCTGCGGTTCCTGAACAATACAGTCATAACCTACCTTTTCTACAACGCCCCAAACCCTAGTCGACTCAAACCTTCAAGCGCTATCTCCTACCCTCCGACCTGCAATCCAACATAGTTCCTGTTTTGGTGAAACAGTTTTATAGCCAGGTTCCTCGAAGGTGCTCGACAGGGAAACCAAGACAACCAAGCAAACATCTCCAGTTGCCCTAAACGCTACGCCCCAATAGCAAAGCCAAGTCGCATGTTGTGCTCCACAAGCCGGCGCAGCTGGAGGATCCCCTCGCCAAAAGTTGCGGAAAGCAGCGAGGAGGCGCCCAAGCGTGCAAAGGCCTTTTGCCTTCCGGAGGGAGCCGAAGTGATTTCCAACGAGCGCAAGGGGAATTGCCTCTTTCAGGCAGTGGCGCAGGGCGTTTCGGACCTTGAGAAGAAGCGTGTTGGGCACCGTCAGGTGCGAGCTGCTGTGAGCGATTGGCTTCTGCAAAACAAGGACCAGATCGAGAGCCACTGAGACGGTCTTGGGCCGGAAGACAAGCAATCGGTCCAAAATTTTCGAGCAGACTGCGAGAAGTTGAGAGAGCAAGGCCAATGGGCCGGTTACATGGAGCTGTATGTCCAATTCCCCGAGATCAAACCCTCAAAGCTCAAGGCCCTTTCAAAAGCAAAGCAACCACTGGTGAGGGTTTACCCTAACAAACCCAAATCGCTACAAACCCAAAGGTTCAAGACCCAAAGCCCCAACCCCTGACCCGAGACCCTGCACCCTAAACCCTAGACTTCAAAAGCCCCAAGACACAAAACCCTGAACCCTACACTGACCCTAGTTAAACCCAAAAGCCCTAGAACTCGAAAACCCTGTAATACCCTTTAATTCAATTAGTAGATGACTTATAGGAACTGTTATAGATCCGTTAACCCAAAACCCTTAAACCATTCACCATTAACCCTGATTAGACCCTAAACCCAAAACCCCAAAACATAAACCCAGCTTTCCCCGCCAGGCGGTGGTCGCCGCACAGAAGACGACAGGCGCCTCAGCGGAGAGATCCCACAAAGAGGTGACTACTATAGTCTGTAGGGTTCCTTTTATGGAGCTATAAGGGCTCCTATAAGGGAATAGGGGCCCAAAAAAGTCGGTTTAGGGTTTAATTAGGGTTTAGGCTTTAGGGTTTAGGCTTTGGGTTTAGGGGTTTAGGGATTTAGGGATTAGGGCCGGTTGGGGTATAGGAGTTTAGGGGCTAGGGTTTAGGCTTTAGGGTTTATGCTTTAGGGTTTAGGGTTGAAGGGTTTACAAATATGGTATAGGCGCTAGAGCTTAGGAGTTTAGGGTTTTGGAGCTAGGGTGGTTTCGGGTTTAGGGTTTCCCTAAGAACGTGCCCATGCTGTTTTGGGGGTTCCTTATTCGTAGTGTAACGTACCACCAAACCATATTCCAACTCTTGAGGCCTCTATATTACTTTATAACGGTTCTAGAGCTTTCAAGAGGCTTTATGAGTGCTATCAAAATGCTCCGCCCGCACCATAGTACATCCGAAGCTTCGAGTAAACCCTAGACACTACCCTACAAGCCTTATACCCAAATAGTATATACTTTGGCTTTAAAGTTCTCCCTGTATAGGTACGTTGGGGCCAAAGTGTATACTCTTTGGGTGCATGGACACTTAAACCTTAAACCCTAGACCCGACCTCAAAAGGAGCTTTTAAAGAATCCCTTACAGGGAACCTGAAAGGGACCATATTAGGGAAGCATCAAGAGACGCGCTCCAGGCGTTCCGGCGCCTGCCACAAAAGCAGTGGGTTCTACGCAACCTCCTCCGGGTTTGGAACCCCCAGGCTATGCTGAGTTTCTTGGGTTGAGGGTTTGGGGTTTAAGCTTTATTTTGGTTTAGGGTTTAGTTAGGGTTTAGGGTTTAGTAAGGGGTTAGGATTTAGGGTTTAGTTCGCGTTTATTGTTTAGCGTTCAGGGTTTAGGGTGGCGTGGCTTCTGTTTCTTGAGGGGGTTCTTGAAGGTGTTGGTATAAAGATTGTCGAGGATGCAAGTACCCAAATAGTAGGGGTAGGTTTCCCTAAGGCTCAAAATGGCCCAAAAACTTTATATTATATGGTCTTTAGGCCCAAAAGCCTTAAAATATGAGTCCTTAGAGCCTTAAGGTTAGGGTTTAGGGATGCTTAGGTTTAGAGCGGAGCTTTCGGTTCCAAGAAGCCCTTGTACCCTTGTAGTTTGGTTTCTCTGGTTCACGGCTGAAAATTATGGGGCATGGCGTGGTGTTGTGGTTTAGGGTGTAGGTTTGCGGAATTCATACATGTTCTTCGGCTTGGGATTTCCCAAAGGCTCCTAAGTACCTATATGATGATAGAATGTAGAGTTTCTATAGAAGGAATTGCTATTATGATTGGGGAAACTACCCCCCCCCATAGCAGTACCTAGGACCCTTTGGGTTTTGTTAGGGCTTTATGAGCCAAAATGCTGAACTCTGGCCTGACATGGCCTCCGTGTCTGCGAAGCACATGAAGCACGGCAAGCAGTACCTGTAGCCCCAAACCCTACCAAAGAGTAGGTTATGACTCCTAGGTTCTAAGATATGATATATCCCTACCTAAGAAGAGGTTGTGACTCCTAGATTATAAGGTACCACCCTTAATTAAAAACGGTAGTTGTTTGGATCTCCAAATAATGCCGGGATGGACTCCCTGAATCCTGGCAGGTGAAAAGTCGGCAAAGGAAGAGCTGGGCCGCCCGGATCTTGCGCAGGGTCGGGAGCCTCGGAGATATGGGGCTGAGTTAAGGGGTTTATGTATGTGTTTACTACCAGTATCTACATATTAGTATGTATGTAACGTATGTACAATGATGTATGTATGTATGTAGGTAGGTATGTATGTTTTGTATGTAAATGTATGTGTATGAGTATCTGTATATGCATCTGTATATAGATGTACAGCTTATTGTTTCGAAGGCGTGTATGATGTACATGGGGTCTGCTAGGGTGCGATAATGGTCCAATTGTCCAGATAGCAGGGCTTTAGGCATGAACGACGAGACTACATCGTTTGGGCCTACACCGCTGCTGTTTCGGCACTTGGAGCCTGAGAAGTTATCGGGAATGCTTGCAGAAACCTTACCCAGAGGCTCCACATATACTACCATTATGGAATTAGGTCCCCAAAGCCATAATATGGATGGTCTTTTGGGCCCTAATTCCATAATGGTACTATATATGGAGCCTCTGGGTTATACAAGGCAGATGGTTGAGTGTTTTTTGCATAAAGAACGCTTCCACATCCCCTTCACAACCCCTCACCCTACCCTGAAGCCCTATCTATTCACACCTTGACCCTATTATTACAGGACCTTGCATAGGGTCCAACCGCCTTATAGGACTTCTCCAGAGGTTTTTAGCCTGCTTCCGTTTGGTTGAGGAATCTTCCTCAAGCTGACTGTGTTTTAAGAGTCCCTTCGAGGGTCCATGTGGTCATATAGTACATACATAGGCCTTGAGGCAGTCCCTATTTGGCTACTTTGGAGTGAACATATGTGCTGTTTGAGTACATTGAGGGTTTAGAGTTTAGTTTGGCTCGTCCCTTATCGCTAAACCTAAGCCCCGGTCCATGACTCTTTGATAGGGACCCCCAAAAGCACATAAGCATAAGCATTTTAAAGGGACATCCCTACCTTACATTGTCACTTCCCTGTGAAGGCAAAGGAGATGAGACTTGCAAGCCGGAGAAACTTCCTGCAGATGTCGTAGAGCCTCCACCAGGCTCTTTAGGGGTCCTTCAGGAGCTATAAGGGCTCCTGTAAGGGATCTACAAGAGTACTTTCGGGTTTAGGGCTTAGGGCGTTCGGGTTCAAGCTTTATGGGTGTCGGGTTTAAGGTAATGGGTTATTGAGTTTGAGGGTTTGGGTTTCGGGTTTACGGTGTTGGTGAGACGTTGTGCTTGTTGGGGTTTCCGAGTCGCCCCGAGATCAGATTAGCGACCATGATACGTGGGAGCTTATCAGCTACCTGCGCCATGAGCATGGCGATAAGACGACCAAGAAGGTTGGTCCAGGGACGAAGGGCGGCTTCGGGTCGTGGCTGGTAAGCACGTTCTCAACGAAGATGGTGTACTCTGCCGGCGAGTACACTTGCCTTTGTCTACCGCCGAGGTGCCCGTCTTTCCTTCGGTGTGGGGGTGGATGCAGTGGGCCTTTGAGATCATACATGATTCGCCTCTGCCCACACCCCGAATCTAAAAACCTGCCATACCCTGGAGCCCTGAGCCTCTGCAAACCCTACAGGACCTGCATAATCTCAAGCCGTCTAGACTCTAGACTCTATACCCATTAAACGTACCCAGCAGACGCCCTTGTAAGCCTCCTTCCACGCTGTACAGGACTCATCAGAATCAGAGCCTTGAATACCAGCTTGGAGCCGTTTCAAGGCCTATTAGCTTCGTATGCCCAGATGCGGACCCGTGTTTAGGGCAAGCCTGGAAGCGTTGTAGTTCGAAAGCCTGGCTTATCTCCCTGTTTTCACCCTGGCAGAACCCTTGTCCCTAAGTCTTAGCTGAAAAACCTTTTCCCTGAAACTCCGACCCTAGACTCCAGACCCTAAACCCTAAACCCTAAACCCCTAAACCCTAAACCCCTAAACCCTAGACTCTAGACCCTAGACCCGAAGCCCATTTCAGCAAGCCCTACACGAACCATTCCAAGGAACCTCGCAAAGGAGCCCGTTTCAGGAACCCTGAAAGGAGGTTTTCCAGGCTTTTTAGGGGAGCTTGGCGGATGTTCCTTTAAAGGGTTCTATAAGGGTCACCATAAGAGATAAGGTATAGGATTCCTTTAACGGGCTCCTTTGTAAGGTTCCTTTAAAGGGTTCTATTATAGTAGTAGCCAGAAAGTTGGAACATCATTATCCTCATGCCCTTAAGGTAAAGTATAAGGGATCCTAGCACTAATCCTCCTAAAACATGTTCCAACTTTCTCGCTTCTACTATAGGCCCATTGCAAACAGGCCTGGAGCCACCACCCGGACTGGAGAGCAGAGGCTTGCTGTTTAGGGTTTCAGGTTGGGGAAGGCAAATAAGGTGGTAGGGTTGAGGCTTTTGGTGCGTTAGAACGTAGGGTGCAGGCTCCACACCTTTACTAAGGTTTTGGGACGTGTCTCATAGGGCTGAAAGGGCTTACAGGGCCCACAGGCTTTGTGGGGTTCTGAAACTTAAAGGCTCTAGAAGGCGTGGAGGCTTGTACAGTTTTGCTGAAAGTGTTATAAGGGTTTGTAGGGCGTATAGACTCTCGGTTTATCCCCATAGGTGGATCTCTGAATATCGTGCTGTCAACCGCTGGGCTCTCCATGTTCTTGCCGTATGCTGTACGCAGAAGAAACACTTGCCAGAGCATTGCGACCTGGTCCGGATGACAAGCCCTGAAAACCAACCTCGGAAGCCTAGTTCGTACATAACTAAAACTTAAATAAGCTCGAAAACTGAAATCCACTTGCCCGATAATAACTTCTGCCCCCACGCAGTTCCGAAGCCCCTGAACTCCAAAACTTTGAGGCTTCAGTCCCTTATCCCAGAACCCCAAACTTTACCTTTAAAAGCTGTAAAGGCCCCCCATGCTTTCAGAGGAACGGAGTTTGAGGAAACCGCATGACAAAAAAAAACCCTGCAAACTCCGTGGAGACACCCGGTACACCCTTGTACAAACCACTAAGCCCCGCATATACCTGTACAAACCCCAGATAATCCAGACCCTAAGCCCTAGGTTTAGGGTTTAGGGTTTACACCCTGATACCTCAAACCCTAAGCCCTAAGCCCAAAAGATACAAAAAAAACAAACCTAAACGATACCTTGTATAGGTCGCTCGACATCCTTCTAAAGCCATGTGTAGCACCCACAAACTTTTTCAAATGCGGTCCTATAGGACTTGCATACACTAGTCCTAAACTCAAAACCGTAAACCCTCTAGTATTATGGTTCCCTAAACCCTAGGTCCAAAACACTGAACCCTACTGGACGCCTGTATACACCTTGAACCCTACACCCTAAAGCCTACCCCTAAGGCTCCATGTGCCCATATAGTACACACCGAGGGCCCAAAGCACCTATACAGGGACCCCTTTAAGGCTTAAAATACCTACTATGAGGGTACATGGAGCCTTTTTGTACCTTAAAGGGACCCAAAACCCTTATCTATTGGAGGTATCGAGCCGCCCCCGGTTCTCGAGGAGATGGTGGGCTCTCGCCTGGAAGGCCATGGGCGACTCCGGTTTCGCGGATGGGGGGTTTAGGGCTCCTTTAAAGGAACTAGAAGGGGCTCCTATAACGGATCCATAAGGGTACTAATTGTGGTTTTGTGGTGTTTAGGGTGTAGTCAGAGCCCGCATGCAGAGAGTTTTGGGGAATCAGAGGTGTGTTTCAGCGACCAAAAGCCTTTGAATCCTAAACCCGGAAGCCGAAATCGATGAAGAAGACGAAGGTGCAGCTGCCCACAGCACAGGGTACTCGCATCCCTGTATAAGACCTTTCAACGCCCTATGCGAGCCTTTCGCTCACATGTTACTACATTTCCTCATTCTTTGAGGCTTTGCGTTTAGGGGTGTAGGGTTGGAGATTGATGTAGTTTGAGCTTACAGTTTGGGATTTGGGGACTGTATGGTTTGCGGATTTATGGTCTATGGTTTCAGGCTTTAGAGTCCCAGAGTCCTTGACTGTACCATCTGCTCATGGACCGGCCCAACAGATGCCGCGACCGTTGTCGAGCCCGGTGCCACCCAGGATGTCCCTGCAGAAGGCCGGGTGTTGGTTTCTTTAATTTGATTGTGTATGTGATGAATGTACAAGCACATACATACATGCATGCATACATGCCTCCAGACATCCATACGCACATGCATACATACCTACATAAATGCCTACCTACCTACCTACCTGCCAAACACACACATTCGTACATACCTACATACGTACCTACAGGCACGCATGCACCATCCAACCATGCATGCATGCATGGGTCACATATAAGCATACACACACATAGTGTGTACATGCATATCGCATGATCTATGTATATTAGCATGTACACACAACTAACAATGTAATCAATCTATAGTAGACAAGAACGAAAAGGGTTGCCAAAGGATTTCCAGAAAGGTACGTAGGCCTAAGACATGTGTAGGATTGAATGCGGGTTGTTCTTGACAAGTGTTAGGTTCCAGGAGACGACAGGCAAGCTTAAACCCAAGAAAACCCAGAGCACCCAGACCCGAAACCCTAAACCCTCAGAGGCCGATCCTCCAAAAAAAGCCTGGCATCCTAGCCTACTCAGAGAATCTTGGGACGTAGTAACTAGGGTTATAATTAAGGTAACTGTACTCATAATTACTTATACCCCCAGTTACTAATCCCATGACCCTCCAAGTAGTTGTAGTTACCTGCTCAGGATCTAGCGCGGCAGACGCCTCGATCCCTGTTGAGCCTTGTGAGACGCAGGAAGCCCCTGCTGAAGGCCGGGTTTGCGCTTTGCTGGCTTTTCTACGCTTGTACTATAGGGGCCTTAGCAACCAGAATAAGGTTGTTTTGGGAGAATGTTGTACAGTGATCATGTAATGAAGCTTATTACAAGGTTTGGTAAAACTTCTGGCCCCTATACCATTTACGTCTGCATTGTGTTGTTTGTAGTGTATGCCCTGGTTGTCTTTATGCGTTAGGCACAGATGTCTGTAAGTGTCGGTCCTTGTGTATCTGTATCAGTAGTTTTAGCATATGTTCTTTCAATATATGTGTGTATGTATGTATGTATATATATATATATATGTGTGTGTGTGTGTTTGTATCGGGTCTATGCACGGGTATAAGAAAGAACAATAGCAAGCACATAGACAGATATGTCGATAAGTGCATAGAAACATGAGTAGAAGTAAATAAAGGTAGGGAAGATCGGTTCAGGATGGATGGGTATGGTAGATAGACTGCTTGTTTTGGGGTTGTACGGGATTTCTGAGATGGTATTTAGACAACCTTCAGCCCTAAACCCTAAAGCCCGAAAACCGGCATGCTAAACCCTACCCATAAAGCTCTAGTCCCAACAGAAAGAAACCCTCATGAAACAGGAAAAGTCCCTGAAACTTGAACCCTTATAGAATCTAGAAAAGGATCCCTTTAAAGGAGCCACATTTAAAGACAGGTCATCTTATGGCCCTTACGAGTTTCTGCTCAGGGGCTAACGCAGCGGAAGCCTCGATCCCGGCCGAGCCCTGTGAGACCCAGGAAGCTCCACGCGAAGGCCGGGCTCGTCCCGTAAGGCTCCATGTGCCCAGAATAGGGTTCTTTTAAGGGTTCCTTTAAGGGCTCCTTTAAGGGGTTCTATAACGGTTCTATAGGGTTTAGGAGTTTAGGGTATAAGGCTCCATGTGCCCATATAGTCTATACTTAGGCCTTAAAGTAAGGGACCCCTTTAAGGCTTTATAAGTATCTACTATAAGGGTACATGGAGCCTTTGGGTATCGGGTCATAGCGCTCACCAGTCTGTAAGCTTCTCGCACTTCCGTTGTTTTGTAGGCTTGAGCTTGCACCGTCAATTATATTAGTAGGCGGGAGTACATCGCATGCGACATAAGTAGTTATGAGTATGGTTACCTTACTTATAACCCCAGTTGCTAAGCCCCATGATCCTTTAAGTAAGAGCCCTAAACCATCTTCTATCCAACTTGAACTCCACGGTCCTGCTCTGCAGTTCTGCCTAGACATTCAGCACCAGCCGCTGTGCCCTAACGACTGGTGTTCCAATCTCCCTGGCGTAGTGGTTTTCGGGGTTTAGGGTTTAGGGTTTACGTATTGGTTTTCGGGGTTTGGATCCACAGAATATACCGCAATTGAGCCCTACACTCGAAACCCCTAAACCTCTCTGTACCCATGCAGTCAGAAAGAAGGTTCCCAAAAAATCCTAAACTCTGAACCCTTAAACCCTAAACTCTATAGTACCCTTGTAGATCCCTTATAGGAGCCCTTATAGCTCCTTTCAAGGAGCCTCAAAACCCTAAACCCCTAAACCCTAAGAAGTCTTTGCTCAGGGCATGGCTCTTCGGACTCGATTTTTGCCAAGCCCTGTGAGACCCAGGAAGCTCCAAAAGAAGGCCGGGCTCGTCCCCTAAGGCTCCATGTGCCCATAATAGGGTTCCTTTAAGGGTTCCTTTAAGGGCTCCCAGGAAGCTCCAAAAGAAGGCGGAGAGACTTCGGGGTTCGAGCTTTAGGGTTCAGGGTTCGGGGTTCCTTAAGGAGGAAATGAACCCTAAAAGGGTTTAAGGTTCATAAACCATATAGGGATTTATGGTGCAAGGGTATAGGGCCATTACTTTTAAGGGTCTTTTCGTCCTTACGGTTTAGGGCGTTTAGGGCGTTTAGGGTTCAGGGTTTATGGGGTTAAGGGTTTAAAGTTTGGAGTCGAGGGTTTAGGTTTCAGGGTTTAGGTTTAGGGTTCAGGGTTTAGGGTTTGGTAGTTTAGGGCTGTTCTCTACCGTCAGTACACTGCTATTTGTTGATGGCCAAATGTTACCCTTGCTGTCGTAATACTAGTCAGTATCATATCGATCTATCCAGATATCCATCGACATACCTGTCAACCACTCAGTCCATCAAGGAGTGTAAGCTTTAGAGTTTTTTTAAGTCAAGGGTTGCAATGGTGTAAGGATTGCAGTGCTCAGGCCTATACACCAAGCCTCAGCCCTAAACGCGATATGGGAGTTTCCGAGAATTAGGGATATCTTAATTTCGGTAATATTAAGATCATACTATTTAGGGTACTATATTAGGGTCCCCTATTTTCGGAAACTCCCATATACCGTTACGAGACTTACAGGTGCCAAGTGATCGCCCCCAATATTTTCAAGCCCAAATTGGGTTTAGGGTTTAGGGTTTAACCATACACCTCAAAGCTTTGCAGCCCCAAACCCGGAAACTAAGACCTAGACCGCAACACCATGTAGATCCCTGCTCCTTCCTTAAAGCTCGACAACAACCATAGCAACATACATCTCATCTCTTAAACCCTACGACCATAAAGCCCTAAAGCCTAAGCCCGAGAAACAACAAGTACCCCTATAGATCCCTTATAGCACCTGTAAAGGAGCCCCTACCTAGCTTAAGGTTTAGGGTTTAGGGTCTATAGTCTCCATTGTAGTTCCTTTTTTTGGTTTAACCAAATATATAAGTAGGATCCTATAAGGTAACCCCAAAAAGGAACTACAATGGAGACTATAGGTAAACCCTAAACCCTAGGAAATCTCCGCCCGGGCCCAGGCGCGCCGGACGCCTCGATCCTGCCCGAACCCTCCAAAACTCTGAGCCCTAAACCCTATAAGCCCTAAACCCTATAAACCCTGAACCCTATAAACCCTAAACCCTATAAACCCTAAACCCTATGCACCCTAAACCCTATAAACCCGAAACCCTATAAAACCGAAATCCAAAACCTCAATCTCCGCCTTCTTTTGGATTGCGAAGCATGCACATCTGAAGCATTGGCATCGAAGCTCAGAGCTTTTGTGAAGGGCCCCGCTAGTCTCCCCCTGTGCATCTAGCCAGCAGGTTTCAGGCCCAGTACTCCAGGGCTTCTCCTCTTGCTGAGATTATGGTATTATGGCATACGACCTTGAAGCCTTTCTGGCTGATGTTCAGCGAGCGGTCGCGGAGCCTTGTTCGGACGTCAGTGATTCTGACAGCTTGCGCCGCGCCGATCGTTGGCA
Source organism: Symbiodinium sp. clade A Y106 (assembly GCA_003297005.1). Lineage (NCBI taxonomy): Eukaryota > Dinophyceae > Suessiales > Symbiodiniaceae > Symbiodinium > Symbiodinium sp. clade A. The sequence goes on along the minus strand of BGNK01000549.1, from coordinate 192,674 downwards.
TGGCTCTGTTGCTGCCGAGACGGACCAGGCTGACGGGGATCTTCTTTTGGATGTGCCGGTTGAGCCGGTCACTTTGCAATGCCTGCAAGCTGAGTCCTATGGCCGCCGCATTCGCCGCGAGCTCATGGAAGATGGAGGACTCCATGACAGCGCATTTTGCAGTCTTTGGTGGTGGCTTCTTCAGGGTGAGATGCGGGCGTGCATATATGCTGATATATGTACGCATGTGGTTGTGTGCTTGTGTGTTTGTACATATGTATGTACATGCCTGTGATACAAACACATAAGCATGAAGAGACATGGCAGACAGATACTCACAGTAGTATGCTTTATGTGGATTTCTAAAAGGGTGTATCAGGGGCGAAGGCTCGGTGTTGAGTTGTAGCGATTAGCTTTGCGACGGTTTTGGGGTTTAGGGTTCTGCTGTCGAGTCTAGGCTTGTGCAACTCGGATCTCGTGTTTCATGGTGTTAAAGCCTAAACCCAAACCCCAAACCCTAAACCGTTAAAGGCTTCTGGAGAGGGCTTCATTTTCATGTCTCCGCCCTGGTTTTCGAAAAATGGATAACATTTTGCCTCGATATGGCGGATGTGTTGAGCAGAATCAGGAAATTAAGTTGGTTGCCGAGCAGATCAACCCCGGCATCCACTCTCATCGTCGACCGTCGACTTTCAGTGTCGATAGGGTTTAGGGTTTAGGGCAGCTTAGTTTTATCTTCCTCCACGAAGCTCTAAACCCTAGTCAAGGTCCAAAGAGGGATCAGTACTTTCTTGCACTCCCTCACCAGGATCCCCTCCCGTGCCCCTGAAAGGTCTCTCTGTCCCAAAAGTGGGTATGAGGCGAGTGTACGTCTCAACACCCACAGTCCTAGGCCCTTAACTTTCCCGAAACCCTTGTAGAACTGTTGTAGAACCCCTGTAATCAGAACCCTTGAAGAGCCCTGAGGGAGCCCTCAAAGAACACTTGTAGGAAACTGATTCAGTACCTTCCCTTCAACCCTAAGCCCCCGTGGCACCCTCACAGGAATCCTTCAAGGAACACTGAACCTTAAACCCATAACCCACAAACGTAACGAACCCTTAACCCAAAACCCTACAAACCCTGAACCCTAGACCCTATAAGCCCTATACCCTAAACCCTATAAACCCTAAACCCTCAACCCCAACCCCTAAACCCTTTAAGGGAACGGTTTATTCGAGAATCCTGGGATTTAAGTAAGCTGCAGGCACTGACGTCTCGGCGGAGGAAGCAGCTCCCGAGCCCGGCAAAGCACCGGAAGAGAGCACAGGAGGCCCGGTTCGGTTTCCCAGCTGGTACTCGGTTTAGGGTTTAGGGTTTGCGACTTTCAAGTGTTGTTCCATGGGGTTCTATGCGGGTTTATGTCAGTTTATCTTGGTTTCGGGGTGCTTAGGGTATTCTAGTCACTAGTCCTTAAGTCGGTGTATATTTTACGGACTATCAGGGGATACTGTTACTAGTTCCTCGATAATGCGTACCGGGTACCAAGTTGGGCTTTGAGACTAAGGGCTCAACGTTTCTGTAAGTACTCACCCACATGGGTCGTTCTTTAAATTAGGGCCCCTTCTTAGGTCCCAAAAATACAGCACCCCTATGAGAAGCACCCAAAAAAAACCTAATATACATAACTACACATATCCGTGTTGTAGAAGCTAACCTGAACAATGACCAATATTGTTCCTTACGGCTCCTTAGGGTTCCTTTAAGGGTTTCTTTCTTTCAACAACTACACAGGCCCTTACAGTATTTGGGATCCTTTCGGTTTGATCGTTTTGGAAGTGCCGATTCCGTAAAAGCAGGGTTTCGGGGCCCAGGGCCCAGTAGGTGGAAAACGCTTAAGCCATCTTAAACCCCCTGGTCCACGGCCCAAAGGTGGAAAACGCTTAAACAATCTTAAACCCCATTAAATCCCTCATAGCACCTTTGAGTTTCACCTAAACCCCGAATTCGGAAGCCTTAAGGGAGCGAAGTTCCCTTATAGATCCCGTATAGAACCTTTATAGACCCCTTCAATGAATCCTTGAGAAAGAACCCTGAAGCAAACGTAACACCTAAACCCCTAAACCCTACGGGGTTGCACCTTAAGACTTGTGCCCCTACTTGGCAGCAGAGTTGGGTTGTAGCTTTCATGGACACAGTACACCGGAAGTAGCGCTTTGATTGTCATGGCTCCCCGCTGCGACAACTAGTATGGATTGCCTTGACTTNTTGTGCCCCTACTTGGCAGCAGAGTTGGGTTGTAGCTTTCATGGACACAGTACACCGGAAGTAGCGCTTTGATTGTCATGGCTCCCCGCTGCGACAACTAGTATGGATTGCCTTGACTTGCCTGGTGGAGTTTCCAACCAAGAGCCGTGGATATGGGGTTTGGGTGGTGGTCGTTACAAAATATGCAGTTTTTCGGTTTCCTCCCATACAGGTCTATCCGACAGTAGGCGTTGCAAAATACGCCGTTTATTTGTCGTATCAAGTGTTTTGCTCCCAGAAGGGGCTATCTGACGGTGGGCGTTACAAAATACGCCGTATTTCGTAACACGTGTTTCCTCCCAGAAGGGGCTATCCGACGGTGGGCGTTACAAAATACTGCGTTTTTCGTAACAAGTGTTTCCTCCGACAGAATCCCGCTAAGTTCAACCTGTTACGGAATTCGTGGTTTATCCTAGTGTGTGCCCTCTGGCCCCCTGTGGCCGTGCAACCGGCACTCTTGTGGAGTGGCAAAGCTTGAAGCAGCGGTTACTCTTCATTTGGGGGTCTGGGGGTCGGCGTTACAAAATACGCCGTATNGGAGTGGCAAAGCTTGAAGCAGCGGTTACTCTTCATTTGGGGGTCTGGGGGTCGGCGTTACAAAATACGCCGTATTTTGTAACAGGGGCTGCCTCCCAACCCGGTTTTGTGATAATTTGTGTTGCACTTAGCAATTTATGTTTTGGTTTTTGTGTGTCTGACACCTGTCTGCTACTGCCACATGCAGCCCAACAGTTTTGGAAACACTCTTCAAAATTCCAACAGCCCCTTTATGCGAACCTTCATACGTTCAACAAATATGCTCTCCGCTGTGCACTCGAACCTTTCTGCAAGGCAGCTTCCTTTCCAGTTTTCATGAGCTAAGGCTTCGGGTTTCTTTTTGAAATCGAAACGCAACTCCCCTGGGCCCCAGTAATGCGCAGCCCCGAATTGTCTGGTGTCAGTGACCCTTCGGACCGGGGTCAGGGTCTGGGTGGCTTTGGTTAAGTTAGAAGGGGATTGGGGTGTCCCGGGGTTTGGGGCTGGCTCAGGGTCTGGGTGGCTTTGATTAAGTTAGAAGGGAATTGGGGGGTCTTGGGAGGTCCCGGGGTTCGGGGGCTTAGGTAGAAGGGTTTGGGATTGTTTAGTAGGTTTCGGTGCTTAATTAAGGAATTGGGGTTTAAGAGGGTTCTGTAGGTTTCGAGAGCTTTGGGGTGGATCGCTTTGGTTTGACACAGGAGGGTTTCGTGGGGGCTTGGGTTGATTTGGGGTCTGGGGGGCTTAAGTACAAGGGTCTGGGGGGGTGTAGTAGGTTTCGGTGCTCAGTTAAGTACTAGGGTGCAAGAGGATGTTTAGGAGGGTTCGGTAGGTTCCGGTGCGGCTCCAAGACGAAACCTTAGGAAGCCTCGAAAACCTTGAGATTCCTATCCCGAACCTTAGGAAAACCGCCTGCCTGAGCCCTCCTAACCCCTTGATTAGCCAGAAAGCTTTATTTAGGTAAATCCCACCTAGAACCCGAGCCTGCGCCCTCCTAAATACCTTAGAAAGCCTCGAAAACCTTGAGATTCCTATCCGACCCCTCCCAAAATTTTTCAGGGAGGGGTCGAGGGTTTGGGGTTAAGGGGTTGAGATTAGGCTCAAGGGTGATTTAAGGTTCAGGCTTAAGCAGGTGGGGTTTCGGGTTTGGGGAGAGTTTAGGGGTTCAGGGCCAAAGTTATTAGGGCGAGGGGTCGGCTGAAGTAGGTGGGGTTCCAGCTTTCGGGAGAGCTTCGGGCTTGCAGTGGGGGTTTAGGGTCGTGGGTGCCTTAAGATTGACCATCAGCAGACAGGAGCAACCCCACAAAAACAAAATCCGCCACAAAAAAAACATTATTTAGGCCGCCATGTTTAACGAAAAACGCATGAAATAGGCCCACGATCCCACGACATTAAACACGTCGCCACATTAACCCTATAACGTCCTTTACTGAGCCCCCCGACCCTGAACCTACCCTAAGTTACTAAGGCCCCATAGTAGTTCCTTTTGGGATTACCTTATAGAATTCTAAATATGAACCACAACAGGAACTACTATGGGGCCTTACGGTAAAGCCTACTTGGAGGGGCAGGGGACTTAGTAAGTCGTTTATAAAGTAGGGTTGTGATTGGGGTAACTCCATTTAGGGTACTTATAACTCTACTTATAATCTACTTGGATGCCTTTTTTGACTTAGTAAGTAGGGTTAGTAAGGTGGGTTATGGGGGGTTATAATATGGTTTCTAGGGGATACTAAGTAGACTTACTAAGTCAAAAGGGCCTCCAAGTACTTACTAAGTCCCCTGCCCCTCCAAGTACTCTCAACCCCAAGCTCCAGCCCAAACCTCAGGGCCCTCCTTGTCCTCGCCGCGCTGGCCCTGGGAAGCCATGGGTTAGATCTCCGCAGCGAAGTGAAGCCCACAGGCCGAGGGGTTGGGGCTCAGGGTCTTAGGGGATTTGCATGTACGCAAAGGGGTGTAGGGCTTACCTAGACCCCCCAGCTACCGCTAACATACCCTAAATACCCACTATCAGGGACCATAAGGCCTCCAGTAAAGGGTACTTGGGGGGGTCTTTAGGGTTCAGGGTGCCCTTTCTGTTGGATTTGGGAAATTTCCATCTGGGGTTTAGGGTGCATGTCCCCGACCGAACCCTTGAACCCGAACCCGAACCCGACCCCGAACGAACCCCCCCCTCCCCCGGGGAAAAAAGAGTTGCAGTTTGTTTCTGGTGGGTTTACGGTGTTCAGACTTGGGCTTCCTCGTTCCTTTCTTTGGGTTACCTAGAGGCTCCATGGTGGTTCCTTTTTGGGGTTCATGTTTAGAATCCTATAAGGTAATCCCAAAAAGGAACTGCTATGGAGCCTATGGGTAGAGGTTTTATTTAAGTGTGAGGCTCCGGGGTTTTGTTTCAGGCAGTGCGCGTGGAGTTATGAGAATATCGGTAAGATGCTCATCATCGTGGCCCTCACAGAAGGGGTGGTTTTGTTGCTGGGTGAAGAAGTGTATAAAGTATATGGGTAGCTCTCTCAACTAGGCTCCCTTTTAGTTTCCTTTTGAGAAGGGTGCCGGACTATTTTGGGGACCTAGAAAGGAGGTGTTATCTTAGGCTTGGGCTGCGGCTGTATGGAGTGTTGGGCTTTAGGGTCTGGGGTTTAGCGAGTTTTGGTCGCTTGAGTTGTTTGAGGCGTTATGGCTTTGCGGTTGGTGTTCTGCTTTGGACAGGGTCTTGCGGGATTTGACTTGTTGTGTCGTTTGTTGATATAGCTCTTTCTGCTTGCAGCCATGTGGATTTTGTGTTTTTGATTGTGCTGCTGGTCTCGGTCGTGTCTTGATTATAGAGTGTATAATCTAGGAGATGACTTGGCGTTCTAGAGCTCTTAAATTCTAGCATGCAGGGTTACGGTGTCATTGCCGTAGCCTTAGCGTTTTTGATTGGCACGAGTGCAGCCCAAAGTGACGATTAAGGTTTGGGATACTGCAGTTGGGAGTTTGGGTGAGTTTGTGAGTACTCCGCAGTTGAGAGATTGGGGGGGAGTTTTAGGGTTTAGGGTTTCAACCCTAAACCCTAAACCGTTACTCGGTACGTGGAACCTTGAAAGGTTGATTTTTTGGGAGTGACGCCCTAAGGGTCCATGTATCCATATGTGTATACATTGACTTCAAAGTACCTATACAGGGAATACTTTAAGGCCCAAGTATATACTATATGAGTACATGGACCCTTAGGGAGGGAAATTTTGAAATACTGGACCATCGTGGGCTTCCAGTTGAGGGTCGCTGTGGGCAAGGGGGGCACCAGATTGAGTGTCGTGTGGAAGAGGTGATCATTCTGGGGGAACCTTAATACTTAAGCCCTGAAGCCCGAACGATCAATGTGAATTGGACGGACCTTACACACCCTAAGTTTCCGTGCACCTGAAAAGAATATACTTAGCCTTGAAAGGGGTTCCTATGATAGGTGTTTCAGGATCAAAGTGTATCCCCGAGAGTGACCAAGTGCCCCCAAGTACCAGAGGTTTATGTCCTACATACTTCACTCTGAATGTTTGTTTAGTAACTTTAACAAAGGATTCAGTGCCTACACTATCTGGGTATTTCACCTGATCCTCACACTAGCCTTCAAGAATTCAGATTCGGATTGACCTAAATCTCAAACAATACCTTACATAAGAGTTCGAGCACTGCAGCAGGACAGACATGTTGGTGTCAATGCACTTCCTTTGTAGTACCTATGCTTAGACAGCGAACGAGGGAACTTTAAACTTTTTGACCTTATATATGAGCTCTTTCTTAGAAAGTTTGAACTTTTTGGGATCCGGTCGTTGAAGAGGAGAGTATGGGGCCTGAGTGCATACGCGTGCGTACTTGGAGCTGGCAGGTGATCGGTTCCAAGGCTGCATCTTCGAGATCGCAATGCTCGAGTCCTGGCCACATTCTCGACGTGCATAGAAGAGATGTTCCTTTCTTCGAGATAGTTTGCGGGGCTTGTAATCTAGGCGCACTACGGAAACGAGACAACATGCCTCTTATATATGTAGATGCAGCCGGAGGTACGACATGTTTTAATGTTTTGCTTTATGGTGTCCATGTTTGGCATGTATCATATACCGTAAGGCCTGACCATTTATCCTAAACGATCCGAATATGTGTCTGAAACTTTCATTCAACATAGTTTCCAGCCAGCTGACGATGCGACGTAGGTTAACTCTTGCCAGCAGTACTGTAGGAGCCGTGCAGCAAAACGACACAAGACGACAAGCTTCAGCCGACATTCTGGAGATCGGGTCTTGTTCGAGCTGAACCCACACCACCTGTTTCTGCGCTTCCCCCTTTACCCCAAATCCTGAGCGCAACCTATCTGAATTGGTGGGACCCTCGGGCATGTATCTGCTTTTGTCTCGTCACCATGGTTTCTGTAGCTTAGGGTGTCTGATGTCCTGCAAGCTTGCGTCCAGCAGCAGGTGCTACGCAAAGACAACCATGAAAGGTGAGCTGTCGTAATGTGTGTGTACACGAATATATGCACATCTATAATTAAGTTAGTGTGTATGCATACACACATTATCACGATACAAGTAAAGATATAAACACTTGACGAAATACATGGCTACCTACCCATTTATCTATCTATGTACCGATCTACCCACCTATCTATCCATACACACATACATAGCTGTATATGTTCAATGGGATGCTTCGCAAACTTAGAGAGCTTAAAACCGAATCCTCAGCAAAAAGCAAGACAAGATCCCTGCACCCCTCAACTGGGACCTTTTGTTGAAGAACCCACCCCCTCCTCAGAACTGTGGTTCCACAGTTGCCGAAATCCAACTTCGAGAGTTCTGGAATCGTTGGCTTGTCATACCACGAGAGAGAGATAGAGAGAGAGAGAGAGAGAGACAGACAGACAGACAGACCGACCGACCGACGGACGGACGGACAGACAGACAGACAGACAGACAGAGGGAGAGAGAGGGGGAGGGAGAGAGAGACAGGGACAAAGACGGCGACAGAGACAGAGAGATGCATGCATGTATACGTACGTACGTACGTACCTATGTATATATATATACATATGTACACGTATATATGTGCATATACTGCATATCTATATATAGACACAGAGAGAGATAGAGAGACCAAGACAAGTAGCAACAACGTTGCCATCGTTTTCTCTCGGCACATTAATCCCCGAACCCTAAAAAACATAATTGCTAAAACCCTAAACCCCGATGTGACCTTTTTTGTTTGTGTGTGTTTGGCTGCTGAGGAAAAGCAGCCGCTGGGACATACTTTCAACAAGAAGAACTTCTGGACAATGAACGCGGTCATCAACAAGGCAGACGGTAATATCCGAAATCCCCAAATCCCGGCAACCCTAAATTCGCCATCCGGTATTTAGGAGGCAGCTATCTTAGTGCATCACTTGGGGAAATTTGGTAAGACTCAGCGCCTGCTTCGAGGCAGGCCTTCTTTCTGCAAGTCAGGAAAAACGCTTGTTTCAGATCAAGTCTTGAAAGGGGGCAGCTTTAATGGTACTGTAGGCTTGAAATAGTTCAGGGATGTTTTGGGTTTAGGGTACATGGATCCTTCAGGGTATAACTGAAGCAGGGTGCTGGGTTTCATTGTTTCGTGTCCGGTACATGTGGGAGTTTCCGAAAATTAGGGGTACCGTATTTTAGGGTCCTTCTAATAAGGATCCTATTATTTAGGTACTATATAAGGGTCCCCTATTTTCGGAAACTCCCATGTAGAGCCATAGAACACCTTGGAAGAGCCGCTTCTTCAAGCCCACAGAGATCCATGCAGAACCATAGAAAGGCCAGTACCCAGAGGCCCCAAAGTAGTTCCTTTTTGGGGTTCATAGATAGAATCCTATAAGGGAATCCCAAAAAGGAACTACTTTGGGGCCTCTGGGTATACCCTATGAGAGAAATCCTCGAGGTACTACTTTAAGCCCTAAGTATATGCAACATGAGTATCTAACCCCCCCTAAACTCAAGAACCCTATAGACCCCTTAAAGGAACCCTAAAACCCTAAACGTCAAAACCCTTAAACCCTAAACTTCTAAACCTAAACCCAAGAAGAGGCTTATGCCGACCGATGGGGCTATGCCTTCACCTTGGCAGCTCCGGAAGCTCAGCATCCACGCAACTGGACAAGATTGGGCGTACTGGGAGGCTCATGGGTAGTTGTAAAGGTCCCTTTAAAGGGATCTGTAGGGATTCTATAAGTGTATAGGGTTTAGGGCCTACTTGGAGGCTCATGGGTACCTAGAGGCTCCATGGCGGTTCGTTTTTGAGGTTCATATTTAGAATCCTATAAGGTAATCCCACAAAGGAACTACTATGGAGCCTATGGGTAGTTATAAGTGGGATTGTAAGGGAGGCGTATTTATTTTGGGATTTTTTGTTTTTTGTCTGGGTGTGTGCGCGGTCTCTCGGCTTTCGGTTCCTTGGCTTTTCGGCCAGGTTTTGGCTCCTTGGTTTCCTTGGCTTCTTGGTTTTTCGGTTTCTGGGCTTCTTGGTTTCCTTGGTGTCTTGGCTGTTCGGCCTCTCGGCTTGTTGGCCTCTCGACTTCCTATAGCTTCGTGTATTATATTATACTATGTTATATTAAACTATATAAAATAATATCATTTTATCTTAAAATGTATATATATATTAAAGTGTATTGTCTGTTAGTGAATTGCATCATATTCTACCATATTACGTTATATCATACAGAGTTATATCGTGTTAGATTAAATCTTTATGATAAGATATGATATTATATCACATTATATTATGATTTATGATATGATACTATAGGTACTATATTATATTGTGTCATATGTTGTTATATTCTAGATACCACGAAAAGTAAAACATATCATACTACAGTATATGATAATGTATCATAGTATATCATATCATATTAAATTATATTGTTGTATATTATAAAATGTTTTGTCATGATATATTATCTTACATTATATTATCTATTTGGCTATGTTGTATTATGTTATACTATAATATGTTATGTCATGTTAAATCATATTTTGTTATATCATGGTGTGCTATAGTCGCATTGTTTTAAGCTGAGCAAGGGTCGCTTCGAGCATCATCCTGCCAGCAATGACAGAACCCACATGGACCCTCGCAGAACCCGTCATAAAGACGTTGTGTTTGCAAATGGGGGGGGCTGGGCCCCCCAACCCCCCTGCTTTATTTTTAGGCCGTGCAGGCTTGCTTTCAAGAACATCACACAATGAACAAGACTTGCACCAAGCACAAAATTGTTTTAGAGCTTCTCAAAACTCATCATAGAGGCAGTCTGTTTCCAATTGCGGAGGTGCGTCCCCGGTTTTCTATGCTGTGCAATATCGCTTCAGGTATCATCTTGCCGGCTAAGACAGAACCCACATGAACCCTCTAAGAACCCGTCATAAAGACGCTGTGTTTGCAAATGGGGGGGGCGGGGGCTGCGCTCCGCCCAACCCCCGCGCTTTCTTTTTAAGCCGTGCAGGCTTGTTCTCAAGAACATCGCACCATGAACAAGACTTGCATCAAACACAAAATTGGTCTAGAGCTTCTCAAAACTCATCATAAAGGCATTCTGTCTGCAAAAAGGGGGGTGCGTCATTGTTTTATAGTATGTTATGTTATAGTAGGTGTTAATATCATATATTATGTTCTGTTAAGTTAGATCGACTCATATCAAAGTATATTATCTTTCAGTATGTTGTATCATACTATGTCATATGAGGATATAGTATGTGATATTATATTGTATATTTTGTTATCTCATATAAAGTTATAGTATCTTATATTTTTTGAATATGTTTTCTGTTATGACTTTGTATTTTTATGTTTCTTGTTATATTGTAATAGATTAGAATAAGATATATATATATATATATTGTATTATATGATATTGCATTATTTTGTATTATTCTAGTGCATTTGTTTTATTGTATTGTGCTTTACTATTTTGTATTGTGTTGTATTATATCATATAGTATTGTATTATGTTATGTTGTGGTATATTATGCCATGTTATGTTTTTTTATATTAGGTTATGTTATATTATATCATGTTATGTTTCCTTCTTTTTATACCATATTCCATCATATTATATTTTGTTGCCTCTTTCTATTTTGTATTATATTTTATCATATCATATTACAATACTCAATTCTATTCTATTCTATCTTATAATATAATGTTATATTATTTGATACTATATTATATATGTTATGTTTTATTATACAAACGTATATTATCTTGTATTTATGTTTCATATTATATGATGTTATATTCTATCATATTAGACTCAATTATAATATAATTTTTTACAACATATTACATTAGTTGACATGATATGATATCATATTATGTAGATTCTGTTTATGCTGAGGAAGGTCGCTTCGAGTATCATCCTGCCAGCAAAGACAGAACCCACGTGGACCCTCTCAGAACCCGTCAAAAAGACGTCGCGTTTGCAAAAGGGGGGGGATGCAGGCTTGCTTTCAAGAACATCACACCATGAACAAGACTTGCACCAAACACAGAATTGGTTTAGAGCTTTTCAAAACTCATCTTCACGGCATTCTGTTTCCAATTGCGGAGGTACGGCCCGCAAAAAAAAGCTGAGCAAGGTCGCTTCGAGTATCATCCCGCCAGCAAAGACAGAACCCATATGGACCCTTTCAGAACGCGTCATAATGACGTTGTGTTTGCAAATGGGGTCGGGGGGGGGCTGCGCTCCGCCCAACCCCCGCGCTTTCTTTTTAAGCCGTGCAGGCTTGTTCTCAAGAACATCGCACCACGAACAAGACTTGCATCAAACACAGAAATGGTTTAGAGCTTTTCAAAACTCATCATAAAGGCGTTCTGTTTGCAAAAGGGGTGTGTGTCATTGTTTTATATTATTTTTTTGTTATAGTATGTTATACTACACTATGTTATTTTAAGTTTTTTACGAATCATGTTGAAGTATAGGACAGCAGGAACAGTAACAAGGACATTAACAGGAGCAATAACACAACCACAACGACAACACTGATAATAACCACCGCAACAACCACAACAACAACAGCAACAATAATAATAAAAAATGATAATAACAATAAGGTAACAACAACAGCAACAACAAGAACAGCAATAATAATAACATTAACAGGAACAATAGCATTAACAAGAACAATAACAATACCAACAAACACCAGCGGCAACAACAACAGCAACAACAACAACAACAGCAACAACAACCAAGGTAGCGTAGGTTTTCGTCACGAAAACATAGTGAAATGGCACGAAATCTGTCCAAAATGCGAGGAAAGCAGTTTTTTCTCAACAAAACCCAAGGTAACGTGCGTTTTCCCAATGAAAGCTGAAAGGAAATGGCACGAAATCCGTCCAAAATGTAAGAAAAAAGTTTTTCCGCAGGAAAACCAAGGAAATGTACGCTGTCCTAACGAAAACCTAGGGGAAATAGCACTTTAGCAAACCCACACAAGCCAACAACAAAAAAAAAAATCAACAACAACAACAACATAAAAAACAACAAAAAAATCCCAATTTAATTCCAGACCCGAATATAAGTCCCCTAATACGGGTTATAAGTATGTTTATCCTACCTGTACCCCACTTGTAACTACACCCATGAACCTCCAAGTAGAGGTTCAGGGTCTAGGGCTTTGGGTTCGGGGTTTACGGGGCTTAGGGTTGAGGGTTTAGGTCTAGTTAATGGTTCTGAGTTGAGAGGTTTAGGGGTGTAGGGTTTTGGGTTTCCTTCGGGTTTTGGGGGCTATAGGTTTTTGAGGGTTTTGAGTTTAGGGTATGCGGGTAAAGGAGTCGATGGTTCTACGCACCAGTGGTCTTGCTTTCAAGCGGTACAAAGCAATAGTTTTGCGGCTTTAAATATCTAACTATACTTTGTCGGGGCTTCTTTATTATTATGACTGCAAAGTATAAATATGCACCAAAACCTTATTCTGCTTAATTAATTAAGTAACGTCCCTATATTATGCAAGCCAAAATGATTGCATGTATAATTCCTGAGGGCTGAGGGCTCCCTTGCTAAAATTTCGTATAACATACCTAGAACAACTAAGATAGCATCGCCCTCTTTACTCTATACTACCGTCAGAGATCATGTTCACGTTGGATCTGAGAGCCTGGGGTACACCACAACAAGGATTGAGGGTTTAGGATGAATTAGTACAAGCTGCGCCTCAATCTCTACCTACCTTGTCTGGTTTGGCAAAGCAGAAATTCCTACAACCTACGTAAGCCCACGCCCTGCGCTAAAAGTTAGTTAGGCTTCGGGAAGTCCTGCATCCGAGGTGACGGTAGGACTCCGGCAAACAGCTGGCATCCAGCTCGGCACTGCAGTTGTAGGTTCACAGCTATGTAGAGCTCTTGTTCAGGTTTCAGGGTTGGAGGTTTAGGTTTGTAAGCGTTTTAAAATTTCATTCTTGTTGTTGAGGGTTCAGCGCTGAGCGCAAAGTGTTCGGGTTTGGTTTACAGGAGTTTCGAACCAAAACCTTCAGTCTGCCCAATCTCAGAGGAATTTTAGCCCTACGCGTTTAGGCTTTGAGGCCATCTGGATTGTCATGAGTGTTCCGGGCTTTCGGGCTTTGCTCTTCGAGGATTGGAAAGTCGGCAGCAATCCGAGGTGTAAGGAAAGGACAAGGACAGCACCGGTCTTTCTAGCTCTGCAAAGAGCAGAGTATACAATGCAATCCAGGCTTTTCAGGCTAAATCGAGCCTAACCCCTAAGCCCACCCTAAGGCCCTAAGGGTCCATGTATCCATATGTGTATACATTGACTTCAAAGTACCTATATAGGGACTACTTTTAAGGCCCAAGTATATACTATATGAGTACATGGATCCTTAGGGTCAGAATACAAGAAGACTTGATCCCGACCGCAACGTAGCATGCTCGGGGATTGAGGTTTGACGGGGGCTTTGCAGCCAAGGGCAGTCAGCAGGTGCGGGCAAAAAGACTTCTGGGTTGGCTGAGAGCCTTCATGTACGGCTAAATTCTGAACAACCCCTCGATCCCAGGTAAGTATGTGGTGGGTTGCTGTCGTTGCTGTCGCATCAACCCTGCCTGAACCTTTCAGCACCCACAGTGCAGTAACCCCATAACTTCCTGGGCTTCTAAAGGAGCTAGCCGCCCTTAACCCTGAGCCCGAAGGCCATAAACCCTTAAACCCCTGACCCTAAATCCCGAAGGGTGGCCAAGGGGACGTTCTAGGGCTCGGCTAGTTAAGTTAGAGCTTCGGGCCCAGAACTCTAAACACCAAAAGGTCAACACGCTGTGTATCAGCCCGCAGACCCAGCCCAACGAGCTTTCACGGTCAGGGTCTTTGCTTGGGGACACCACAGGCTCTAGGGTAAACTCGAAGAAATGCAGCTGCTGGTGCGGCTCGTCGGTTGCTGTTAGGGGTTACGGGTTTTCCGGCAGCTCCAAGCGTTTGTGATGAGACTGCTGCTGGACAACATCATTCATTGCCGACGGTAAGAACGGACATGTTGCCGAAGTCTGTCCCTAAACCCGAAACCCTAAAACCAAAAAAACAGTGGAATCCTGAAGAGTGGACCTAAGAAAGATAATGCAGGGTTTCCATGACCTTTATATAGGCGCATGGCGCTGTTTCCATGACTACTAAGGACTAGGGCTCTAGGGCATTGGGTATAGGGGTGACTTCGAACCCTATCCGTTTTTGAGAGGCAGATCAAGCACAATACCTGAATTGATGTTTGAGGGGTTCCTATTATGGATTCTCCGTAAATGCTCCAAACCCTATGAGCCCTGAGCCATGATAAATGCAGACACGAAGGTACCGTGTGCCCTTCCTTCATGAGCGCATGCAAGCAGCGAACTCCCGCACCTTGGCTTCAGGCATCTTCTCTCGGGGGGCTTAGTAGTATGTGTTGAGCGAGTAGAGTTATACAACCCGTTGCAGATGGTGGTTATGATACTTCCAGCTTTATAACACCAACTGCTTACTAAGTCCCCCGACGACCGAAACCGCCGCAGACCTTCAACCCTCAAAGAAGACCCTCCCTTGTTAAGGTTAACCTACCCAAAACCTACCTGTTTAGGGTTCCTTATTCTGCTTTCCTTTTGTGAGTCCTTAAGAAGGTAGGACATCCGGGGTCAAGGTATACCCTAAACCCTAAACCCTGAAAGGTTTCTAGGCTGTCTTGAGCTGCCTCAAGTATGGGGTTCCTTTGGCCTTATAGGGATCCTTTCAAGGGTGCCTATAAGACTCCTTTAAGGTATCCTGTTGAGGGTACCATATAAGCCCACTTATTACTGTCCATGAACCTCCGAACCTCCAAGGTCTCCCAGTGGGCACGTTTCCCCATTTTTGTGGTCTTAGGTTCCTAGTAAGTAACCTTTAAATTCAAAAGGTTAATCAGGAAGTTTAGCGTTTCGGAATCGGAGCTGAAGGTTTATGGGGTTTAGAGTTCGGAGTTTAGGGTTTGGGGTGGCTGGAAGGGGGAAGATGCTGCCTTGATGCGTGGAGTCGTGATATCCCTGACCGTACTGCGATTTGCAGCAGCTATTTTGACAAATTTTGGATGCTCAGTGCCCAAACCCTGCCTTTTCTCAACACAAGCACGCACTCTCTCTCTCTCTCTCTATATATGTAGATAGATAGATAGATAAACAGACAGTAAACCCTAAAGCCTGGACCCTAATCCCAAACTGATAAACAGGGCCTACAGAGGGAACATCCTGGTGGTTGGATTTATGGGTTTTGCGTCGGAGTGTCGCTCATGCTGAGGCAAAGAGAAGTGCGGCTGGATTCTGTACATGGACTCCCGGCAATCCCTAAGGGTCCATGTACCCACGTGATATACTTCGGGCCCAAAGTACCTATACTTCAAGGCCAAAGTATATACTATTTGCCAACATGGACTCCCGGCAATGTGGTATCCCAATCAGGCATAGTTGGGATCCTTCATCTACGGCACATCCACTCAGGAGATATGGTTGGCCTGTGGCAGAAGCACCCTAAATTTTTCCGGGAAAACATTATATATATATATATCTCTGTATATAACAGAATCCACAATAAGGAACCCTGAACAGGTAGGGGTTCTTCGGCTACAGGTAGGGTTTAGGGTGTGGGGTTACGCATGGGTTCCTGGCAATCCCGATCCGAGTTATGGTTTTCGGGCTTGCCGACTGACGATCTTGGCTACGCCATGCGTCTGCGGCGTGGGTTTTGCAAAGATGAAGATGGAGTCCTGTGAAATTTATGAGTGGTTTGGGATTTAGGGTCTGCCCAAGGGTTGTTGAGGTCTTTGTTCTTGGTGGTGCTTCTTGCCGATTGAGGCGGTAGGTTGAAGGCTCAGAGATAGGACGGTTCAGATTCCCTCCTCGTTTCCCGGCAACCGTTACGTTGTAGAGCGGATTCTCGTTCCAGTCGGGATTGCAACTCGACCTTTAGATCTACTAGTGCTAGAACTCCGAACTATGATAGGTTTTTCATCTTCATCCTGTCAACTTCCTCATTGTCGCCGGCATCGCGAGCGTGATCGTCACCGTCTTCTTTGTCATCATGCAAAGCACTGCCCCGTTGTGAGGACCACTAGAATCACTAGATGCCCTATCCCCGAATTCCTCAACCGGAACCCTTAGCCCTCGTAATCCTAAACTATGCACCGCCTCCAGCACAGATTTCTGTACCCCTAAGGGTCCAAGTACCTAATAATCATATACTCTCCCAAACGTAGAGCTAAATAACTACTATCCTAAACCCAAGTACCTTATTATTGGGTCCTTTGGACCCTAAACCCTAAACCCTAAAACCCTAAGCCCTAAACCCTAAAACCCCTAAACCCTACACCCAAGTACCTCATTATTGGGTCCTTTGGACCCTTAGGGTACGCCCTCCAAGGACTCCTCGGCCTACTTCCGGGATCACAGTGTCCCTCTCTCCAAGTATCTGGATGGCCTCTTCAAGGACCAGCCCCTGCATCCAAGAACAGGCAGGATTAAGGCTTCTGGGTATTTGATGACATCGAACTTAGGAATGATTTTTTTGTTCATATAAACCCAAGAGAATATCAAAAGCATCAGGTTTATTATGGTTCTAAGGGGGGTTTGGGTATTTGGTGAGGGACTTGGGATTGAGGGTTGTGCAGCTCTGTCGGGCTTGTTGCGCGCACCATGCACCCAAAGGCTCCATGTACCCATATAGTAGGTACTTACCTGAGCCCTAAACCCTAAACCCTACCTTAACCCCAAATAACCTACCTTTTTAAGGACTCATATAAAGAAATCGTAATAAGGAACCCTAAAAATGTAGGTTCCTTAGGGTCCAGGTACACCCTAAACCCTAAACTGGAGAACCTACTATATGGGCACATGGCATGAGGCTGCACAGACTGTGGCCCTGTGAAGCTCCTTTCTTGGAGGGTCGGGGGACTTCGTAGCTAGGGCTCCTTAAAGGGATCCTTAACGGGATCTACAAGGGTTCTATAATGGAGGGTAGGGGACTTAGTAAATGGAATAGGGTTCCTTTAAAGGGTCCTTTATGGGTTCTATAAGGACTCTACAAGGGATTTAGGATGGTCGGGAGACTTACTAAGTAGTCATTGTATAGACGTATGAGTGCCATACTCCCAATTAGGATCCCTTTTAGGGTACTTATACGTCTATTCATTTTATACTTACTAAGTCCCCCAACCCTCCAAGTAACCTGACAGTACGATCGAATAAAGGCCCATGCATCTCGGTCAGTTTTGCCAGGCGTCGGGTTCAGGGATTGGGGGATTGGATCTTCAATTTCCAGAAAACATACTGCTACAGATCGACTTGGGAAAGCTTCGGCACAGGTGGCATATTCCAGTGGGATGCGAAGAACAGCGGTCTCGCAATTTGGAAGCACGCAGATCAGTGTACGTTCTCCGGGTCATCAGTTCCGACTGATCATGAGACTTGTCACTTGTCAGGTTCTCGTCATTCTGCGTGAACCAACTAGCCCGACGGTTTGGGGTTAGTGTATGCCTAATGCAGTGTTTCGCCCGACGCTCATTTTGGGATCAAGTACTATGGCTTATAAAGGTATGACAGACTGTTTAGGTTGAAGTCGGTGTTCAGGGCTCCGAGTTGTGTTTCAATTTGCATGCAAGTAATGGGAACATTGATCAACTGATGGCGTCGGTGCCCTGCCCAACCTGTTGATGAAAGGTGAAGAAGGCCAGCGATAAACATACGTCTAAGGGCCCGTGTGCGCAAGTAGTATATGCGTTGCCCACAAAGTAGTTCCTATCTAGGAACACCCCAGCGACACTACGGGCCCATGTGCTCATACAATATTTACTTAGGCCTTAGCGTCGTCCCTATATAGGTACTGTGGGGTCAAAGTATCCTCATCGGACCCTTAGGGATAGAGGCCCAGCCCGACACCGAAGCACGAAACTAGTACTTGCACTCCCTAGACCAGAACCACGATTGGTATGTTTTGCGGTTCCTTATTGCAGTCATGGTAACATATTTCCAAAACCCTATTCTAATTTTCAAGGCCCTTATATTAGCGACACTACAGGCCTGAGTACTCACAAAGGCCTTAAAGTCGTCCCTATATAGGTACTGTGGGGTCAAAGTATACTCATCGGACCCTGAGGGAGAGTGGTTTAGGTTCCTTATGAGAACGACCCAATACCAAAAAGCGAGAAACCCTAAACCCTTCTTATTCCTAGGCCACTCGGGATCCTACAGTAGGTTTAGAGAGCGCCTTTTCAAATCTGCACCCTGAACCCTAAACCCCATTCTTCCTTTTTAGGCCATTCCTTGCCGACCTCATCAAAGCTTCTTGTTAAGTCTCTTTCCGACCTGCAGTTCTCGTCTTCAGCCCTACAACCCTTGAGCCCCAAAACCGCCAAGCCTAAACCCGAAACCCTAAAACCTTAAAGCCCTAAACCCCTAAACCCTCAAGCCCCAAAGCCAGGTGAACGATCGTATCTTTTTGGTGCAAGTCAATGGTCACGGCCATGTCCTCAGACCTGATCTTGCTGACGTTTCAAGGTTGCCGGTTAATGTAATCCCAAGGGTCCGAGTAGGGTTTAGGGTTCAGTTACTCAGTAATGAATTGCCAATACTATTTTGGGGGTTCCTTATATGATTGATTACAGTATAGTATAATATACCCCCAAACCCTATTCTAATCATTAAGGCCCCTTTAGTAATCCCAAGCCTCCAAGTATTCCTGAATAACCGGGGTTCCAACAGCCATCAATAAGGACTACTTGGACCCGCAGGGTACCGCAGATCGGTTACACGGTTGCGCCGAGTGTTTAGATGTATGGCCTTATATAATCCCACTGTAATTCAAAAGTTTAACCCTTTTTGGGCTAGGGTACTCAGCCCCTTGCAGTATTCAAGGTTGTGAACTCAGAGATGCTTTGACTCGCTTCCAAAGCCCTGGCGGCAGGCCTCGACTGCCCAAAACCTTCCAGATATTGTCCTTCTTTCACAAAAAGGCTTCTGCATGAAGTACTTCCAGCTATACTGAAATTGCCCTTTTTCAAAAAGCTTCTGAGGTACTTTCAGCTGTACTGAAAACTTAAGTTTTTAGGTTCTCGTATCCAACGTCTCTGGCTTAGGGCTTTGGGATAGAAGACTTGCATCAGCGGATGAGGTGAAGATCTCATGAATGCCTGGCGCAGCTGGGCTGCCCAAATCCCGCAACCTTTACACTCAGAAGGGTTTTTCCAAGGGTCCATGTGCCCACATAGCATATACTTAGGCTTTAAAGTAGTCCCTGCATAGGTAGAGGGGGGTTTTGAGCTCCAAATAAGGGTTCAAGGTTTAGGCATTTAGGTTGTCGTGCTTGCTTGGAGGATCACGGGACTGCTTAGGGCTGCGTAGCTGGGGTTCAGGATTGCATGCGGATTCGGATCCTGCTGGAGGGTAGAGGTTTCTCAGGGGGCAGCTAGAGTGACCAAAGGAGCTGAAAGACATTACCATTCTCTCGAGCTAGGGTGCATGTAAAGACTGGTCTGCAGGGTGAAACTACGACGTCTCCGGTGAATTCTAGACTGAAAAGCAAGCACTCGGAAGGCTGAGAAGAAGCAATCCAGACTTGACTGTGACATAACCATTGTTCTTGAAATGGCGATGATGGCTATGATAGCCAATGCCTGGCGTTGAGAAATGCCTTAAGTGTCAATGAACTATGCAGGACATATATCCGTAAGAGTTCATGTAACCCTATATATATAGATAGTTTGGCATACTCTGGCCGTAAAGCAGTTCTTACAAAAGTTGCTGTGTGGACCCCTAGTCATCCAATGAAGGAGCAAGATGTACCTGTGGTGGAAGAAAACCTATCTTTCTAAGGTTGCGTATTCTACTGTATAGGGTCGAGGGTTTAGGATATAGGGTGTACGGTTTAGGCTTTGCGGCTTGAGGTTTGGGCTAGCGGCTAGACGGCTGCTGCAGCTTTTCGAAGTGGCATATAGGTCCAAATATAGGCATCATGCTTTTAGGGTTTAGGGTTTATGGTTGATATATTAAAGGAATCTCATGAGAAGGCCTTGAGGCTGCATGAGGGGTCGAGCCTGCCTAGAAAATTCTGCCACAAGTTCCGTCGGAAGCTGCCCTTTTCTAAGCCAGTTTCACCCTAATCTGACTGGACATAGATGTCCAAAGCAGGGCCTCAAGACCCTAAACTCATGGGGTTGTTAATGGGGCCCCTGTGAAAGGGACGCCTGTGGCTTGTTGCTTCCCAGTGGAGCCGAATGTGGGCCAAGGGCCCCACTTCGGCTACAAAAGCATGAATAATAGACTATTAAGCACGTACTACCATAATATTGTGTATACACGTACGTACATGCATACGTGCATACATACGTAAACAAATGTACACCCACACACACAGACTGATATGCACAGACACACATACACACACACACGAACACACTCAACAAGCAAACGCATAGCTGTGAGAATCGAGAGCTTCGTGCAGCTGAGGACAGTCCGGGGAGGAGGACGAAGCAATCCGCTTCGAGGTCATGACGTTTTAAGGGTTTAAGGCTTCCGGTTAAGTGCTTAGGGTTTAGGGCTTAGCGCTTAAGGGTCAGGACCAGGGTTCGGCGTAGGGAAACATCTTATTATATGCGCGAGTAGCTGGGCGGGCCAGATCAATGGCTGCTGATAACCAGACTTACAAGGTCAAAAAGGGAGCCCTTTATTCAGATTCAAGTAAGGAGGAAGTCCACAAGCCTACTCCCTACTTCAACAGCACTGCGGTTGATCATATGAATCCTGCATGACCCATCATAAGGAATGTACCGTAATTCCCATAGTTAAGGGTCCTTAAGGCAATATTGCAGGATTTATATCATCAACCGTATCTCCATCAACCTGTGGCTCAAATCCATACAGCAACTCCTAAACCTTACCTATCCCTAAGGGTCCAAAGGACCCAATAAATAGGTACTTGGTTTAGGATAGTAGTTATGTAGCTCTACGTTTGGGAGAGTATATGATTATTAGGTACTTGGACCCTTAGGGTTACCTATAGGCTCGTACCCTACCCCTTTTTTAAGGTACCTACTTTTCTATATAGGAGATCCTAACCATAAAACTAGGTAACCCAAAGAATGAAGGGGTAGGGTATGACCCTCTAGGTAAGCCCTGACACCCCGACAGCCACTAGGACCCAGAGTAGGCCCTTATTCCCTTTTTTAAGGATCAGGTTTCCCCATAACCCCCTTTAACCCCAAAAGGGCAGCCTTTTTATTCCTACTGTTGATGGACAAAATCCTGCATTACCCTGAGGACCCCAAACTATGGGAATTATGGTATATTCCTTATAATGGGTAATGCAGGATTTTGTCCATCAGCCGTAGTTTCCTCGTGGGTCTAGGCCATGAGCCGTAAGCAAGAAAACCCCTATAGCCCAAACGCCTAAACCCTAACAAAAGGCCTCTGCAGGATGACAGAACCGCAACCCTGCCCCAACACACCCCATACTTGTTCAAAGGATCGTCGAAATCTATAAACCCTAGTTAAACCCTAAATAACATAAACCACAACGCCCCTACTTAAACGCACAAAACCCTGAAAACCCTAAACCCCTAAGCCCATACATCGCAAAACCCCTAAAAACACAAAACCCTCAAGACCCTAAACCGCCAAGCCCTTAAATTACAAGATCCCCAAAAACACAAAATCCTATAAACCCTAAACCCCTAAACCCGGAACCCTGAACCCTAACCCCCCTATAGCCCTAAAGATACCTTGAAGGAGCCCTTAAAGGAACCTTAAATGGAACCCTTAAAGGAACCCCAAGAGTACCCTTACAGGAACCCTAAAAGAACCCTTACACCCTAAACCCTAAAACCCTAAACCCCTAAACCCTAAACCCGTGAGTCCTTGCCAGGCTGCAGAGGCGGGGACTCTGACTGAGCTCCTCTTCCCGGGCAAGGCGGCGTTTCGGGATTCTTTAGGGCTTTGGGGGTTTCGGGTTTATGGGATATAGGGGTTAGGGGTTTAGGGGTTTGGGGGTTTGGGGTTTGGGGGTTTAGGGGCTTTAGGGGTTTGGGGGTTTAGGGGTTATAGGGGTTTAGGGGTTTGGCGGTTTAGGGGTTTAGGGGTTTAGGGGTTGTAGGGGTTTGGGGGTTATAGGGGTTTAGGGGTTATAGGTGTTATAGGGGTTTAGGCATTTGGGGGTTTAGGGGTTATAGGGGTTTAGGAGTTGGGGGTTTAGGGGTTATAGGGGTTATAGGGGTTTGGGGGTTTAGGCGTTATAGGGGCTTTAGGGGTTTGGGGGTGTAGGGTTTTTGGGGGTTTAGGGTAAAGGATTTAGGGGCTTGGGTTTAGGGTTAAGGATTTAGGGGTTTGGGGTTTAGGGTTTAACGTTTAAGATTTAGGGGTTTAGGGTTTAGGGTTCCGCACGGATTCCAGAAGGGGTTGTTGAAGGGCCTAGGATGTAGGGTCTAGCGTTCGGAGTTTTAGAGGGTTCGAGTTCCATAGGAGCTGCTCGGAGGGTCTGTCTAAACCCTAAACCCCTAAACCCTAAACCCCTAAACCCTAAACCCCTAAACCCTAAACCCCTAAACCCCTAAACCCTAAACCCCTAAACTATGTCGGATTTTGGGGTGCAGGATTTAGGAGGTCGGAGGGTCTCCAAGGAAGTGGAACCCAGAGGGTCCATATACACTACCTATGGAATTAGGCCCCCAAAAAACCATCCCTATTTTGGTTTTGAGGACCTAATTCCATAATGATGGTGTATGTGGGACCCTCTGCGGAATTTCAGGTGCCAGAAACCGTGCAGAGTCTAGCTATAGTCTCCATTGTAGTTCCTTTTTTTGGTTCACCAATTTTGTGGTGATCCTATAATGTAGATTTTGGTTAACCAAAAAAGGGAACTACAGTGGAGACTATAGGTAGCTTGTTTGAGACTTGTGAGCCCATGTGGGTGTTTGGACTCTTTTGTACAGGGTGTACTGATAGCCTCCAATGTAGTTCCTTCTGTTGGCTACCCTCTTCCGTTCTTGAAACTCCTATCTAAGCACAAAGCTGGTTAACCCAAACATGAACTGAACTGCCATGCAGACCGTAGGTATGGTATCAAGTGTCAAGTTCCGTGTGTGTTTAGGGTTGTGATTTGGTTTGCCTTGATGGCTCTTAGGGGTTCAGAGTCCCGGGTTTTGGATTCAAAGTTTTACGTTAAAGGCTGTCGCGGTGTACGTCCGGGCAGCCATATGGATGCTGAGATACGCTGAGTATCGGATGTCGGACCCGTGCCACAGCGCAGGGAGGAGCAGCAGCAATGGAGTGACGCCCCTGAATACCCACCTAGACTGACTGACTGACTGCGGAGGCACGCCTGCCGGCCCGAAGTCTAGGTCCAAGCAGGCTACATTTGGTTGACAGGCTGAAAGTCTGCTCTGCGTTGAGGCCGAAAAACGACGTGCTCCAGATGGCTGTTGCTACACACACGGTGATTTCATCGCGCAGCTTGGCATGAGGACGAAGCATGGAGAAGCAATGCACTGGGGGTTGCGGGGCAGGGAGGAGCTCCTCCAGAAGGAACGGTTTAGGGTTTAGGGTTCAGGGCAGGTGCAGCAGCAACTTCTGCACAAGGACGTGCGACTTCAGAAGCTGCAGTTGCAACTACAAGTTGAAAAAGGCTTCAAAGCATACGCTGCAAGAAACCCACGGACAAACTCTAAGAGCCACTCGGAGTAGTTTATGAGCCTCTGGCTCGAGTCGTCAAGGGCATCCTCTCTGGTCTCGTTCGCTTTGCCATGAGTCCTATCAGCACTCACTAACAGTGTTGAAGGTATTCAGAGGGCTTTGGAAGAGAGCATGTTGTTAACAAAAACTGGGGTCGCCTCTTAACCATAGCATCCATCTACGTATCTATCTAGTCATCTAGTCTTTAGTTCTCTAGTAAATATGCTGACTTAATCGGCATTGTCGGGCTTAGAGTGGTCATGCAAGGCATTGGCGTCTTCCAACTGTGAATTTTGAGTTCGGGGTTAGTTTACAGTTTAGGGTTTCTTGAAAGCACAAGCGACAGGCACCTGTTAGAGATAATTTTAGATGTAGCTAAAGCCCCTAGCAGTAAACTCGTCGTCAAACGTATCTGGGGAAGGTAATGGCATGACATGATCATGACATCATACGACCCCTAGAGACGCGCAGACATGTCAACATTCGGGGATTGTAAGTCACGGCAGGTTTCTCTCACCAAAAACCAATCGCACACTCTACCTCCGTTGTGGATCTGGGCCTAGGTAGTGTCTGTTGTGGCCTACCCCCCCCCCCCCCCCCCCCCCCNCCCCCCCCCCCCTCCCCCTCCCCATAATTTTTGTGGTATGCATAACCCTCCTGGACGCATGACAGGCAGCGACTCGAAGCGGGCAGGTGGGGCTTTGCTTGCGGCTGGAAAACATAGACCTAAACCCTCAGGAACTGTCGTCATTTCGGAAGTCGATGTAGGGGGACAGCTTAAACCCCAAACCTAAACCGTAAGGAAACCATCAAGCCTCGTTTGAATCCATGCCGGGTTCGTGGAGCATGACACCTCAAAAAACCCAAACTCAAACCCCTACGCCCCAGGCTCTACACCCTAAACATATCCATAGGGTCCCACCAACCTTTTGCCGCGGCTTGTGGTGCCCAAGATGGCCCAGAGTCCTTCGAGATTTCACGGCACACGGCTTTGGCTTTAAGGTATCCGGTACCCCAAGTTTCCAAAGTATCTGAACGCGATTGTTTGAATGCAAGATCGTGGTATCGGTAGTTTAGCATCGGGAGGATTACCTAATTATTAGGCACTTAAGGACGTGTTCAGCTAGCAACAAGACTGCCTGGTTCCTATATTATGCCAGTATACCGTTATGGACAGCAGAGTCCTACCCCAATGACTCAGGCCCTTAGAGTGACCTATAGAAAGGTCATAGGACCCTTGAAAGAATTCTCTACAGAACCCTAATCCAGTGTAGTTATTTCAAGTCACCCAGTCCTTTCCAGCAATTACAGACTATTCTGGAGGGCTTTGGGTTTGGAGGTTAGGGCTTGGGGTTTGCAGTAAAAGCCGAAAAGTTGGAAACCCCATAGCCTCAATCCTTAATTAAGAGCAATGTATAGGGAATCCCAGCACTATTTGGCCTTAATCCGGTTTCCAACTTTATTGGGGTTTGCTATAAGTGTCATTTACGGCTTAGACTTGGGTTAGGGTTTATCTTGAAGAGCTCCAGAAACCGGAGGCACAATGCAGGGGTCCGAACAAGTATTAATCCAGTTATATCTGCAGGCCTTGAAGCTGATGCAGGCCTGGCCAAAGCAGGAGTTGGGGTTTGGGGTGTAGGGGTTTGGGGTTTAGGGGTTGAGGGCCTCCGGGTTGTATAGGGTTTGTGGTTTAGAGTTGGGCTTCGGGGTTTAGGGGTTTAGGGTTTTATAGAGTTTGAGGTTTAGAGTTTGGGGTGTAGGGGTTTAGGGTTTATGGTCTAAGGGTTTAGGGTTTAGCTGCTAGGCTTTTGTGGGCCCGGCGAAGACATGAAACATGCCTCAATTCTGAAACCTCAACCCAAAACCCCGAGGAATTCAATCAAATATTATTGAAGTGCCTAACTATCAAGGTAAAAGCATTTGCATGGTATTGCAAAAGTCACCAATTCAACAGTTTTGCGCGTAAACTGAAAACGGTCGAGCGACCTTGTGACACATCAGAAGGACAGGGGTGCTGACTGCTGTCGAATACGATAACCCCAAGCCCGAAGCCTTAAACCCTCATTTCGTCTATAAGCCCTAAACCTTAGATCCTAGTTGTACTCTGTAAACCCTAAATTCCAAGCCCGAAACCCTAAAATTCCATCTACTCAAATTGCTGACACTTGCTGACTTTATTTCGGCCACCGATGAAGAAAGTCCTTCGAGGCCAGATAAGTTTGTTTTCTTCTAGAGTCTAGAACTGTGTTTAGGTTCGGCCGTCAGTATGCACTCCAGACAGTTCCTAGCAAAACCAAGACGCCCCTTTCGTTTCTGATTCCCTTCCGGGCCACCTTTTTCTATGGCAGCTGCCAAGCCTAAACCATGCATAAACATGCTTAACCTCTCAACACAAAGGATGTCCGAAAGAAGGAGCACGAACCTCAGAAACCTTAAACGGCGAACCCAAACTCCGCATGCGTTCCTAACCCAACCCTTTCCCCTCAAAACAGTAAAGTAATTAAACCCTAAACCGTGAACATTACACCCTGAACCACTATAGATTCGTTGTAGAACCCTTATAGATCCCTTAAACGAACACAGCCTTAGAGGAACCGAAGAAGGAACTACAAACCAGGTCGCCCATGCGAAGACTGATGGCGGTGAGCGCGTCCGGGGTCACGTCACCGTCCTCCCGGCCCAGGCCCAATCCCTAAACAGTCAACTCCGTAAGCTCTAAATCTAAACAGTCCAGGTTCTGAATTAGGGCTACTTTAACTGATGGTTGCATCTGGCCGTAAAGTGCTTTATAGAGTTCCCTGACGATTAGGGGATCGTTTCAAGGTTCATGTCAGACATCATCCAAAGGTTCCTTTAAGGGTTCCTTTGATTTGCACAAAACCGGTGCGCTGCAATGCCTAAACAATGATGCGTTTTCAAGTTTTACGTTTAATCGATTCCCCCTAATATTGAACCCCCCCCCCAATATAAAAACTCCCGGCCCCCGGAATTTCGCGGTTTCGGGCCCACAATTGAAAGTTAATTGCAAACATAAGGGGTCCTAGGATTGTATGAGTTTGAATAGAGCCAAGACTACAGTAGTACTAAACCGAAAGGACCAGGGCTTTAGGGTTTAAGGCGGGACTCTCTGCTCTACAGCCGGGACGGCTGCGTGATGGGCTCATTGTTACTCTCACTCCGACTCATACCTGAATGCCCCCCACCCCCTCCTAATATATTCTCTCCGGCCCCGAAATCCATTTTTTTAAACTACTAGGGGGGGGGGCTTTAATATTGGGGGAAGGGATTAGGATGGACGGTTTCCTTTACTTTAGTATTTTAGGGGAGCAGATGATACTTAGTGGGTACTTGCACCCCTACACCCATGGGCTTTAGACGTCCTCAACAAACACTAGGAAGAGTACATGGGGGTTGCTAACGTGTCTCATATATAATACCCTTGAAGGTCTTGTATAACGCCCTCGCAGAACCATAGTTGCAAGCTTAAGTTGGTCTGAAGTTCCAGATGTTCCAAGGCCGGAACCCTTAAACTTCATATCTCAGAAACCCACAACTATTTCGGGTGTAGTAGAGGTCTTGCAACATTTTGAACCCATAACACTCATACGGACAACCTGCAGCCCAAAAAATCCCCCGACGCCGAATCCCAGAAACCCCAAAAACCCCTAGTTAAGGACTTTCCACTGAAGCACAGGAGGGGATCCATATTATGGGTGAGTGTATACGGCATATTCCTCAATTAGGCCTCACTTGAAATTGTAGGGCTTTTGGAGTTTGTAAAGGCATCCCAAAACCTTCCAAAAACACACACAAACACCTACACCCTCAATCCGTCCCGGAATCCTGGAAGCAACCCCCAAAGTTCCAAAGCTTTCAAGCCTAAACAGCTCAAGAGCACACAAACCGTCCAAAACCCTAAACCCTAAACAGCAAGAACCCACAGGCCGCCCCACCCCTCAAACCCGGCCTGGAGTTTAAGAAACCTACCCTGCTGGGTTCCTTAGTATATGCTTTCCTTAGATAAGCCTTTAAAAGGCAGGTCTTTTGGGGCTGAGTCCTAAACCTTATGATGTGCTTTCCTTAGATAAGCCTTTAAAAGCTAGGTTGTTTGGGGCTGAGTTAGGCCCTACACCTTCTGGATAGCAACGACCGCTTGCAGTACTTCAGGCCGATGCCAAGGGCGACCAGCCCCTTGATCTGGTTAAGGGTCTAAGCAATATGGGCGGTGGTCAATATTAGGGTCCCTTTTTGGGTCCTTAATATAGTACGGCACCTATTATTTAGGGTACCCAAAAAGGGACCATAATTTTGACAACTACCCATATAGGGGCCTGAATAAACAGGGTTCAGGGCTAAGGGCTGATCATGACAATACTGTTCCTTCGGGTTCCTTAGGACTAGTATGATAGGCATTTCTTTGGGGTCTCAGAAGCCGTAGTGTTGAGGGTCCCAGAAAACTCAGGACCCTTAAGGGTTTTCGAGGGTCCGTGGTTCCTATGATGGTTTTATACGGCTAATGTACTACTGTAATGAAGGTTTTAGACAGGCGTTCGAAGGGTTTCCTAAGGGGGACCTTTAGCAACACACCCCTAAACCCACCAACTCCCCGAACGCTAGTCCCGACACATGGTACAAGCCTGTGACTTG
This sequence comes from Symbiodinium sp. clade A Y106, assembly GCA_003297005.1. Taxonomy (NCBI): domain Eukaryota; class Dinophyceae; order Suessiales; family Symbiodiniaceae; genus Symbiodinium; species Symbiodinium sp. clade A. The sequence continues at coordinate 164,066 of BGNK01000549.1, read as the reverse complement.
TAAGTAGGAAATGTTTCACCAACTATTTACCAAGTCCCCCCTAGCACCCTAAACCCTAAACCCTAAAGCTAGCAATGTGACAGCAAAGCAGATGAGGCGCTGGGGGGACGTGATCCAAGACACCTCGGCCCTCTCTCCAGGCAGCGCTTTGTTTGCTTAAGCTGTCTATCAGGGCTCTATGTCTTTCAAGGTAACTATAACAATCAAGGCATCATAAGGCATATCTATAAGGGCTCTATTGTGTTGGTTTAGTACGGCCTCTTAGCTATTAATGAATCCATAAGGTCTCTCTATGGTTTTAACATAAGGCTTTTAGAATTCAGATTATGAAGCCCGCCGCTCTGCAAAAATCAAACTCATCTACTATCACTACAGCTTTCATGTGGGCTTGCCTCAAGCCTAAACTCCAAACCCCCACAAACACCAAAGCCCAAGCCCTAGACCCTCAATCCCAAGCCAGCAGGAAAAATGAGGGAGCCCAGCAGAAAGCCCAACATTTGGGACCCTTCTAAGCTACGGCAAACCCCAGGTCCTGCGATTTTCAGGGCCGGATCGATTGGAGTCTGTCAGCCCGACAAAGACGCCTGAAAGTACGCTTGCCGTTGATTGAAAAGGGGGAGAAACAAAAACATAGATAGATGGATAGATCCATCGGTTGACGGGCCGGGTCTTGCTTCAGTGTGTTTTCGTGGGTGTTTAGGGTCAAGGAAGTCAAGGGTTTGGGGTGTGGGGCCTGGGTTATGCTACTTATAAGTCATATAAATAACTACTTACTAAGTCCCCTGCAGGTTTGAAGCGGAGCAGCTCTGCCCAGATGCTGAAAGACTTGAGCCTGCTCCTCAAGTGCTGTGGGCTTTGGGGCTGGAGTCCGGGTCTTTCGATTTTTGTTGGTTTAGGGCGTAGGGTTCAGGATGTAGGGCTTAGAAGGTTCAGGGGCTGGTGCAAAAGTTGAAGGGTTGAGTGTATATAATATTTAAGGATGCCTGGTGCAAGCTGTGCGGAGCACCTCGTACAAAGTTTATTGCCTTCATGGAATAAGTGCAGGCCATGATTCAAGGAGCAGCAGTACTACAAAGTCTTAAAGAGCTTCGTTCATCATAGTACGCCCGACACTAAAAATAAAACCCTACATGTTCCCTGAACACCAAGACAATTGCAAGTACTTGTTCGAGATGTGAGACTGTAGTGTATACTTAGGCCCCGGGTACCAGAGAGAAAGTCGTTTGGAACCAAAGTACAGGCTGCCCAAGTGCTTGGTTATTGTTTCGTTTGGGGTTTAGAGGCTGCACTGTGCATGTTAAGCATGTCGCGCATTAGGACGCGATTACAGTGGGGGAGTCGGGACTGTCTGGCCTCGGGGTAGGCTTGTATTGGATGCACTGCACCTCAAACAGCCTGAAGCTCGCCAAACACGAGGCTTCTGTTTATGACCCTATAAACCCTTTACCGGAATTACTGGCTCCACTGAGACCTGTTGGAACGATTCGACGCCGTGCTCGGCGACCTTTCCGTCCAGAAATGGCACCTCCGGCTGCATGAACTCAGCCTGGCTTCTATTAGGGGATCCCTAAAGAAAACTTACCTCCATTTCAGGGGGAAATATTTTATGGGTCTCGACCCGTCTCCGATAAGTTAAAAAGGATCCAGGTGTTTAAACAGTACAGGTTGAGGTCCCAAACGATTGTGACATGTTGTTGGGCACATAGGACATACGGCATGCCAAACGCCCTAGACCCCATACACTAAACCGTCCGTCCGCCTATGGGTCCAAGCATATACGTACCAATCATAACACTAGGTCTCCCGTATGATTGCTGGGTGCTTTGGACCCTGAAACTTAGAATTAGCACCCCCCCCCCCCCCTGTCCCCCCTGTAAAGATTTGTTTAGTGATATTGAGGGTTTCAGGATTTAGGGTTTAGAGATGCCTGCTTTCACAAAAGTTCCAGTAAGGGCAGGGTTTTCTACGGCGGCATAAGCATGCTTGTTTTACCGGAAATACAGGGCCCAATACAGCTTAATTTCAGTAATATGCCATGAAGTTCCGCATTATCTTGCAAGGAATGTTCTTCCATCAATCAAGGGGGAATTGGGACAACCCAGACGCTAAACACCCGAACAGGAACCCAAAGCCCCTACACATGTCAAGCCTCAGGGAAAACCCCATAAACGCACGATGTAGGCCCTAAAACCCTTCAGGACGGCTCTAAACCCTACACCCTAAAGCCAAAGTTCACGCAGTAAAGCCAAAGTGCCTCTGAGGCAGCCACCACTTTGGGCTCCCGGGAAGCCGAAGCAGGGAACCCAGGCTCGGAAGGACCTGAAGACTTATTGGCTTCAAACTCAACTTTTCAACTTTTGGGGTTCTTATACAGTAGAAGCTAGAAAGTTGGAACATCATTCTCCTCCTGCCCTTAAGGTAAAGTATAGGGGATCCCAGCACAAATCATCCTAAACCCATGTTCCAACTTTCTGGGATTCACTATAAGGTAGTCGATTCTGAAAGTTTCAACTTTTGTTTCCTTGGGTTTTGGGCCAGTGAGAAGACACCTTCTGCAGTTTCGCATTTAGGGTTCAGGGGTAGGGTTGAGGGGTCGGGGGTCTAGGTGTTAGGGTTTAGAGTTTAGCTTTGGGGGTTTTGGGGTTTAGCGGTTGGGCGAGGTGTGCTAGATTTCAGACAGGGTGTCGGAGGCTTTTAGACGGCTTTGCAGGGTTAAAAGGATCTTTGTTAAGGTTTTCAAATTGACTTTTTGGGTTTTACAAGGCTTGATGGGTCAGAGAAATTTTGTAACTCTAGTGTTTATCAAGGCTTTTATCAAGGTTGGTTTTGAGGGTGCTGCGCGGTGGCTTCTGACACATAATGGTTTCCTTAGGCATATTCAGAATCATCCTGTCTTGCGGTTTGTGCTTGGATCCCTGATTTCTGAAACTTGCGCAGGCTGTTTCTGATATGCTAGAAGTTGTGGTTCGACTAAACGTCAGATTTGCGTTAGTCTTTTATTGTGTCAATTCATTCACAAGCTAGTTTGAAGATTCATTGGCCGGCGGATTTCGCATATGCATAATGGGTGTTGTCAAAATGAGGGTTCCTTTTGGGGTACCCTAAATAATATTATAATAGGGACCCAAAAAGGGACCGTAATTTTGACAACCACCCATATCCCTAAACCCTAAACCCTAATCCCTATCAAAAAGCGAATCACGGTGCTTCGGCTTCGGGGCTCTGGGCTTAGCAGTGGGGGGTTTAGGATTCGGGGTGCAGGGTTTAGGTTCTCTGTTCCATGACATACAGGGGCCGGAGCCCTAGGGATCTAAGGGCTCATATATTAAGGCTTTAGGGCCCAAAGACCATACTATATAAGGCTTTTGGGCTATTTTGATCCCCAGGGCAAGAAGTTCTGTTGGGGTTTCGGGGTTCATCAAAGAAATCTCAACATCCTTTGGTTTCGGCTGCATAACGACCATTGTTGGTGGCACAGTAGTGAAACTGCGGGAAGTATTGCGACAACTTCCGAATTTCAGAGGTCTGTTGGGCTTGGGATATCCTAAGCCCTCATGAACCCTAATCCCCAAACCGAGTGGGCATGACCAGCATCTCTACGGCCTAGCTCTTCATATAGAAGCCTAAACGAACTAGCAATATCGTTCCTTGGGGTTCCTTACTATGACAATTGCATAATGTACCTCACAAACCCGATCCTAGTTTTAAGGCCGAGAGTCTTATAACACCAGAATAGACAAGGAAAACAAATTAACCGTACTCAGTAGCTAAAGCTGCGCCCAAACCCTCGCGCAACCCTGAGCCCCTAAACCTCTGAAAAACCCTACGCCCTTAGCCCCAAACCATTAGGCTAGCCTATAATAGCCTATAAACCTTATAAACCCGAAGAGGAGCTGCGGAAAGGAAAGGCCAGAGATTCCTTGGCCCCTGCCGTGGGCAAGGTGCCTCCGGAGTTGGGAGTTTAGCACTGGTACTATAGGTTTTAGGGTTTAGAGTAGGTTTTTCTGGTCAGGTTACTGGTAGTAGAAGGTTTCCTTTAAAAGGTTACGATTATTCTACGACGTTTTAACGTTTTGGCTTAAGGGGTTTTATGGAGCTAGTACGACGGTTTCAATCCTATTTTTGGTGCTGTTCAAGATGTTTTCCAAGGGTTCCCTCCCCTTGCTCCTGGAAGGCTCACGCTAAGGGTCTAAGTACCCAATAATCATATACCTCCCAAAATATTACCTTACACTATTATTACCCTAACCGCAAGTACCTAATAAATTGGACTTTTTGGACCCTTAGGCTTCCGGGATTTGGTAAGTAGGTTATATGTGTAGTATAGGATTTCGATTTAGTTGTGCTAGTCTGGTAGGTGCTACAGCAAGGCATTCCTCTACTAACTGGGACATCGAGACCTTGCAGATGATGATTGAGCCAGAAGCACTCCAAGCGTTTGGCAAAGTCTGGTGAAGTCAACAGGAGGGTCCAGAAGCGGGGGTGCTTCAGGAAATTTTCCTGCTGGACTTGAGATCTGTGATGCCAGCCCCTGGAGCATCCGGATTGGCAATGAAGACCCCTTATCCCGGTCATATGAGTGGCAGACCAACTGGGCTGAACTTTTGACAAACTTGAAAAGGCAGGGGTTCGCTCTTGCCTTCTTAACCATCATCATCAGTGAACCGTGCCAGATGCTTAGCAAGATGGTCCCAATTAAGGTTACGCATGAGCCCACAAGGGTTTAGGGTTTAGGGGGTCCTTGTAGCGGCCCGTACAACCAAATCATGTTACCTACAGAATTTAGGGGGCTGTGCCGAGTGTTATTGGGGTTACCTCCACGCCCAGAAGAATCAGGACCTTGGGCGTAGGGAAAAGATTCAGGAGATTACAAGCACGGCTTACTTAGAGGGGTGCAGGGCACACGTAATGGTGAATGAAGAAGGAGGTGGCTGTGGGCAGACGCCCGAACTGAAGCCTTAGTTTTGACTTTCTCCCAAACTCGACACTCTGCACTCCGACATCATTTTCTCGGGGGGGCTCGCAGTTGCGCCGTTGAGGGTTTGGGCTTTTGCCGGGTTTGGGGTTTCGGGCATGTCTTGCTTCACAGGTCCTCCCCCACACAAATCCAGAGCTCCCGATATGAGTGTTTGAACGATTTGCGGTGCCGACCCCTTTCGTCCAGGATCCCTGTTGGGCTACTGCCATGTACATTGCATGCCAAGCCTAAGCCCTAAACCCCGATGCCCTAAGTGCTATCCCCAAGGGTCCAAAGGACTCAATAATTAGGTACTCGGTTTTAGGATAGTAGCTATGTAGCTTAGCATTTTGGAGAGTATATGATTATTAGGTACTTGGGCCCTTGGGGTATACACCCTAAACCCCGAAACCCGAAGCCCTAAACCCTCCCTCAATTTCAAACAGCCTACCTTTTTTGGGTTCCCTGTTATGCTTTCCTTATGTAAGTCCTTAAATGGTAGGGTTTCAAGGGTCTAGGTATAACCCAAAACCTAAACCCGAATGAAAGCTTAAACATAAACCCTAACAAAACCACTCTCAGATATAACCTGGGCCATTTCCCTCCTTGTATGTAAGTCCAATGAAAACCTGAACACTAACATTGACCCTAAACTTAACCCTAAAAAAAATTCAACATGGGTCCACCTGGAGGTAGCTGGCCTCCTGGCTGAAAAGGCCCAGAAAGCAGCCCTGAACGACACGTTTGTCCCTCCGGAGGCCGACTTGGGGCTTCGAGATTTTTTTTTGTACAGGGGCCTTAATAGTTAGAATAGGCTTCCTTGAAAGGATTCCTTTGAGGGTTCTATGAGGGATCTATAAGGGTAGTATACTGTAGGGGCCTTACTAGTTAGAAGTAGGGTTTTGAGGATAAGATACTCTAACTATAGTAAGGAACCCCCAAAACCCTATTATAGTTATTAAGGCCCCTGAATTAATTGGGTTCTTGTTAAGGAACTTAAGTTAAGTTACCGGAACAAGGCAAGCATCTTGTTTTTTTCTATAGATCCCTACTATGGTAACTTATACTGAGTTCCTTGACAAGGACCCAGCTAAGGCTCCAGAAAGCCTAAACAGCGATTATTATATATAGGTAAGGCCTCAGTACTTACCATATGGGTACATGGAACCTTAGAGGTACAGGGGAACCTAGGAGAAGATTCCATGGGAAGGAGAGTTCGCCCTTAGAAGCGACCCGTGAGCTGGCTCTTGGGGGAGATACTTGGGGGGTTCAGAGCCGAGGGTACCTACATGGGAGTTTCCGAAAATTAGGGGTGCCTGATTATGGGGTCCTTATAATAAGGATCCTACTTTTAGACTACGATATGGGGGTCCCCTATTTTCGGAACCTCCCACATAGCAATGCTAATGGGCAAACTCTGCAGCATCCTGCCTGAAGGGTCCAACGGACCCAACACTGAGTTATTTGGGTTGAGGATAGATGATCATGTGGGTTAGGATTTTGGCAAGGATTTAATTACAAGGTATTTGGACCCTTTGGGTGAAATGGCCCTGCACTGCGCGGGATTTCTCGCATACCCGTCTGACAGCGATTTGCGGCGTGTTCAGCTCTACTTTCAGGTCGGTCAGCCCTCAGTCCCAAGATCCACAGGTTAGGGTTTAGGGTTTAGGGTTTGACCTCTCTTGAGGGCATCATAGGGTTTATAAGGGTTTCAAAATATGGGTAGCCAGTAATCAGGTGATGGTGGTCGTGGTACGCCAGTTATGCTTTCTGTGGGAGCGGTGGTGGTAGAATTCTTCGGCACCAGGACCCTTCTGAGGGGGAACCCTGAACCCGCAAGCAAACATGGGGGCCTGAATAATTACCAATACTATTGTTGTGGGGTTCCTTATTGTGATGAATTATAGTATAAAAATACCCCAAAACCCTTTTCTAATTATTAAGGCGCCTATAGTATAGTTACCCTTATGGACCCCTCACAGAACCCTTAAAGGAACCCTGGAAAGGAAGCCTATTCTAATTATTGAGGCGCCTATTGACCCCCAACCCCGAACTCCTCCACCCAGCCTTTGCTTTGGGGGATGCCGCAAGGTCGCAGCTTTGGCAAGGATCCAGGACGACGACCTTTCAGAAGAGGAGGAGGCAGTCTATGGTTTCTCTTAAGGGTTTCGGTTTAGGGTTGGTGTAGGTTTCCTTGAAAGGGCTCCTACAAGAGAGTTTCGGTTTATGGTTGGTGGTGTAGGTTTCCTTGGAACGGCTCCTACAAGAAATTCTTATCGCAGTTTTCAGGGTTGCTCTAAAGGGGTTTAGGGTGTAGGGTTCCTTAAACGGGCTCCTATACTAGGTTCCTGAGTACTACCCTTTTGCCCTTTTTAGTTTAGGGTCCCCTTATTCGAAACCAAATAGTAGCAAAAAGGGTACCCTTATTATAAAGGGGTTACTCAGGAACCGAGTATAAGAGATTCCTCTCGCGGTTTAAGATGGAGTTTACTTTGTTCTCCAATTGCCAATACTGAACCTCCAGACATCTTAGAATTTCCTGGACCCTAAGGAACCTACATTTTTTGGGTTCCTTATTATGATTTCTTTATATGAGTCCTTAAAAAGGTAGTTTGGGGTTAAGGTTATGTCATATTATTCCAGAAGTTTAAGCCCGGAGAAAGCTGAGCTAAGCCTAAAGTCTAACCACCCCCACACCGAGGTTGGGGAACAACCTCAGGGTACATCTCTTTGTATGTACGTCTTATTATACATGTACATCTTGCACGCGTTACACGGTCCAGTAACACGCAACCCTCACAGCCTAAAATCAAAAGCTCCGCAAAGCCGAGGTAAGTTAAACCCAATCCCCAACCCCAAAGACAAATCCGAGTCCCATCGGCAGTTTCAGCACGTAGAGTGCCAAATAGCAAGATCTTCCTCATGAAGACCCATAGAAGTAAGATGAGCTACCTATAGGCTCATACCCTACCCCTGTTTTAAGGGAGATCCTAACGATAAACCTAGGTAACCTAAGAAAGGGGCAGGGTATGTCCCTCTAGGTAGATGAAGGCAGAGAGCTCCGAACTCTAAGCACCCGAACCTGCACCCTAAACTCCAGGCCGTCAGGGGTTTAGGGTTTAGGGTTATGAAGCCATCCCGATCCCGGATCCCGACACGGCTTCAGGGTTTGCGGTTTATTGTGATTTACCCTTATAAACTCCAAACCTAAACCGCAAAGCAACCCTAAGCTCTAAACGGTTTATGTAAGCCGCAAGCCATCTTCGACGTGAGGAGATCAAACAGGAGCTCGGAGAATCCCTCCTATGAGCTCCGCACAAAGCCGACGAGTCGACCTAAAGGAGGGCTATACGGTTTTGGGGTTTAAGGTTTAGGGTTTAAGGTTAGGGGTTTGGGGTTTAAGGTTTAGGTTTTAGGGTTTAAGGTTAAGGGTTTAAAGTAAGGGGTTTGGGGTTTAAGGTTTAGGGTTTAAGTTTTAGGGTTTAAGGTTAAGGGTTTAAGGTTAGGGGTTTGGGGTTTAAGGTTTAGGGTTTAGGGGCTTTGCCTGCTAGAACCTTGCTGCAATGCCCTTATACAAGCCCAAGATTCACATAGTGCTTCTAGGGATCCTACAAGACATAGGTTGTGGCAAGATTCGGGAGGGATCAGGCTGCTTAGGTTTCAGTGTCCACGGTTTATTTACCAGGATGTTTGGAGTAAAGTCTTGGGTCCGGGTCCTTGGGCATACGAACTTGGGATGGACTACTGGGCATGTCCTCGTGCCGGTCTCGGTTTTCAAGACCATCGCCCTCTCGCGGGCTGAAGATAGGGGTGAGTTGTGTTTGGGTTCGAGCCTCCCCTACAAGTGCTACAACCAGCACTGCTTATGATTGCTATTCGTATTCTTACTGTAAAATAACTGTTGTAATTGTCATCCATGTTCTTTCTCATCATGTAGATTACCACGAAGGGTCAAGGTGCCAGGACAGCCGGCTTTTAGGCACCAAAAGCCATTTCGAGTCTGGTGTAGGAGCATACAGAGGATTTCTGTTGATGCTCCGTGTGGGAGTCGGTGACGGTTGAGGGCCTGGTTACTGCTCGCCAAGATTGTAGTTGTGATTCCTCTAAATCCACTTGGACAACCAGCGGTCCTTCAATCTCCAATATGCGATCCTCCAGTCTCAACACAGCCAAAAAACCTGAAGCCCCCTGTGCTGTAGATGGAGCAGTCACAGAGTGACTATTCCTGTTTTGACCGAGACGGTCCAAGTAGCCAAATGGTAGGGTTTAGTTGGTCCCGAATGCTACACTCTGAACAGTTTCTCGGCATCTAAATCCTACTATATTGAGCCTCGGACCCTTTGGGTACGTATACTAATACAAGCAATGCTGAACAAGCTGGAACTCATGGTCAAGGAAGATACCTTAAACAGGGCTTGTCTTTGAGAGTTTGAATTTGGAGTTGGTGGTTCAGGTGTAGAGGTGTTTAACTTTTCTGAAACAATACTTGCATCGTTTGGCGCAGGAAGCCGCCCACAAGCAGCGCTGTCACGAGCTGCCAGTGAGAATACCCCCACATTTTAGGACGAGTTGCCAACATCGGAACTAAAGCCATCTCCCAGTTCTGCTTCTTCGTTGCACAAACAAACCCTGATCCCCAAACCCCCGCATATAGTTCCCGCTCAGTTTCCTCGCCATCGGAAGCCACCCTCAAGAATAATTCGTGGCTCTTCGGACGCAAACGGAGCAATCCCAAACATCGCTATCTTGCGAGAAGTGCGTCAAGTGCGGCTGCAACCGCAGTTGAAAAAGGACGTCGCAGGAAGAGTTTGCAAGTAAGCTCAGTTTGTCCCGCGCTGATCCTACGGCTTGCGGCATATTTTCTGAATGCTCGATATGGTTTCTCTCACATTTCCCATGATACATGCCCAGCACTTTGCGAGTTGTTATAAGCCACTGTAAGGTTTTGAGTTTGGGGAATGTTGTGAGTGCCTACTCGATCTGTATATATATATATGTATACATATTGTGGCTAATTTGCAATGAAAATCCTATGTCATCTGATAGTTGAGCTGAATGCCTGCTCCTCAAACTTAAGGGTCGCGTCTCGCTGCTGGACTTCAGGGGTTTTCACCTTCTACTCCTGAAGCTCTGGCAGCGGCTGCATGAAGGGGGAACTCCGAGCACCCTAATACTTGGGCATTGAGAATATTAGAACAGGGTTTAGGGAATGCAGGAGCCTTAACAAATAGAAGAGGGCTTGGGGGTATCTCAGAGTATACTGATCAGGACCTCTTGACGACTAGTATTACTACGTATGCCACAGCGAACCTGAAAAACTCTGAAATTCAGCACAGCAGAAGCCCCGAAGCCGTAGATCCACCTCTGCGCGTACCGACACGCAAGCAGTTTAATGTAGACTCCTGATGCATAACTTCCCCCGTCGCGGCCGCCACAATTTTGCATCCCTCTTACAATTTCTTTTTATGGGAGTTTCCGAAAATTAGGGGGTACCTTATTTTTTGGGGGGGGTCCGTATAATAAGGATCCTACTATTTAGGGTACTATATTAGGGCCCCCTATTTTCGGAAACTCCCTTATCACACAGATTGAAAAGCCGTGTCTACATCAAGGCTGAGAGCCTCTGACGTTTAATACATTCTAATTATACATATATATATATGCACACTTCAACTCTATATATATATATATTTATATACATACAGAAGCTGTGCATATATGTATATAGATGTAATTACTTTGTAGATGTACTCGTTTTTGGGTATCTGTACATATGAGTCATATGAGCATGGGTGAGAGCCAGAGAGAGCGAGAGAGTGAGAGAGAGTACATACAAAGATAGATCGATCGACAGACAGATCGATGGATAAATAGATAGCATGGAATGAACATAAGCATCTAACCACATGTGTGTACGTGTGTACACCTATGTATATATACATATATATACATACACATACATTCGTGTTTGCTTCTGGGTGTACTTATGTCGCTTGGAAATATGGCTGAATCTGTGGGCAATTTAAGCCCCCTGCTTCCAAGCCAGAAGCTGCAACAAGAGATGTTTAGTTTAGGGTTTAGAATCAGATTTTAGGGTTTAGGAGTGTAATCCTAGAAACCAGAGCAATCGCAACGCAAGCATGGCAAGGCCCAGCAAGGATCAATAAATCATGTGCGCTGAGGTGTTTCGACGTGGTACTACTTTAGCAGTTTTCAGTTACTGCCCAATCCTTCATCAAGTGCAACACAGGGATCGGGTTTTTTATTTTCACAGCTTCCGTGCAGGTGGAACTGTTGAAGTTGAATGAGAAGATTGCCCTCCTCCACGGACGCACTGCGCCTCGGCGTGTTTAGGGTGCTTGGTGCTTGCGACACCCTGAACCTTAAACATCCCCGGCAATGACAAGTCATCTGGACCCAGCTTTCTCTCCAGACCCCACAGTTTTGGTGTCTCGTAAGGGTCCATGTGCCCATGTAGCGTATACTTTGGCCTCAAAGTAGTCCCTATATAGGAACTTGAGGGCCTTGGGGGTCCATAAACTGCAAACCGCTGAACTTCAAAGCCGAAGCCGCCCCAAAACCCTGAAGCTTCACACCGACAGTTGCTAACCCTAAGGGTTTAGGGTTAGGGGTTTAGGGTTTAAGTTTAGGTGTTTGGGGGTTTAGGAGTTTAGATTTAGGAGTTTAGGGTTTGGGCTTTAGAGTCCATGTACTCATATACAGTATATACGTTCTTCCTTAAAGTAGTCCCTGTGTAGGTACTCGAGAGTCAATGTAGACTCATATGGACACATGGACCCGGAGGGTAAGTTACTATCTTCCATGTTCAGGCTGTTCAGTTTCGAGCTCAGACTACAGCTAGTGTTTTCTTCGGGATACTTTGGAGATTCTTACCCATGTTTGCATTGACCCGGGAAAGTGGTTCCCGGTTTCGTCCCCCCCCCTGAAGCCGAAATTCCGAAGCTGTTGAAGACGAAATTGTTCGCAAGGAGCCGAAGCTCAAATTGTGCGTGAAGACGAAATGTGAAGACGAAAATCGGCCATGAAGACGAAATTACTGTGAAGACGAAATTCGGTTTTGGGGCACGCTGAAGACGAAATTCATTCGTGAAGACGAAATTCGGCCCTGAAGACGAAATTGGGCCTGAAGACGAAACTCGGCCCTGAAGACGAAATTCGGCCAAGAAGACGAAATTCGGCCGCAAAGACGAAATTCGGTCCTGAAGACGATATTCGGCCGCGAAGACGAAATGCGGCCCCGACCGAATTTCAGCTTCAGCGAATTCGAGAGCCGAATTTCGGCGTCAGGCACATTTTCGGCGTCAAGCTGCGGGCAGACTGAATGTAAGCTTCAGCGAATTCGAGCGCCGAATTTCGGCGTCAGGCACATTTTCGGCTTGAGGCTGGGAGCAGCCCGAATTTAAGCTTCAGGGGAATTTCGGCGTCAGGCACATTTTCGGCTGAAGGCACCGAGCTGATGACAGCCCGTCGCCGTTCGCAGGTAGCCCCTCCCACATTCNAGCTTCAGGGGAATTTCGGCGTCAGGCACATTTTCGGCTGAAGGCACCGAGCTGATGACAGCCCGTCGCCGTTCGCAGGTAGCCCCTCCCACATTCGGACAGGCGACCAGTCTCAGCGCCGAATTTAGGCGTCGAGAGCATTCTAGGCGTTGGCCTTTGGTGAACCGAATTTAGGCTCCAGCGCCGAATTTAGGCGTCAGGACCATTTTCGGCTTCATGCACTCGCTTGCCGGATCGAATATCGGCGCCGAATTCGAGCGTCAGCCGACTTTCGGCTTCAGCCAGCACTGACCGAATTTAAGCGACGAATTTCGGCTTCAGAATTTAAGCTTCAGGGGGGGTACGTAACCGGGACCCACTTTCCCGGGTCCCTGTTTGTATATCCAGTCTGTAGCTCTTGCACGAGGAACAGCCTGTAGTGCAGCAGCCTCGGTGCACAAACGCCATGTAGCCATCCTCTTGCCCAGTTGTCATCGCAGCACTGTGCTAGTGTGAATCCCTTCGCGCCGGTAAACACTGAACCCTAAACCCTGAAACGAAAGCCAGGACGCTGAGTGTGCTTGCGTACGGAAGAGGCGTGGGATCCGGCCATCTTAAACATAGGAGCCTAAAGCAGAAGAGTATAGTCTCTAGGGTTTAACGGGAACCTAAAGAAGCAGGGTTTGGGGTTTACAGTGTAAAGGGGGTTACCTAAACAAGTACGTATGATATGCTTTCCCTCAGCGTCACCATACCTAGGGACCTATATGGGAGTTTCTGAAAATTATGGGGTGCATTATTTTTGGGTCCTTATAATAAGGGTCCTACTATCTAGGGTACTATATTATTATTCGGGTCCTTTATTTTCGGAAACCCCCATATTATGCGTACACCGTCCCTGCAGCTTCTATGTAGGAACCCCTTTAAGGGCTAAGCAGTTTTGAGTGTGAACCCTGTGAGTTTTAGGCTTTAGGGTTTAGGGTTTTAGGTTTTAGGCTTTAGGGTTTAGGGGTTTAGGGGTTTAGGGTTTAGGGGTTTAGGGTTTAGGGTCATCCGAGGACCAGGATTTGCTGCCCACACGAAGGCGACACAGACTCCTCAGTTCATACGGCGTCCGAGACGTGCTAGAGACCTGGAAGAGATTCAGTTCATTCGCTACGACACCGTGGAATTTGGCAGGACTGTCATGGACCTCGGGACAAGTGAAGCTCTGGATCTCGGAGTGTATCTCATGCACCTGCGCCTTTGTGGTTCGTCGGGGTGATTAGTGCCTAAGCCCCGTAAGCCCAGAAACCTTAAGGGAGAGAGCGGCACAGGAGGGACATCGGCGTCAGGAGAAGGAGCGGGTGGGGGGGTGGGGGGTGGAATGGGCAGTGCTAAGAACATCACCGGACAGCCGTCTAGCTAATTTCCTACATTAGGCTTGCCTGCTTGCGCTTTAGGCCTAGGCTTTAGTGTGTTCCTTGCACAGCCGCTGTCATTATACGTTGTAGAACCAGCTTTTTCGGACAATGCCACCCCTATTGCTTGAAAACCCTACAAATCCAGCTTCTGTAGCAAAACACCATATAATCTAGGTGGCAATTTGGGACACTTGTTAATTTGCCTTTATGTCATACATACTTGTCAGAGCCCAAAAACACTACAACCCAGTAGTTGAAACCGTATAAGACTCATAATAGCACTCTATGCGACGGCCGTGTTTTTGGGTTACATTTCGATGCTTAACCAGTTGTAACACTATTTCCTAGGGTTCCTTATCATAGTTACAAGATTGTATACCCCAACACCCTGTTCTGGTGATTCAGGCTCCTCCAAACCGTAGACCCTGCAAAGAAGCCCTGTCGTAGCCTTTTTCAGACCTCGTTTGTGAAGCCTTATGAAAGAAGAATCCTGTTCGAGGTCTTAAGGTCCCTATAGATCATGGAAGCCTGAGAGACAGCATGAGATATAGATTATAAGACCCTTTTAGTATGCCTTGAAGGAACCCCTTCAAATACTTAAAGCCTCTATCGTAATAGACCCTCTTCATTTCGAGGTTCTCGAAGATCTTCCGAGCGGAGCTTGACCCCCATGGCCAGCCCGTTACCTACGCGAGGTACGCTTTTAGTTTACACTTTGGCTCCATTTTGGGGTTTAAAGTTCCCTCATGGCTTATCTGGTTTAAGGTTGAGGGTGTAGAGTTTAGGTAGGGTTCACGGTTTATACGGCAGAAGGTTCAGGGTTTGCGGAGTAGCTTGACCCTGCGGATTGTGCTTTGGAGCCAGAACCAAAAAGGAAGGGAGTACGTAGAGGGTCATACCCTCCCCCTTTTTTAGGTTACCTAGTTTTATGGATAGGATCTCCCAAAAAGAAAAGCAGGTACCTTAAAACAGGGGTAGGGTATGAGCCTTTTGGTACGGTTTGGGCTCTAGGCTTTGATGCCTTAAGGTCCAGGGCTAGGTGCTTAAAAAGCTCATGTTGAAGCCTTAAACCCAGAACCCTAGGTTTGGGTTGAAGGTGGCAGATAGATATGACGAGACCCGCCTTAAAGGGCTCCCTATATAGGTACTTTAATACCTGGAGCCTTCGGGAGTTTGGTCTCCTTCGCGCAGATTCCGCCGCTACATGTTTCGCATGCTGGACGCCACGGATCCGGACGAGCCGACTCAGGCGCTCCCTCCAGGGTTTCCCAGAGGCTCCAAAAAGCCCTAAATTAAGGAATATACCTTAAAGGGTTCCTTTAATGGTTCCTTAAAGGGGTTGATAGGGTTTAGGGTTTAGAGGGTTTCTAACATCCCTCAATTAAGGAATGTACCTTAAATTAGAATAGGAACCCTAATATGATTAAAAAATATTTCTTAATTGCGGGGTTTTGGACTCTCTGGGTTCTTCAAGGATTCAGGGGTTTAGGGCCTTTGGGTTTAGGGTTTAGGATTAAGGTGATTAAGGGTTTAGGTCTTAAGGTTTAGAAGGGTTTGGGGTTCATTATTGTGTCAGGGTCCCAAGGCCCACCCTGCATCAGGATCCATTGTCGATGTCTGGAGGTCCTCGGTGACATGGTCTTTCGGGCCAGAGGTTGCAAAAAGCATGAGTCCTTGGAGCCTTGCTTGCACCAGAGGCCTTAACACATGAGTCCTTTGAGCCTTAGTTGAAGGATCAGTGGACTTGCAAATGGAGCCAACTCTGGCTGAAACTATGGTATAATCGATCCACATGGACCCCCTCAGCCCTATTCTAATTTTTAGGGCCCCGATTTGAATTGCAGTTATCTTGATCTCCAATCCAGCCAACCGATGCCAGCCCACAGTCCGCAACCCCCTCTCCGAAAAGCCACACGGTTTAGGGGTTTAGGGGCTTAGGGTTTAGGGTTTACAGACAGGTGGGTCTGCATCCGTGTCTGAATGAATCGCAATTCTCAATGAGGGCTCTGGAGTCCGTAACAGAACACAACAGGATGCTCTCATAGCCGTGGTACTCAGACTGTAATGGAGCCACAAGCTCCATGTTAATGTTGTCTGTATATGCTGCGTCTTCGTACTCTTAACCTCAGCTTTTTGTTGCAAGAGTTCAGTCCCAGCACTGGGGAACTTTCCAACAGCGGCTCCGTACTTCGGAAACACCCACGAGCAGGCCCTTATTATGTTAGGATAAGAAGCCAGCAGGCAATGATTCTGGATCAGTTCATCGCAGAGGCAGGCCTAATTTTGCTTTCTGTTTTTTTTTGGGGGGGGGTTGAATTCCTGAAACAGGAATTTACAGCCTGAACCCTAAACCTACAACTCACGATGTTGTTGATGGTCTCGATTGCCGGGTGTGCCAAAAAACGAGTGCAAACCCCAAATCCTCTTGGAGGGTTTGATTTAGGACAATTTTGGATTCAAGGGGCTTAGAGTTTAGGGTTTAGGGTTATAGCCTTTAAGGGTCCCTTTAAGTGTTCCTTTAAGTGTACTACAAGGGGCTCCTTTGGGCTTTGGGGTTTGGCCAATGCCTTCAGGGTCAGGGAAATGGCTCCCGGCGCTGGCATTGGAAGATTCAATTTCTCCCGTGGACATGTTTCCCTAAGACTCCATGTAGCAATTATGTATATATACTTTTGCCTTCAAGTAGTCCCAGGCCGCGGGTGGAGATTCGGCGAACTCTTGTCCGAAGTGTCCGTGATAAAGTAGTTTTCATGTATAGGCACTTCAGGGATCAAGTATGTACTATTTGGGCACATTGTTGTTTTCTGATTTTCGCGCAGTGTGCCGACACGTTGCGCTTGGCCCTATAGCGAATCCCAGAAAGTTGGAACATGGGTTTAGGAGGATTAGTGCTAGGATCCCTTATACTTTACATTAAGGGCATGAGGATACAAATGTTCCAACTTTCTGGCTTCTACTGTATACAGATGTGCTCGCAGCGGTGGTCCGGGCCTGAGGTGTTCCCGGTGAGCTGCTGGAGCAACTTAAGTTACGAGAATACAGAAACCGTATTGCTTACTATAGATCCCTACTGTTGATGGACAAAATCCTGCACTACCCATAATAAGGAATATACCATAATTCCCATAGTTTAGGGTCCTTAGGGTCATGCAGGATTTTGTCCATCAACAGTAGTATGATAGCTTAGATTAAATCCCCTTACCCAGAGGGTCCATGTACACTACTATGGAATTGGGCCTTAATAAGCCATCCCCATTAGGGTTTTGGGGACCTAATTCCATAATAGTAGTGTATATGGACCCTCTGGGTTAACAAGAACCCAGGCAAACCCAAGTCCCGCGGCTACAGTTCCTTTACTCTGCGGGCGCATTTAGAACGCGACCTCCAGCCCTGCCAATGCGCCTCCTTTCCGTCCTTCAGCCCTGAGGCTCCATGTGCCTGTACTATATATATATATATATATATATGTGTATGCATGCATGCATGCATGGATGGATGGATGGATGGATGGATGGATGGATGGATGGATGTTATATATATACATACATATATATATATGCATATACACATGTACTTAGGCCTTAAAGTACCAATGGAGCCTTAGGGCAAGGAAGCACGAGTACCAAACCGCTGGGGCAGATACGGAACCCTTAAACGAAGCCCTACAGGAATGCACGTGCAACCCTGAGTACACCGGACTCCCTGAAGCCCAGAACAAAAAATCCCAAACCCTAGACTCTGTGAGCTCTAAACCCCCAATCCCTAAACCCTAATCCCTCGAAGCCCTAAACCCGAAAGCCCAAACCCCAAAGCGCCAGTGGCACCATGCAGGCTGATCTGGCAATTTCCGCTTATCCGAACTCCTTGAAGGTGCTTGGGGTGGGGATTTAGGGCCGGTTTAGCCAGGACCCATCAAGGGCCCTTTAATAGAGCCCCTATGGCCCGTAATAATGGATATTCGGGGGCATATTAGAGAGTACTTGGAGAGTCTAGGAGGGCTTAGGGGTTTAGGGCTTTGCTGTTTTTTTCTAGGGTTTCATTATAGAGAGTGTTTCTGGTTGATAAGGGTGCTTATCGGTTTTGTTTCAAGGAGGCTCAGGCTTTAAGATCCAAGGATCAGGCATTTGTCCTTAGGATGTTTGAGATTCGGTTGCGGAAGTTTTGTGAGCAACCTTCCCGATTGTGCCGCTAAGATTTGCTGTATGTGTGTATTTCATGGCATGTTACTGCGATTGCACACCTTACGATTCACCCCTCAAGGAATCTAGCCTTGGCCCTTTAACTCGAATGCTCAGAACATCCCATAGCCTTGTGCGGTGTTGTATGTAGTCTAGAAGCACAACGCGGGTCCATAGACACAGAAAAATGCAAGGCACTAAATCCTAAGGTCCTAGAGCTTGCGAACAAACCTCGATTCAAATGCATACATAGAGCCCAAACCCCAAATCCCCGAAAAAGCCACTCCCTGGACTCTAAATCTCTGGGTGTTAAACTCGCAACCCCAAATCCCAGAACCCTAGGTTTCCAAATCCACAATTCTAAAGGGGCCTACCTGCACGTCCTGCAAAACAAAAACTGAAACTTCTTACCCCTGCTTCCAAGAAGCATAAACCCCAAAGCCCCAAACCCTAGGCCCCCAACCCCAAACTCTGAAACCCTGAACCCTGAAACCTAACCCCTGAGCCCCAAACCCCGAAACCCAAAGCCCCAAAATCCCAAATCCCTAAACCCTAAACCCCGAAACCTGAAAAAGGGACTCAAAAAGAAACAAAACTCCAAAATCCCAAAATCCCTACAACCCCTGGGATTCTACAAAGAAAACGGTGGCAGCAGCCAGGTCCGTCCTGGAATCCTCCGAGTCTCGGGGCTCAGAACACGGCTTTGTGGGTTTGGAGTTTAGGGGTTTAGGGTTCCTCTACAGCAGAAGCCAGAAAGTTGGAACATGGCTGTAGTAGGATTGGTGCTAGGGCCCCTTATACTTTAGCTTAAGGGCATGAGGATAATGATGGTCCAACTGTCTGGCTTCTACTATAAAGGGATCTATGAGGGCTCCTTTAAAGGGATCCTATTAAGGTTTAGGGTTTAGGGTTCCTTTTACAGAGGTCCTCTACGGGCTCCTTCAAGGGGATCTATAAGGGCTCCGTGAAAGGATCTGTAAGGGTTCTATAAAGGGGTTAGGGGTTTAGGTTTCAGGGTTTTGGGGTTTAGGGTTTAGGGGTTTAGGTGGTTCACACCTTAACATGGTAGGGCCCCTATACATCGACTGCTCTATCTTTCTATCAGTTTCTGGCATGTGACGGAACAGTAGCTACCCACATGGATCTCTGAACATGAGCCTGCCTGCCACGCCCGTTCCTCTCGCGGGTAATCGTGAAGAGCTCCAGAGGCTCATGATCGAAAAGAAGGTTAAGCTCCCACCAAAAATGATCCATCAGTTGATGGTGATTTGGTGGGCTGCTTACACCACGAGCCTTGAAGAAGAGCTGCCTGGCGAGGAATGTCTAGAGTTTCTGGAGCGTTACCTTCTACAGGATCCAGTCCTGCCTGCACCGATGTTACACAAAGGGGAGCCTGGCGGAGAAGTCGAAGAGCTTCGAAGCCAAGTGGTGCGAGGCTGTGCGCACAAAGATCTTTAACATCGAGCTTGAGCCCGAGGAGGACCTGGATGCCTGATCTCCAAGTGCAGACAGCCAGAAAGGGACCTGAATGCCTGAGCTCCAGGTTCTGACGGTCCTGGAGCAATACTTCCAGGGAGGATTTAGGGTTTGGGAGTTTGGGAGGTAATTTACTGCACAGTGAACATGTTGCGACTACCTTAATGCTTGTCTGCACTCGCTAGCTGGATTTGTTGCAGAAGTTTGTTTAGTGGCCGTAGGGTTCTGCTGACACCACAGGACATGCGTATCCCAATCTACACATGCAAACACACACTACTGTAGCTGCATCTTGGGCCACAAGCCGAGCTTAGACCCCGAATATAGGGACGAGTTTGGGGCTTCCTTATTCTAGGTATAGCAAAATGTAGCCCCTCTATTACGCAGTTTAGGCTTTATGGGGTTTCCAGCTTCGATCGGTAAATCTCGAGTTTCTAACACCATGCCTGCTCGCTTTGCCTCAGTTCCTGGCATCGCCAACGTGCGCGGCTCAGGGTCGCAGCCCATGTGGAAGATCATTTCTGATTCGCTGGGCGAGGGGGGTTTCATTCAGCATGTATGCATGCTTGTGTGTGTGTGTACCTATGCATTATATATATATATATATATACATATATATATACATATATATATATATATATATGTGTGTATGAATTTGTGTATATATATATATATATGTATGTATACAGGTACATATGCGTACGCACTGTGTGCACGTGTGTATGTATCTGGTTATGCATATTGTCAGTACTGCTGCTAACTGTTTATTTTTGCTATTGTTCACTATTATGATGATGCTTAGTGCGATTATTACCGTTGTTGTTATCATCACCATCATTGGTCATGTTCATTCACATCCGCATTGGCAATGTGTGTATGTGTACACACACATATATATATATATACACCCAGATTCGTCCATGATGTTTCCTCAGCTTAATTTTTCTAGGCCAAAGAGTCAAATCAGAACAGAGAAAACCCTCAAGTGGGGATATTAAGACGACAAGCCGTTTGGAAGGAAGTTGTCTACAAGGTCCTGCAATGTGGAGTCTAGGTGGTCCGCCAACCCTAAAAGCCCTAAACCCTAAAGCCGAAACCCCCAAAAACCCTAAACTCAAAACTCCAAACCCTAAACCCTATACCCTGTACCCTAAACCTCGAACACCGGTCGAGGCAGAGCGCGACGGTTTGAACACTTCGCACTGCAGGCTACACGTGGGAGGCTTTTGAGACGAAGCAGTGCTTAGCGAAAGAACAGATGATGAGCAACATTGTGCTTTGGATGAGACATGAAAATCTTTCTACGACGACTGCAACACTGACGATGATTGATACTTTTGGTGGTGATCATGCTACGAGCGAAGCTGCCAATGATGATGCGGATGGTGATCATGCTGAACACGGCATGATGAGGTTGGTTTGCAACATCGCCTCGTAATTTGCTGGCAACATGAGGAGATACCCAGTTCAGATCCAGATTGAAACAAATGTGTTGACGCGTTTGTGTTGCAAGCTTACAAGTGCGACGGCCACGCGACAGATTCTAGGCTCCCCTGGTAGTGTAGCAGTAGCGTAGGTGGTACTAGTACGAGTACAAGTTACTAGTTGCTAGTTACTAGTTACTAGTTAGAAGTTACTAGTAGTAGTAGTAGTAGTTGTAGTAGTAGTCGTCGTCGTCGTAGTCGTAGTACTAGTAGTTAGTAGAGTCGTTGTCGTCGTCGTCGTTGTCGTAGCAGACCAGAGCAATTGCTCCTCGTTTGCCTCTTTGTGATTTGGAGAAACTTTACCTGGCCAGGTTTCCAGAGAATGGCTGCAAGTCGGCGGAACCTAATCATATGCATGTGCGCTTCTGGTAGCGGCCCCTTGTCCAGCCAAGACCTCTAGCCAACTTAGACCTAAGCTTTGTTGTTCAGAGTTCACAGCCTCAAGACGTCTTGGGTTGAGACAGTGGTCCAATTCAATGCAACTTGTACAGAAATGCCTAGCATTGCGTGTGTGAAGCGACAAAATCAGCCTTTCCTTTTCAGCCAGTCCGGGTTTATTGTTATGGAGAAACAAGTAAACCGTAAACCTTGAGCCCCCTAACCCCTACTCAAGATCTTAGCTCGCCTTGCTCGTGTCGAGACCCTCGCTGCCAATCGTGTCTAGGCTTTGGAGGTTCTGCACCGCTGATGCTCGAAATCCCGCATGCACTGCAGCCAAAACCAAAAGTAGGTCAGACAAATCCAGCAGTTCTGGATGCTGCAGACACCATAACACATTTAGCTCAAACCGATACAAATACTTCGAAGCCGTAAACTCCTAGACCTAAATTTCCTGAAAAAACTGGACACAAGACCCAGGACAGCCGTTAAAGGGTTAACGACACATGGGTAGTTGTCAAAATTAGGGTCCCTTTTTGGGTACGCTAAATAATAGGTGCCGTACTATATTAGGGACCCACAAAAGGGGCCCTAATTTTGACAACCACCCACATACGGTTGATGGACAAAATCCTGCATGAGCCTAAGGACCCTAAACTATGGGAATTATGGTATATTCCTGAAATGGGTATATTCCTTATAATGGGTATATTCCTTATTGTGGGTCATGCAGGATTTTGTCCATCAACCGTATTGCGCTCAAGGCCAGAGGCTGCCCAGACCAAGGATTTCAGCAGCTCTTAGCCTAGGGTCTATAGGGGCTTCAAAGTACCTCACACTGATCCTTTGTCAGAGCCGTTTAGATGATCCCGGAAATGGAACCTGGAGCAACTTTGGGGGTTTGTTATTTAGATCCTTTTGGTCGGACAGCCTTCGCAATGAGAGCTCTCCTCGTGCGCGCTGCGCGCGTGGGATACCGCACCCACAGCTCCCAGGCCCTCCTGCTGGAGGGTTTATAGGGGTTTAGGGTTTAGGGTTTTAGGGTTTCGTTCTTAATTTCGGGTTCTTGGGGCTTCTAGAATCGTGCTCAGCAAAATATTTCGTCTAGTTTTGCGGATGACTCTACTCTTCTGGGTCTAAGACCCCGAAGAGTGGAGTCTTCCGACCCTGTGGTACAGGAGGCTCCGAGCCTCCGCGTTCCTTGATACAGACACACACGAAAAATCCCTGACACCCTGAACCACCTCCACCTTGTACAAACCAATCAGAAACCCTTCAAAAACGCCAACCCCCAAAACTCCACCCCCCTCCCCCTATGACGCGTGGCTAGTAGACCACCCTTTCCGATAGGATTTGGTATGTATAGTGCTTAGGGTTGCAGTTGGCATCAGTGCCTAGGACTAGGACGGCTCCGTTTCACTGCCTCCTCAACCAGCAGTCGATATCCATTAATGAAGCAGTTTTTCGAAATTACGTGACATGTTTGAGGGACGTGAACGATTAGTAGGACTATTGCAGACTATTCCTTAGGGCTCCTTTTTGAAGTATAGCAAGAATATACCCCCCCCCAAAAAAAAACACGGTTCTAATTACTCAGGCCCCTACATTACATGGCACACAGAGACCACATGGTGATCCTCCAAAACTGAGGCCTGCAATGCACGAGCTGGACGCGCCCCAAACCTAAACCCTATACCCTAAATGGAGCCCTTCATGAAATGCAACCCTAAACCCTAAACGCTAAAACCCTAAACCAATGCAACCCTCAAAAGAACCCCGAAAGGAACCCTCAGCCGATGCCTTCGGCTTTTGAGGCTGCCGACCCTCTCAACTCCGTCTTGTCGGAGTCGCTGGCATGGAATCAGCTCAACGGACCCACGATTTTGCTTTTGGTTTTGGAGGTTTGGAGGGTAGCCTTTGGGGTTTTGGGTTCTCTGGGTACTACTTCAATGCCTGAGTATATACCACATGGGTGGTTGTCAAAATTATGGTCCCTTTTCGGGTACCCTAAATATTAGGTGTCGTACTATATTAGGGACCCACCAAAGGGACCCTAATTTTGACAACCACCCACATAGATACATGGGACCTCAAGGGTTGAAATGATGATTCAGGGGTCAGGGTTTTGGGGACAAGACCAGGACCCTCCTTGTGCCCTCAAATAGGGGTATATGGCCCCAAATAATGGGCATTTAGGATTTAGGGTCTAATAGGGGGTAGATGGAGGGTCTAGGGAAGCAGTGTATGGGTTTCGTAGATTAGACTGGGGATACGTTTGGTTTAGAGCCAGGGTGGAGGGGTCTTGGGCAGGATACGACTGTTATGCTTGTGCATGTGCATCCTTTTGGCTGGTTTACGGTGCAAATCACGTATTTCGGTGATGCTAGTCCGAAAGAACATATAGTAGATTCCGGAAAGTTGGAACATGAGTATCCTCATGCCCTTAAGGTAAAGTATAAGGGATCCTAGCACTAATCCTCCTAAACCCACGTTCCAACTTTCTGGGATTCGCTATAGACCCTAAATCACGTATTTCGGTGATCCCTAAACCCTAAACCCTAGTCCGAAAGACCATATTCTACAAAGCTTTGGGCTGAAGGTGCGTCGTAGTGGTTCGGCCTGGGGGGGGTTGGTGCTTCTTTGGGTCGCTGTGAGTTTCGATCATGGAATGGTTGAGGTTAGGACTTAATTATGGTTTTGTAGTTACGGTTTCGAAGCCGGCTTGATTGGGCTCAGGGTTTAGGATCTAGATTTGGAGGTTACTCGTTACTGCGATACGGCTTCGGAAGCCGCGTTGGAAATCTGCTTGTGGACTAGAAATATGATTGGATACAGAAGGCGAAGGACTGAACTTGACAACCCTGCCCTGAATCCAGCACCCAAACCTATGGACACTCTGGCAGGCACAGTACTTTTTGTTTGAGAACTCTGCTTGCGGTCTGGATCCTATTAAATGTACACTTCATGGGCTAGGTAACCTCCAGCAGCCCGTGCCAAAGGTGTCAACATCCTTCTTCCTAGTAGCCATTGTGGAAGATGAGCGGAACTTAGCATCTTTTGGTTACCTGTCTCCCTAAGGGCCTTCAGCATCAGTCTGCATTAAGAACGAAGACCCTGGAAAGTTCAATACATCCTGGACCCTTTAGGAATCTGCGAACACCTTGACTTCGAATTTCGAGACCTCAGCTCAATCTTCCACCCCGGCACCCTCAAGGCGAACACCCAAGCCCCTCTCAAAGCCTTGAAGCCGTACAGTAAGTAGTATTGGGGGAACTTTCTAAGGAGTCTACATAGTAGTGTCGACAACTAGGACGTCTCCACAGCTTTATAATTATGCCGAGTCTTCTAGAACTGAAACTCTCAATTTTGCACAGGTTGTCGCGCGCGGTCTCTGTGCAAGGCACGGATGCAGTCTTCCAAGGGCCCTTGGGCGGCAAATTCGAGAGAGTGCCGCCGCAAAAGGGTGTTAGAGTTTACTGTAGGGGCCTACATAGTTGCCAATACTATTTTGGGGGTTCCTTATTGTGATTATAGTATAATGGGCCCCAATTAAAACCCTATTCTAACTATTAAGGCCCCTAAATTAGGCTACAAGGATTGTTTTTTTTTGGTCTTGGGTTTTAGAGTACGGTGGAAAGGTGTAGGGCGGAGCTTCCCAAATAATTTGGCCGTCTAGAGCTGTTTGTTCCATGTTCGCCAAGTTGGGTGAAGTACCTGTACCTGACCAAAACTTTATCATAACTGATACACATGGCTTTAGCAATCTCAACGGGATATCGTTTCATGCGGCTTCGTATATTGTTGAGTCTTAAGTAGACTGTTAGCATGGGAAATCGAGGCTCAGATGTTTTCTTGCCTTAGCCCCGAAATGCTAAACCCCAAAGTCAGTTGACGCGTAGCCCAACCCTGTAGACTGAATCCCCAAAGGTCCCACATGCTGTCGTTCAGGGGTTTGCGTTTAGGGGTTTAGGCTTTACCCATTGGGATTACCTTATATAGGATTTAAAAAAGGAACTACTATGGAGCCTCTAGGTAGGGTTTAGAGTTGAGGCTCAGGCCATGAAATCAAGTCACTAGATCTGCGGCGCATGAGACACGGCTCTGCTTCCTTAAGGACAAGGTCGAGAACGGGATGGAGAAGGGAAGCTAACCTTACGTCAGGTCGGCATACATTCATTCCGGGAGTCGCTGCACTGACGGTACGTGAGCAAACCGTTGAGTTGCTGCAGGGTGCAGGCTTTAGTTTAGGGTGCCCTCAACCCTAAACCCTAAACCCTACCTGCTTAACTAGCCGTCGAGATTGTCACGTTATGGTGTGGGCCTCTCATGCACGGAGTGGGAGGATCACCTTGGCAGCGTTGTCAGAGGTGCCACACAAGAGACACGTGAAAAGCTCACAGGACAGACTGTGAAAGGCTGCTAAGGATAAAAATGATGGTAGAAGGACTCTTAAGGGGGCTTGATTTCAGAATAGAACCTCGCTGAATCCGAAATCAAATGTTTGTATACCACTTACTTTGCGATTTCGAGTTTACAAGTAGTACCTACTGGGCTATTTGGAGCGCCTGGGATATCCCTAAACCCTAAACCCCCCAAGCCCTAAACTTCTACAGTAGAAGCTAGAAAGTTGGAACATCACTAGCCTCATGCCCTTAAAGTAAAGCAAAGGGAATCCCAGCATGAATCATCCTAAATCGATGTTCCAACTTTCTAGGGTTCACTATAAACGGTCCCTGACTCCCTACGTGAACCAGCACCCAGGATCCCGGCTTCTCAGCATCCCGATCGTGCTGAGGCACCCAGATCGAGGGTGGGCGTCTTTTGGGTTAAGCTGGGGAAATAAGACCCTAAGGGTACAAAGGACCCAACCATGGTGTACTTGGGTCTAGGAAAGTATTTGGGAGAGTGTATGATTAATTAGGTACTTCGACTCCTTGGGAAGTATATAGAAGTCCAAAGCAAAAGATACGATACTGGTATACCTGAGTCACTCAACATACTGCACAATATTTGTTTTTGTTTTAAAGGTCCCCAGGTTTCCAGCACTTGAGTTGTGGGCTTTGGGTCTTTGGGGCTTGGTTGTTCATACCTGTTCGTACTCTTACTTCGAGCATCGTCCCTAAAGGCACCTGCTTGTTGGAGTTGCAAGAAGAGCACCTCCAATGCTTCCAGTCTGTGTATACCGAAGAAAAGCTGCGACCGAAGCACCGCTTTGGGATGCACATACCTCAGCAAGCCAGGGCTGTAGGCCGCCTTCTACTTTGTCACAGTTGTGTAACATTTTACATTTTTATGGGTACTTAAAGCCAATAAGGAATTAAAATTTTTCAATTTTTAAACCTATCCCAACCATGATTCTAGACTGTTTCTCGACAGTCAAGAGCCTACCCTATTACCCTAATACCCTAATACCCTAAACCCTAAACCCGAAACTGCCAGCGCGAGGTCCAGAGCATTTGCACTTTCGAGTTCTTGAGAAATCCTCCTCCGTCGCCTTGATATCTAGTGACACCCCCCAAAAGTAGGTAAAATACTGGCCCAACACCTATAAAAGGCCATTCTTCTGCATATATACTTTTGGGGTCCAGGTAAGTGACACCCAGGCCCGTGCCACCGACAGCCTTGAGCCTCGCTTGTGTCCGCCTCTGTTAACGGACAACGAGCTTATTAAGTAACGACTAGCCTGCGAGGAGCTGCACTTCAGCTTTGCTTTGAGCCCTAATTCTGGAACCCTAAACCCTATAAAACCCTGGAAAGGAAAAGCGAGATCGGCTTCGGCAGCTGGGTGCAGCAGCGGAGAAGGTGTGGCAGTTTGGGGTCGGGTACCTGATGAATTTCGGGCTTAAGGTTTTAGTGTTCAGGGTTAAGGGTTTAGGGATTTACGGGCTAGGTTTAGGGTTAAGCTTGAGCTGTTTGCCAGGAACTAACAAAGCTGTAGCTTCTGTAGGCCACGTGCGCAGTAAGGTTTGGGGTGCCTCTCGGATCAGGCTACTCAGCGATGTGGTCGGATCCCCTACCTGGCCCTACCTTGCCATCGCCGAAAAGTTATCAGATCCTTCCATTCTAAATGAAGCTGTTCATCTACTTCGTTTTGGTTTCCCTAACTAAACCATACCTTAGTAGCTGAGTGGATACACTTTACACTTTTTGGGATAATATTACCCACTATAAAACTAAAAGTGTACACTTTGGGGGCCTTATGAACTCAGCAACTAAGATACACCTAACTGGAGGACTGGAGCAAAGGTACCGTAACCCCGACTATGGCCGAGAAGCCCTCGGTTCAAAGCCTTTCAGCCTAGGATAGGAACCTGATGAAGAGATCCTATAACCCCAAAATAGTAGGATTCATATAAGGAACCCTAAGAAAGGCCCGAGGTTTCTTAATTAGGTTCCTACATTAGGGTATTTCTGTCTGCAGGCTTGTGCTGCTCAGTACTCAGTGCTCAGCTCTTTTGTTCGTTAATGTAGAAGGGGTTTAGGGTCTAGGGGTTTAGGGGTCTAGGGTTTAGGGGTTTAGGGTTTAGGATTACCGAGATTATTCCTTGGGGTTCCTTATTATGGATATACTACAAAGGGGCCCAAAAACCCTATTCTAATTATTACAGGCCTCTATATTATCTGTCATGGAAATGAGAGGCTGGATTGGAGTCTTCTATGGCAGGCCCCAACGGGTCCAAGTATCCATATAGTAGCTACTTCGTGGAAATTTGGCCCCCGAAGTACATACTATACTTGGACCCCTTGGGGGCTTTGTAGACGATATGTTTTTGCTTGTGGGGTTCTAGGCCGTGCCGCTGGGATTTACGTTTCCATCAAAGCAAGGACACTGCAGTCGGCCAAGAGCAGATGCTACTCTGGGTATCAGATATAACATAGTCTATTACATGCTTTTACAACATATAAATTAAAATTCTTTATAACATATTATTGTAGCATGGCTCTAAGCAAACGGTCATCCCCCACATCTCGCAACACGAGTGCCTGTGTACTCAAAGCTTGCAGCGGAACAAGGTTGCAATCCACCCTACAAGCTCTATGGCTCAAGCCCCGAAACCCCACAACCCTAAACCCTCACCCACAAAAGCCTAGAGTATGCCTCGCCACCCCCACCCAGCACAAAAGCCGCTTACCTCCTAAACCCCCACAGCACCTTGCCCTGGACCCAAAAACCCAAAACCATTAAACCATACTGCCAAGCAACATGAGACCTGCCTGAACTTGGAGCCAACGGGTTTTCCGAAGAGTTCAACGGGTTTAGGGTGTAGGAGCCTAGTGTAGGTTTCCATAAACGAGGTTTACTATGGTAAAACTGGGTTCCCAACCCTAATCCTTCCTAGCCGGAGGACTCAGCAAGACGCTCAGAGGCTTTGAGCGAAGCTTTCCAGGCCATGCAGGACCGGAGTTTAGCTTTATACATACATACCTACCTACCTACCTACATACATACATACATAAATACATATGCATATATACATATGTATATATATATATATGTATATGTATATATATATGTCATATAAATATATGTACACATGCGAAGTGACCCGAGTAAGGGTCCTTCTTCACGCACCATGCAGGTCTTCTGTGTCTTCGGTTTTAGCCGGCCTTTACAAAGTGACCCGGGTAGGGGTGCTTAATGCCCCTTAGCGTGCTCAAGCGACAAGACCCAACAGTCAGCCGCTACAAGCCTTCGGTGACCCTAAATGCGATCGGAAACCCCTTACTTGTGTGCAAGACCTACCGATGTCCTGAAAGGACGAGCATCATCTCGTTCGTTTGGCAGGCCGCTTGGCTTGGAGTGTTTAGGCTTCGGGTTTTGGGATGTCTAGCATGGCTTGTGGTGTAGAGATTGGGGCTTAGGCTCGCTAGGTGCGCTTTTCTGTAGAGGTCGCATCAGTGAAACACATGAGGCCAACCGTACGACTTCGTATAGGGGCCTGAAGAATTACCTATACTATTTTGGGGCCTCCTTATTATAAGTATACGTACTATAGGGTTGCCCAATACCCTATTCTAATTATTCAGGCCCCTGAATTAAATGGGTTCCGTGGACTTCATCCAGTTACAAGACGTCACGAAGCCCTGAAGCTTCCTCGGGAGGAGACCCTCTCCGCCTTGATGTGAAACCGAACTAGACTGTATCATAACACGGTGTATGTAATATAGGGGCCTCAATAATTACCTATACTATTTTTTTGGGGGGGGGTTCCTTATTACATTATAACTATAGTATTATGGGTCCCAAAACCTTATTGTAACAGTTAAGGCCCCTACAAAAGACTGTATGCTAACAGGGTGTATGTACTTTTGCGTATGGGGTACTTGGTTCTGGGGGGTGCTGGTTGGGAGCATCCTGACTGCATGTGCGGGTTTCTTAATCCGGGATCCTGGATGTTAGAGTTGCAGACCCGGCAAACCCTAAACCCCACATAAACCGTTAGGCCTAGACTAGATGCGAAGGCTTTCTGCGTGCTCAATTAATATTGCGATTATTGTTCTTGTCTGTTTGTCATCATTATTGTTATTAGTGGTGTTCGTATTGTTGTTTTTGTTTGTATTGAGTATTGTCGGTGGAGCTTGAACCAGGTTCCCCAAACCCCGATACTTTGATCCACGCAAGCCCGGAATGCGAAGGCTGTCGACGTCCCGGAGCGTAGCTCGCCAGTCCCTAAGCCCGCTGCACATATAACCCAGAGCCTCCAAAACCCCTTAATTAAGGAATATACCTTAATCTATGATAGGATCCCTTATATGATTTTAGGAATATTCCTTAATTAAGGAATATACCTTAATCTATGATAGGATCCCTTATATGATTTTAGGAATATTCCTTAATTAAGGAATATACCTTAATCTATAATAGGATCCCTTATATGATTTTAGGAATATTCCTTAATTAAGGGGTTTTGGAGGTCTGGGAATGAACAATTATGCAAACTCCAGACCCAAACCCTAAACCACCTAAGTACCAACCCGAGTAGAGCACAAGAGCGCTTATGTAAGAGCTCCTATAACGACCACTTGAAGAACGTCTACATGCCATCAACCCCGCCCCCCCCCCCAAAAAAAAAAATAAAAATAAAATAATAAGCCCTAAACCCTTTTAATCCTTAACCCCTACCTGTGGATCCAAAAACCTATCGTTTTAAGGGTTCTACCCTCTAATTAAGGGGTCATAACCTACTATTTTGTAGGGTTTGGGGCCACAGGTAAGCCCTAAACCCTAACCCCCGCGCACAAGGAGTGCACACTGCGGCTCGCGTTGCTGAGCTTGGCGCGGACACATGGCGAAAGGTCGCCGATCTCGCGAAAGACGAGGAGGTGGGTGGCTTTGGGGCTCTGTGAAGCCCTAAGGGCTACTGTACTCTACTTGGAGGGTCGGGGGACTTAGTAAGTAGCTATTTTAGAGACTTATAAGTACCATAACCCCAATTAGGATCCCTTTTAGGGTAACTTATAGCTCTACTTATTACCTACTTGCTAAGTCCCCCGACCCTCCACGTAATATAGTATATACTTCGGCCTTAAAGTAGTCCCTATATTGGTACTTTAGGGTCAAAGTATACTCATTATGGATACATGGACCCCCTAGGGTTTGGGGCTTTATGAAGGTCTTTCGGTTTCAGAGTTTAGGATGTAGCGCATGTAGGGTTTAGGGTTTCGGGGCTTTGGGCTGATGGGACTTCATATATACCCTAAACCCTAAACCCTATAGGTGGCATTTGAGGGGGTGCGGCTGTCAGGTGTAGGGGTGGAGGCTTTCGGGATTTAGGTTCTGGGCTTTGGCGAACGAGGCCCATGTGGCTGTATAGGGTTTAGGGTTCAGGGGTTTAGGGTTTAGGGGTTTTAGGGTTTAGGGTTTACCAAAGGGCCAAGAATTCCACCAATGTATACTAGTCCATGGACGTAGGTGAGGGAGTTTGGGCTTAGCCAAGGATCCGAAGCCCTAGTGTTTTAGGTTTGAACCCTCTGAGTACCGGGCAACTACCCACTATGTTTTGTGGTGTTTGGGGTTACAGGAGGATTCCTACATCGCCGTGCAGAATCCTAGGTTCTGCAGAGAGTTTCCTGGAGTAGCCAATGTACCTGAAAGAAATCAGCATTTGTGAAGTATAGTTGTTTGCAACGTTCTTCTATTTGCCTTCGTTTCGGTCCTTGTTTGGGGGTTTGGCGGGCCTTAAACCCTCAACCCGTAACCCCTAAATAACAATCCCTAAGCCCTAAATCGCATTTCGGGGTTTTGGGGGTTGGTTGTCTTGGAGCGTCGTCCGAGTTCTGCGGCTCCTGTGCTTGATCAAGCGCTTCCTGTTTTCAGAAGCCCATAAATTAAGCTTCAAGTCAGGCTTAGCTGGAGGATTCAGGAACCCTAAAGCTAAATGTGCCTGTATAGCATATACTTAGGCTCTGAAGTATCTATTTAGGAACCCCTTCAAGGCCAAAGTATATACTATACATGACTACATGGAGCCTTGGGGGAAGGACTAATAATGGGAACCTGTGAAAATCCAACGGGCCGGAATGAAACCCTTCCCAGAGACTTCAAAACCCCTTAAGATTAAGGAATATACCTTAAATCAAATTAGGGGTCCTATTATAGTTTAAGGTACATTCCTTGATTACGGGGTTTTGGAGTCTCTGGGTTCCGGTGCACACGCTGGAGGTGCTCGTTCGAGTAGGTGCGCTTCGGGCCGTGGGGCGCATGGCGGCGACAGGAGTTTAGGGTTTAGGGGTTTAGGGTTTAGGGGTTTAGGGTTTAGGGGTTTAGGGGTTTAGGGTTTAGGGGTTTAGGGGTTTAGGGTTTGGGGGTTTAGGGTTTTGGGGTTTAGGGGTTTAGGGGTTTAGGGTTTAGGATTTTGGAGTTTAGGGGTTTAGGTGGTTGTAATTCCAGGATTCACTGTCGCATGTTTTTTGTTCTGGATAATGCAGAGCCGAGGTGTTGAAAATTGGAGAGCACGAGGTGTCAACCCGCCCGTTCGAACCCAAATATACTTTCCTTAATTAACCCCAAGGGTCCAAAGGACCCAATAATTAGGTACTCGGCTTTAGGATAGTAGTTATGTTGGTTAGGATTTCGGAGAGTATATGATTATTAGGTACTTGGACCCTTTGGGTAAGGACCTCATAGAAGCATGGTAGCCCTTTCGAACCCTTTACAACCCCCATAAAGCCTTTCAAAGAGAATCCTATACACAGCCCAAGGTGTTCACTGCTCGGATCCGTCCTCCGCTTCATTCGAAGGGCTTCAAAGGTGGGATGAAGGTAGGTGCGGTATTCCCAATTAAGAGTCCTTCATCCTGGCTACCTTCATCCCACCTTTTGAGGCCTCCGTGTCTTGGCAGGAGATGAAGAGGCTCTGAACATGTTGGAGACGGTGCAGAAGGACGGTCTCGACATGCAGAAAGCGACATGTACACATATGCAGTATGTAGATATGTATGTATGTATGTATGTATGTATGTATGTACTTATGTATGTATGTAAGTGTGTATGTATGCATGTATGTTTGTATGCATGTGTGTATTTATTTATGCAATTATGTATGTATGCGTGTATGTGTGTGTGTATGAATGCATTTTTGCATGTATATTATATAAACGTATACATGTTTGCGATCGTGTGTCGATCTGTGTTTGGACCTGTCTTTCGATCTATCTATCTATGTACTGATCTGTCTATCTGCCCAAATCTTTTGGATCTATCTATCTCTTAAGTTATCTTTAAACCTGGCTATTTGCCCACCCTCAACGTCCATACCCACATCTGTCTGTCAATCTGTCTATCGAGCTATCAGTATATCCGTCTATCCATCGTAGCTTTGTTGATGTGTTTTTTGTTTTCTCATGTTGTGTTTATATGAGCCTGTTTGGTTTGTACCTATGCACGTTCATCTGCAGTTGCAGCAGTTGTACATAGATGTGTGTGGATGTACAAGAACTGAGCCGCATGGCGGCAACGTTGAACGCTTTGTGCCTTTGTTGTATAAGGCCAGAGCTGAGGAAGGTTCGACGCTTGGAAGCGGGTTTTGGCGTGGATGTGGGGTTCGGGTAACCCCAAATCGAGCGCATTGCTAGAATCAGTGTGATCGGCAGTGTCTCGGAGCGTGCTTGCTAAGTGCTCGGTAGTGCCGCCCAAGTTGATGTTCAGGGTCGTTGACTATGATGACGATGGTGAGGCTGTTGCTGCGTTTGTTGGTTTTGTCGTTTTGTTGCCGTTGTTAGTGGTGTTTGGGAGGGGGGGGGGCGGGCGCGGAGGCGTTGATGTTGGTGTTGCTGATGTTGTCGTTGTTGTTGTTATTGTTGTTGTTGCTGCTGTTGCTGTGGTGGTTGCTGGTTCTTGGTTCTTGGTTGTTGTTGCTCGTCAGACCGGATCTTCAAACAACAAGTTACAATCCATATGTTTGGCTCAGATGGGATATTGCATGTTTGTTCGAAGCAACACACCTACAGGTGTCAGTATAGGACCCATGCAAACTACCCTGCCGTCCCCAGATTAGTGTTTAATTTTAAGGCTTTCGTGATCCCTGTGGCACCTAATTTAGGGTCTTTCGGTCATGTCCGCGAAGGAGTCCTCTGACCGTAATGTTCAATACGCAGCACGCGATGCGGCCGCGCGGATCCGGGGTGACACTTGGCCTGTCGCAGTCATGCAGCGTATTGGCTTTATAATCAAGCCGAAAGACCCTGAACCCAGACACGAGGCTGCAGTCGTTGTTAACGACATCTGCCAATGTGCCTTTTGAGGTTCAGGATTCACTGAGCCTAAGCACCCTAGGTCCTAAGCTTGTTAACGACTTGTGCAAGGTCGGTGTCCTGTTCCTCTACAAGCAATGTCAGTGACGCCCATAAGAGCTATGGATTGCATCCCCAGCTTGCCCGATCAGGAAAGGTGTGCAAAAATTCCGATACCAGTAGTTGTGCAAACCGCTCGTCCTCAGGAACATAAGGTTTGCAAAAGCGAAGCCGTTTTTTTTTACCCTCAGTCCCTTAACCCGAGACCTCAACCCCGAACCCTAAAAACTTAGATAGCGAACGGGGGAACTTTAAACTTTTTGGCCTTATATTTCAGCTCTATCTTAGAAAGCTTGAACTTTTGGGGGCCCGGTTGTTGAAGAAGAGTGGTGCGCACAGAAGACATGCACAAAGAAGACATTTGAGTTATCCCTTTTGGCACAAAATGCAAGGGTCTGCATACTTACTGTTACTGTTGCTTGAAGCTGCTTGTAATATCTAGCAATGACAATAACTAATAACAGGAATAACAGGAACTATAATATAGTGAAATACAATACAACTGTTACAATATAATGAAAATTGGAAAATACAAGTACCAGTAATAGCAATAATCGTACTGAACACCTGATTCTGACCACTAGGCCCATATATGAATATATATATATATATACACACACGTATGTCCAGGTGCCTAGGACCCTGAAGTTAAGTTCTCATCCGCCGCAAGCCTGATTTAGGGGTTTAAAGGTTTAGGGTAGGGTTCAGGGTTTAGGGGTTAGGGGTTTAGGGGTTAGGGTTTAGGGGTTTAGGGGGTAGGGTAGGTAGATCAGTGCTTGGATCTTGGCCAGGTTTGGGTCTTTTGGTAAACTGTAGCCTAAACTCTTAACCTCCCATCCCTAAATCACTAAGAGGCGAACCCTGAACTTTAAGCCAGCTTCAACCCCAAACCCTAAACTTGAAGCTTCTGTTGCAGTGCTACCTAGCAGGAACACCAGCATTGATTTCAGTACTGATCGACGGTGATACAAGTAAGCAGAGGGTTCCAGCACTGACTAGTAGCTTTTGTGCGGCAGTCCCTCTTGTTGCCGTTGGTGGCGCTAGTAGCGGTGGTGGTGGTGGTGGTGGTCGCGCAGGTGGTGCCGACGGCTGCTACAACACATGAAATCCAACACGCAGCATCAACCACGATGCCAACTTGATACTTCTACTGCTACATTGAGCTCGCCACAACCACAACCCTCACCATCCACCATCACTGCATCACCGCATAGTTTCCGGTAAGATCAAAATATGCAGGCCTGAAAACAGAGGTTGTTAGCTTCCTTGGGTCCACCCATTTATCTGCCTACTGAACTACCATCCTACACCCAAGTACCTTAAGGATCCATAGAGGCCCTGTAGAAATTCTAGAAAGTATAGTCTATAGAACCCTTATATACGACCCTTATAGAACCCCGTTTGTAGCGCGAACTTGTTATGGTACCAGTAGGCCGCATGTCTAATACCTTTCGGAAGTGTTGCAAGGATCCCAGCGCGCTGCCTGGTGCACAGCCAGCCAAGTTGCTCGGTGCCTTTGATGCGAAGGAGTGACGCCGAGACACGCTCATCCGACGGTTTAACGTTTGGGGTTTTCGGACTAGCCGACCATCGCTAAGCTGCATAGCATGTTCGGTATAGGAGGATGCTCGGTCACACTCAAAGTGTTTGTCAAGTCTGTTCCATGTATACATGTGATTGAAAAACTGTTTTCTGAAGGATGTAGTATAGCTACAAGTTGCGGAAAGCTGCATGACAAAAAAGGACGCGACACAATCCTTGCCCAAAAAATTCACCGTCCTTGGCGTCTTCAAGTTGAAGTCGCAGTTCTTTCAAGTGCTGATGCAACAGCATGGCACCCTAAACCCTAAACCCTAAACTCTCGTCAAACCCTAACCCTAAGCCCCAAACCCCAAACGTAAAACCGGCTTATCGATCTTTGCAAAGAATAACCCTAGGCCCAAACCCTAATCGTGTTCTTTAGAAGCCCGCTATCGGTCGTCCCGCACTGCGGGATTTACAGAAAGCTGCGGGACGTTTCTTTCCTGAAGGGGTGCATGATTCATGGTGTATCGTGTTATGATTGTTGGAGTCAGGGCTTTCGGGTTTAGGTAGCATCGACGGGTGCTGCCGTCAAGGCCACTGAGACAGCAAGGGAACAAACCAGCTTTCCTGTCATTCTGCTTTAATGGTGTTTGCTACGCTCGCAGCGAGTCCAGGAAACATTTTCCAATGCCTGAAGGCTCATGATAAACATGAGTGGCCAGGCTCTTAGTTGCAAATTTTTTGGGGTTGAACCCAAAAAATGAGCTTGTGGATGAGCCTATGGTACGTTTCTTGTGGGCTTGGGACCCCACAGAGATCTCACCAAGAACCCTTTGCAGGGGTTCTCTTACTCTCCTAGCTAGGAGTAGGGAGGCCCCAAAGGCGACCCTTCTTAACTCTACTTCTGGCCTTCCCCTAAGGGTCCTTGTATCCATATGTGTATACATTGACCCTAAAGTACCTATATAGGGACTACTTTAAGGCCTAAGTATATACTATATGAGTACATGGACCCTTTAGGTTCTGGCACTCTTAAACGGGACCTTATTGAGAGGGGCTATATCCCCTCAGGGTCCCCCTGCTCCTACTTGGAGGCTCAGGGGACTTAGTAAGCAGATAATAGACATACTTATAAGTACCATAACCCCAATTAGGATCCCTTTTAGGCTATACCTATAAGTCTGCTTATTACCTATTTCCTAAGTCCCCCGACCCTCCAAGTAACTCCTGTTCGCATGTCGCTTTGCGCTCCGTAGAGATATTTGTGCGCATTTAGTGTATACTTTAAGTGGGTTTAGGGTTTAGGGTTTAGGGTGTATGCTTTGGCCACGAAGCACCTATATAGGAACCCCTTTTCTTACTTAGCACATGGGAGAACTTTAAAGTTTTTGGCCCTATATGTTTGATTTATCAAAGAAAGTTTGACCGTTTTTAGACCCGGGTGTTGAAGAAGACAGTTTCAAGGGCTCGGTATGTACTAGAT
Source organism: Symbiodinium sp. clade A Y106 (assembly GCA_003297005.1). NCBI lineage: Eukaryota > Dinophyceae > Suessiales > Symbiodiniaceae > Symbiodinium > Symbiodinium sp. clade A. The sequence goes on along the minus strand of BGNK01000549.1, from coordinate 126,893 downwards.
TGGTACAAAGAGCCCCAGGCACAACATCGACACCTTCAATAAGCGTCCCTCAACCCTACTGGTATCTACTCATCCAGTCTTCACGCTTCAGGGCCCAGAGGGTTAAGGTTTAGGGGTTTAGGGTTTAGGGTTTAGGGGTTTAGGGTTTAGGGTTTAGGGGTTTAGGGTTTAGGGGTTTAGGGTTTAGGCTTCAGGGTTCGAAGGATGTTTATAGGTCTAGTGGGCTTTGGAGTACCATACTTTACTACTTTTTTTCTTAAAGGAACCCTTATGAAATACAAGTTTATACTTCTTTCTCCCTGGTTACTTAAAAGCCCAGTCTGGGGCTCAAGGGTTATAGGGGATAGATGTTGTTGGACTGGACCCTAAGGGTCCAAAGGACCCAACACAGTAAACTCCATAAAGTTGGAAACCGGATTAAGGCCAAATAGTGCTGGGATTCCCCATACATTACTCTTAAGGATTGAGGCTAAAGGGTTTCCAACTTTTGGGCTTCTGCTGTAGTTAGTACTCGGTTTTAGGATAGTAGTTATGTAGGTTAGGATTTTGGAAAGAACATGATTATTAGGTACTTGGACCCTCGGGGTTAGGCTTGAGGGCTTTAGGCGTTGAGGTCAGTCAGGGCTTTAGGTTCTATCTGCAGCTCAATCCGGGCCTTTCGGAGTAAGTAGTAGGGTCGGCATGACTAGCAGTACTATCCGCGCTTCAGTCTAGAAATCAAAACAGGATTCTGGTATAATATTCACCGAAATCTCATTGTCATTGATTACCAAGGCGCTTATGTCAGTCCCTATTCTCTCAGCCCTGTCGCTGCCATCCAGGAAACAGATCTCCTCCATCGTGGGCGAATGCATAAATCGTTTTTTCAACAAGTTGCTGCTTCAAGCCCAACCTTTGGGTTTAGGGTTTAGGGTTTAGGGTACTTTTCATGACCTAGTACTTTTGCAAGAAAGTCCGCCTTGGCATCATGGCTGACCATCGGCGCGGCCGCTTGGCACTTTGCGCGCTGGCATTGCTTTGCGTGCCATGACTGGCATATATCCCTCATCCCAAAGCTTAGTGCCATGCGGAGGTTGCGGCGCTAAACCCCACAGGGCCTAGAGGCCCTCGCCGAGTTTTTGTATTGGCCTACAGATATACGGCTCAAAGCATCGTCTTAGCCCAGCACTCCTTTGGGGCTCCTTGTTATAGTTATAGTATATACAAGATACCCTTCTCTTATTGTTTAGGCCGTTATATTGCTTGAGAAGGTCGACACCTCAAATTCTAAAACCCCAGACCTAAGTGGGAGTTTCCGAAAATGAGGAGTGGGTCCTTCTAATAAAGATCCTACTATTTAGGGTACGTACTATATTGGGGTCCCCTATTTTCGGAAACCCCCCAATGGGTCTGCACCCTACCTAGAGGCTCATACCCTACCCCTTTTTTAGGATACCTAGTTTTATGCTTTATGGTTAGGATCTGTTATCTTAAAAAGTAGGCGCCCTAAAAAAGGGGTAGGGTATGAGCCTCTAGGTATATATGGTGTACCTTAGATAGTGAACGGGGAAACTTTAAACTTTTTGGCCTTATATATTAGCTCTATCTTACTAGTAGAAAGTTTGAACTTTTTGGGGCCCGGTTGTTGAAGAAGAGAGTTTCAAGGGCTCAGTGAATGCTAGATTGGTACAAAGAGCCTCAGGGACAACATCGACACCTTCAACAAGCCTAAACCCTAAACCCTAAACCCTACGGGGGGATATAAGGTGTACAACCTGAGCCCGGTAGTCCATTTGTTAGGGTCGGTTCTTTGCAGGTTGCCTTTCTGAGGTTGGAACCCGAAGTGTCCATTCTTAACTATACTTGTAGAATATCTTTATTGTATATATATATATACTTATGGCCATATATATACATATATATATATATAGCTACATACATACGTCCATCCATGCATCCATCCATCCATCCATCCATCCATCCATACAGTTGGCCACAAGCCCTACAATCCTATACCCAGAAACCCTCGCCGTCGCCATCTCCCCGAACCATGTGCCCGAGCCACGCTTGTTTCTTCGTAACGCCGCGATTTTAGTAACTCTATCTTCGAGACCATTGGGTTGAGGAGTTAAGGTATATAAGGGGTTTCGGGTTTCGAGCTAATTACTCCGTTCCCGGCAGTACCCTGAACCCTAAACTCTGAAACCTAAACCCTAAACCCTAATACAGGGATTTGCAGCTTAATTACTGGGTGCTCTAGATGGGGTTCGTGTGGGAATGCCTAAGGGTCCATGTGCCGAAATAGCATATACTTCCCTAAGGCTCGGAAGAGGGTCTTGGGCTTCTGGGGAGGGTTTCGGCTTTGTTTCGGCTTTGGCGGCTAGGGCTAGGGCTTGGGATCTCACTACGAGGGTCCAGGAGCATTAGGGTTTGGCCCCAAAGTACCTACATTGGGACTACTTTAAGGCCAATGTATATACTATGTGAGTACATGGGCCCTCATGGAATGCTTCAGAAGAGGCGTATACATCCAGCAAACGGAACACAACATCTTAGTCTTGTGCGGTGCTCAAGACCTCAACTAAGCTGCAGTCTCCATTGGTAGTTCCTGTGTGGAGTTACCTTAAAATCTTCGGTGAGGCACCCACGCAGCAGCAGTGGTATAATTGAATTGAAATTCAGAAAGACGTCAAAATGATTTTTTGTGGTCACTATTCGTGGTTGGAGCCTTACTGTGTGCAGCTGTGGATTCCGAAGGTGTGGCCACAAACTTTCCTCGCGCCTGGGACATCCAATGAGGCCACGAACTGAAGTTTGGGGTTTAGAAGTGTAGCGCATAGATACGGGAGCAACATGATCGACTGGCATGAGTGTTTAGTATGTCGATTTTTGATATGAGCGCCCATTTGCTTGTATTTGTGCTTCGGCTGCCCATATTGCTACTCCTGCTGCTGGACTATACGTTTACGGTTCACATTAAACAGGTATCACGGTATCATTGGTTTTGTCGCATTCTGGTTCAAGGTTCAGGTTTTGCCACTACCCTAGCATGTAATTTCGACGTCATTTTTCTAAAACAGCCTTCGGATTCTTGTTCAAACCTTTCAATCACTGCATTTTAAATCCCAATTCCCCCAGCCCGAAGCCTTAATTTATGAGCGTAAAGCCATGAACCCTGGACTTTAAACCCCGAACCCGTAAACCCCTAAACCGCCAAACCTAATTTCGTTCGGATCTAGTTTAAGCTCGTATGAAGCCATATAGCCATGTAAACCTCTGTTGAGTCCACAGCCGAAAACCTTTCGGACCCCGCTACTGCCAGGGTGGGTTGCCTCGCCGGGGCGCTCTCTTTGCCACCTCGGCACTGTTGGCGGCACCGAAGCTCAGCGAGAGTTTAGGACTTGACTGTTTAGGATTGTGAAAACTCGCATTGCCTAAGGGCTCATGTGCCTGGTGAATGCTTTTGCCCTATGAAACGCTATCGAAACACGTTTGACTGAGGTCAAAGTCAACATAACACAGGTGCGCGGACCCTTTGGGGTGTAATATAGGCCTTAATTCTGCCTATACAATTTTGGGGTTTCCGTATTTTAATTATAGTATAATGGGCCCCAAAGCCCTATTCTAATTATTAAGGCCCCTGCATTAATCTTTATGCCGTCCAGCACCATCCCTGTTCAAGCTGAACCTCAAAACCCAGCCCTCACACCCTGCTATAGGGGCCTAAATAATTACCAATACTATTTTGGGGGTTCCTTTAAATTATTTGTAGTATAATGTGCCTATCAATAGGCCCCTATATTACAAGAGCACATTCCCGTAGCTTCCAAGTGAGCCCCATGAGCCTTCAATACAAGACCGGAAATCTTGAACCCAAGGCAACAAGCCCTGTGGCCCTGAAACCAACGGCCATGAGGGAAACCCAAACAATCAGCAACCCGGAGGGACCGAGTAGTCTTTCTTTGCGGCTTCTGGTGCCTCCACAGGGCTTTTCGTCCTCTTCTAACCAACCTAGACCCCCCAACTACCCTTTATTGTAGCCCCCAATTACCTCTTAATGAGAAATGTTAGAGCCCTTTAAAGGGTGCTTGGGGGGTCCTGGAACGCTTCCATGCTGAGAATATGGCCTCAAGCCCTTAATCATCCTAACTCCCCAAACCCTACCTGTAGGCTCATACCCTACCCCTTTTTTAGGGTATCTACTTTTCTATATATCAGATCCTAAAAAAAGGGTAGGGTATGAGCCTCTAGGTAAAACCCGACCAAGCTGAAACCCAGGACGGAGCCTGCGCGTGCGGAGGTCGGTTGGCAGATCAAGCTGCCAAAGTCGGGTCCTCGGAGATTGTGTTCTGTTTTGTCTTGTCCTAATCCCCAACCGAGGTTTAAGGGTAATTGTAGTGGTTGAAGGTTCCGGGTTTAGGGGGGAGTGTTGGTACTTTTGCGCAGAATCCCTAAACCCTATAAATCCTAAACCCTAAACCCCAAAGCAGGACCTGGCGCGCCTTCGAGCAGAACGAGATGCCACCGCCAGGGGCTGCTTGCCTCACTCGGAGTCTAAACGGAGCGCGCACAGGAGCCCCGTAAGGATTCCTTTAAGGGTTCGTTTAGGGGTTCCTTTCAGGGTTCCCCTAAGGATTCAGGGTTTAGGGTTCAGGGTTCCCTTAAGGGTTAGGGGTTCCTTTCAGGGTTCCCCTAAGGGTTCCTTTAAAGGAACCCTTGCGCTCAGGTGAAGAAGTCCACTGCCCTGGTTGTAGCCGGAAATCCCGAACAAGGTGCATCAGCGATACGGAGGGTTTAGGGTTCCTGCAGGGCTTAGGGGATAAGGGTTCAGGGTTTAGAGTTTGGGGGGTTTAGCGGATAAGGGTTCAGGGTTTAGGGTTCAGAGCTTATAGGGTTTAGAGCAAGTGGTTTTAAAGTCTTGAGGTGCTCGTCGATCCCGAACTTCCCAAATTTTCTACACTCGCAGCCCTGCAGCTTCGCGACTTATTTTATACCAAGCTCAGCTTTTCGTTCATGCCAGGAAACTAGCAGAAGCATTTTCGGAGATGTTGCGTTCCTAAACGCTGCCCCAAGCTAGCCCTAAACTTAACCCTAAACCATAACCTCTACCTGTGGCCCCAAACCCTACAAAATAGTAGGTTATGACCCCTTAATTAGAGGGTAGAACCCTTAAAACGATAGGTTTTTGGATCCACAGGTAACTCCTAAGCTAGGGTCGAGGGATGCAAGGTTATCCGCAAGGGTTGTTATAGACATTCATCCCGGACCCCCAAAGGGCCCTTTAACAGAGGCCTTATGGCCCTTAATACCTTAATAGTTGTTGTTTGGGTTATATTAGAGGGTAGTTGGGGGCGCACTTATTATAGTGGGGCTACTCAAAAACCCAGTCCTAAACCGTTCTGATCGTCCCAGGTCGAAAGCCTGCGAATTGAGCTGAGCACATACACTAATTTGCACGGCGGCACGCGGTCTTGTGGCGACAGGGTCGAATCTTAAACCCTAAATGCTGCAAGGAGAAATCCTTTCCACTCAGCCAGTTGAACATAAAACACTTCAATGTTTCTGAAAATCCTTCATCACACGCCCTTCTTCTGGCCCGTAGAAAGCATAGGCGGTGAGCTCGTGGTCCTGCGCGTGCCACTCTCCACGGACCCGAACGATCCCAACTCGAAGGGGACCAAGGCAATGGGCTCCGTGAGGGCTTTGAGGGGTATAGGATTAGGGTTTAGGGTTTCACTAGGGTTTAGGGTTTTTGGTGGATTTTTTGTAAGTGCTTGAGCTGTTGGCGCTTCATGGTCTGTGGCATTGGTGTGTTACTTGTAGTTATGACCATTGGAGCTTAGAGAGGGCTTAAGGTTTAGGATGGTTTAGGCTTTAGGGCAGCCTCGTACTATGTTGTTGCCGGACTTTGGTAAAATCTTCCATGTTCATGACGAACAACGTTTGTAGTACATTTATCGGTGCTGTGCTTGTGCTAATTGGTTGAGTAGGAACCGTTAGTCATATACACCCCTGAGTGACAACCCGCACTCGATTGAGGGCCTGGACAGAAGGATCCTTATCATAATCCTTATTATAGAGGGGAGCCTTTATCATCAGGAGTCGTAATCATCAGGGGCTAAGAGATTATAGTATGTATGCTGGCAGATTTTTCGATTTTGTCAGGATTACAAGCAAGGCAGCGAAAGAAATGACTAGTTGCAGCGCAGAGTGGACGGACAGCTACAGCTGCGATTCAGGCATACAATGCCATAAGAGTCGAGCCTAAGATTTGGAGTTTAGGGGTTCGAGGTTTTGAGCCTTAAGTTTGTGGTTTAGGTAGTTTAGGTCATTCCTTCCAGGTTTTTCTTCCTTTCAGTTTAGAGGCATAGTCTTGGGATTGAGGGCGTCCAGTGCAAGTAGCTCCAAGCTTGGGGGGGGGGGTGTAATATAGGGGTCTTAATAATCAGAATAGGGTTTTGGGGGATATTTTATTGTAATCATAATAAGGACCCCCCCCAAACCCTATGCTAATTAATAGTACAGGTTTAGTTGTTGCACTTGCTTGGTTTGGCAGTCCTCAATCAGCGAAAAGCTAGGGCTTCACATGGGACTTCACTGCTTCCTGTTCACAGGAGAGTAAGCAACGTTCCCTAAGGGTCCATGTACCCAAATAGTATATACTTTGGCCTTAACGTACTCCCTATATAGGTACATTGGGCCCAGAGGATATACTATTTGGGCACATGGACCCAGAGGGATTCGTGGTTGTGAGTCTACCCGCTGAGGTCCCACAGCACACAGCATCTCACCTAAAAGCACAGAACAATGAGTATTTCGGTCGTTTCATTGCAGTCTTGAGCGTGTGATCGTGTCCTCCAACGTTTGTTTTGAAGAAGGTTCGGCACGGAGCCCAACAACTCCCACAGCGGGGCACCGGCAGGGGATCTAGCGATACTTTGCTTTGACCTTCCCACCACTTTTGTAATGGTTAGCCATGAAAGGAGTTACAATCGAGAGCTTAGGTGCCCAGATCTTCTGGATCTAAGCTGGACATGCTTATTTAATGAATGCAACATCTCACAAACTCCAACTCGCCATTTTCCCTAAGCCCGTAAAGCTTCTGCCAGGACCTGATCAACTACTTCAGTCAGTATGAGGGGAAGCCGTCAGTGCCCATCAACAAGGACTCCCGACCTGTTTTGGGGATTTTATGAGTTGGGCGTCCAAGTTCTTGTCGTGTTGTAAGATGACTTCACACGCTTACATGGGCTCGTACCGGGCTTGACAGGGTTTCCCCAACAGATCCTGAGTACCTACATGGGGAGGGAATGGCAATAAAGACTTTGCGATATGTTAGCAGGTATGCACATGTCACATATCGGTATGCGCTAGTTGTGAGGTGCATGCGTATTTTCTGTTTTGGGGTTCACCCCAGTTTGAGAAGGTCATGCAGACAAAAGACTGAATGCTGCACCCTCAACCAACCACCCGGGGCTCTAACGACTGTACTGAGCTTTATTGCCCGTTGCAGCTTAAGCTTTCGTAAGTCTGCGGTTTAGGTGTTTGGGTAGGCTTTTCTTGTGTTTTGAGATTGTCTTGAACCTGTTCCTTACGATGTCCCATGTTGCATTCTTGTGCATCATTATCTACAAGTCAATTCATCTGAGCCCTGTGATTGAAGCTTCGCTGCTTAACAGCTTCGCTGCTACGAGGTTTGCAACGAACTACCGCTCGTTTCCATACCATGCCATCTAGTCTTGTTTCAGCCGACTCATCGTGTGCGCAGTATGTCTTTATTCAGAGGTGTTTGCAAGGCCTGCAGGGGAACTCAGTAAGTAGGTAACGAGTAGCCTGAGAAGTACCCTAAAGTTTGAAAGGATCCTATTCCGGGTCATGATACCTGTAGGTCTAGGGAGTATCTACTTGCTAAGTCCCGCGACCCTCCAAGTGAGCAACCCTTTGCAGCAGCAGATTGTCAGCTTCCTACCAACACAAGTCCATCACGCTTTGAAGCATGTACCTATATACACTCTAACATGTAAGACTTGAATTTTCGGGATAACCTAATTTCTGGTTGGGATCTTGTAATCAGGAGCTAAGATAGCCAAACAAAGGTACTAACTGCAGAATAACTTTGGGTGTGCCTATGACCGCAGGCAAAAGCTCACGCCCAAAAGAGCGTACGGCCATGAAGCCCTCAACCCTTAAGGCAGTAAGTCGTGACCTCCCAACTGAAGAAGGCGGTGGACGTCGTTGCCTCCTCGCAAAAGACGGGAAGGGGCATGGTGAAGCCCTTCGACGAATTCAGGGCTTTAGTATGGCTTAGTATTTAAAACAGAAGCCTGAAGCATTACTAACACTTTCTCTTAGAGGTCCTTATGGTAGTTTCGCATTGTATTGTACCCCGAGCGCTACTCTAATTGTGAAGGTCCCCTACATTAGTTTCAGGGCTTTGCCGGGGTTGCAGGGCAACGGGTCCTACTGTGTAGGCTTACGTGCTTTTGGAGGGCCGCGTCAAAGGCTGTCGCATCAAAGGCTGTCATGTGGAATTCCCCTGGCTATTTATTTTCCTTTTCTGTGGATTTCCTTGTTTGCGTCTTGGGGCTGGGACCAAGGACTCTTAATTAAAGGGTCTTTCGAAAAAAACGTGTTCAAGTATTCAGAGACCCCGGAAACCCTATAAGGCTATAAGTTCTATACCGCATCTTCTCCATTGTAGTTCCTCTTTGGGTTGCCATATAGGATCCTAAATATACAGTTGGTACAACGAAAAGAAGGAACTACAACGGAGACTATAGGTAGACCCCGAACGTCGCTCCGGGCATTTGAGATGTTGGAACTAGTGTCTAAACCCTACACCCTAAACCGCTATTGCCTCTAGCCTCAGGCATGCACACTGGTTTGGGGGTGTTACACTAAAGTCAGAGTTTCTGACAGGATTCTACAGCTAGAACCTTTAAGCTATCTACCCAATAGGCTCCATAGTAGTTCCTTTTTGGGATTACCTTATGGGATTCTAAACAAGTATGAACCCCCCAAAAGGAACCACTATGGAGCCTCTATCTAAACCGAAGTTTGCTATTCTGGACTATGGGGCTTAGGCTAGGAGCCGCGCCTATTCCGAGGGTTGCCTTTTGCTAGCTCCTTTTTGAAAAGCCCTAAGGGTCCATGTATCCATATGTGTATACATTGACTATATAGGGACTACTTTAAGGCCTAAGTATATACTGTATGAGTACATGGACCCTTAGGGAAAGGTGATTTGGGGAACTCGGAGCCCCACTTGGCCTTGATTGAGGGCTTCGAGCCTACCTGAACCCCAAATGGCCTACCTGGTTAATGACTTCTATGAGGAAATCGTAACTATGAAAATGCCAATCGTACGCTATTTGCGTTGAAAATGGGCTACGCTGTTTACCCCGAACCTGCAGAAGCACAACGAACCCAAGACACCCTTTACTGGATAGTGGGTATTTCGGCTATACCTTTAGGCTCGTACCCTACCCCTTTCATAAGGTACCTACTTTTCTATATAGGAGATCCTAACCATAGGAACTAGGTAACCCAAAAACGGGGTAGGGTATGACCCTCTAGGTAAGGGCCCATGTACTCATACAGTATATACTTAGACCTTAAAGCAAGCCTTTAGGTACCTTAAGGTGGACCCTTAAGGTTTCCGAAAAGGGGTCTATAATGCAGGGTAGTTTGGGGATACAGGAAGCCCAAGACCTGCAAGGGGGGGTTGCCCTAGCGCCCCTTCTGTAGCCACGACCTTTCCAGCCTTTTCGAGAAGTTCTACCTGGACCCCAAAAGTATGTAGAATAATGGCCTTTTATAGGTATTGGGCCATTATTTTACCTACTTTTGGGGGTTTAGGTAGTTAGATTGCGGATTTTCGGGCTCAGCGCTAGGGTTGCAACGCTTTGGGTTCAGGGCTTCCGCCGGCCAATCCTAGGATTATCTTGATGTCTTGTAAAGTACCCTATAGGTCCATGTACTCATATAGTATCCCGATATAGGTACTTTAGAGTCAATGTATACACATATGGATACATGGACCCTTAGGGGTATGAATGCAAGAGGGGTCGTTGTGCATGCTGTCTGTGTTCTGCGTCCACGGAGCTCGCGAACTGTTATAGTAGAGAAGCTCTACGAAACCCTGGAGCTCTAATCCAGATCGAGCCTCGTAGAATCCAGATAACAAAAAAAGTCTACCAAAGCCCTTACACGGAACCTTATTTAGCAAAAGCCGAGAGTCCTTGCAGAATTTCCTTGTAGAGCCCTTAAAGGGTTCCCTGAATGGGCTCCTATAAGGGATCGATTCAATAAGGGTTCTTTCAAGGTTCCTTTATGGCTTCCTTTAACGGAGCCGCTATAAACCCCAGGTTCAGTGAGTTGGGCTCGCCGTCTGACAAAGTGTTTCGCACACGCCGCTGCTTGACCTCAGGGGTTTAGGGTTTACAGGGGCTCCGTTAAAGGAAGCCATAAAGGAACCTTAAAAGAACCCTTATTGAATCGATCCCTTATAGGGTTGTGGGTTTGAGGTTTAGGGTTTTGGGTTCAAGGTTGAAGGGTGTACCACAGGGTTGAGGATTTGGGGATCAGGATGTCAGGGCTCAGCATTTCCAGCAAATAAACGCGAGACCCAGCCTCGCTTAATTCCAAGTTTAAGTGTTTTGAAGATTGAATCCTGGAATCGCAAGAGTCCATGTGAAGCTGGCTTTCCAATAATCGGTGGATTTCTGGGCTTTAGGGGCTGAGGCTGTCAAGTTGTGTTGCTTAACGGTTCTTTTGCAGCTCAAGGATTGGACTGTTGGGTCAGGTGTCGCTTCAGCACAGTCCTCCTCACGGGATTGCTCATGATTTTCCTACCTGCTCGATTTATTTTGCGACAGTCACCACGCCATCGGCATCGCTAGTGCCACCATCATCAGCGACAGCATTAACTCATCAACATCAACATTATCATCATCAATTTCTGTTTCATTCAGACCATCATCTTCATCTTCATCAAGAACAGAGGCCGAAACCCTATAAAGGCAGGTTCCACAGCTTCCAGGCCATCCGTCGAAGCTTCAGCTACGCCCTCCTGAGGAATCATGTTCATTTTGCTCCTTCTGCAAGCCTATAACATGAATCAAAGGGGTTCTTCAACGTCTAACTTGAAATTCTGGGTCTAGTGGGCGTACAGTCAGCAAACCTACAATCCTTAAACCCCGAAACCCTAAAACCCTTATTCCTAAATCGGTATACCCTAAACCCAGAAAGCCGCGGCCCAGGCTACGTGACTTACGACTACGAAGCCAGCATTTGCCCCGGGGTCGTCTCTCGGATGGAAAGAAAGCCCTGAACTCCACCGGCGCAATTCTAATCCACAGGGTGTAGAGTTTGATTAGGGTTCAGGCTATGGGTTCCTTGCAGGGTTTGTATGAGCTTACCTACGGCTTTATAGGCTTCGGCCTAGGCTTTTACAGGGCCCATGTGCCCGTACGGTATCTACTCTCCTAAACCCTAAACCCGAAACTCTAAACCCTAAACCCTAAACCCTAAACCGTTACCTTTGTGGGAACCCCGTTCAGGCCAAAGTGTATAGTCATGGGCACTCGTTGCATTAGGGTAGGCTGCCACAACCTGCTGTTTGGTAGGGTCTTAACAGAATCCCCAGTATTGAGGTCATAAGGACCAAAAGGTTCAACCCTTCCACAAGCAAAGCCCAATGTACGGGTTTGTCGTGCTCAGCCTGAAATGCTTTTGTCTACAAGCAAAGCCCCCAAAAAGCTTAATCCAAGCACCAAACCCCCAATACCTTGAACCTTTTAGGGTTTAGGGTTTCGGCCGTGGTGACTTAAACCCGGAACGCAAAACCCCAAAGCCTGTCCTTAAACTGTAGACGGTGTTGGAGCACCAAGGATGCCGCTCAATCTGCAATTAAGCTGGGGTTTAATTCTGTAGGGTCGAGGGTTTCTTACAGGTTTCCATTGGTCTCCGTTTCGCATGACGACTCACTGCAGTCGTGACTCAAGTTGTGACGCCCCTAGCTATTGAATTGCCAGTAGTGTTCCCATCCTTGGCCTGTGTAGCAGAGGGCGTGTCAACTCATCGCCCTTTTTCTGGGCTTTGGCGTACCATACTTTAATACGTTTTTCCTTAATGGAACCCTTATGAAATAAAAGTTTATACTTTTTTCTCCCAGGTTACTTAAAAGCCCAGTTTTGCGAGTGTATAGTTTGATCAGCCCATAAACCCTAGTCTAAGTGTGCAGGGTTCCAGAATACGAATTACGAAGCCAAGGATTCTTACCCCTAAACCAAACCTTTAAACCGTGCGACCCGAAACCCTTAAAGCCCTAAGCCCTAAGCCCTAAAATAGGAGCACACGTGCCCCCTGAGGTGACCCAAGGTGTTGGTGGCACCTCCTGCACAGAGCCGCAGGACCTGAGTTTGGGTCTATGATGGCTTTGGGTTTGGGGTTTAGGTTGTAGGGTTGTAACCCCTCTTCGATAAGTTTAGTTGAAGCTTATGTCTGGCTTGTTTTCAGGTTTTCACCAAGGCTTGAGAACGGAGGCTGTCGGTACAAGGTTACCCATTCGATGAACCTTTTGGGCGGGAGAATCTGTACAACTCCGTAAAGAAATGTTGGGAAAAGGCCCTGGCGGCTACTGTGCCACCGCCATCCCCCCCCCCGAGCGGACAGCCAGGTGCCCCCCAACCTTCCACCTCTTCCCGCACACGCCATGCCACCCCACCGCCAACACCACATCATAGGGTTTGGGGGTTCCTCATTATAAGTATAGTATAATAGACCCCAAAACCCTATTCTAATTATTAAGGGCCCTATAGTAAGCTTCCTGCGCCCAACAAATCCACCCGGCCCGCGCCACACGCATCAGCGTCGGACCGGGGCAGTCGGTCAAAGAGCAAGCATATGGGTGGTTGTCAAAATTAGGGTCCCTTTTGGTACCCTAAATCATAGGTGCCGTATTATAATAGGGACCCAAAAAGGGACCCTAATTTTGACAACCACCCATATATTTTGGGGTTTAGGGTATTATTAGGGCTGAGGGTACTATAGGTTTAGGGTATTAGGGGTTTAGGGTTTAGGGTTATAAGTCCGCACGACTCCTTGTCACGCTATAGGTTCCGGCATGGTGGCTCCTGCGGTGTTTGGTTAGCTTTCTTCTGGTTTTGCCTTGGTTTCTTTCGCTTTCGAAAAGGTGTGTTTCACGTTTGTTTGGCTTTCTAAGAATATTTCGGAGGCATCTCCATGCGAGGGAAGGATCTAGGATGTTTTAAGTTGAGGGTGTGAGGTTGACGGTTGATGTGAAGTTTAAGAAGTCGTTGGTGTCACTTCCCCGCTATGTGTGTTGAGTGGGTAATGGTTGCGACTAGGGTTTTGTGTTTTCGCTTTCAGGTTCCAACATGTCCATGTTTGTTCATGTTGCTTTTACATGGAGGCGGAAGGGGGGGGCAAGTGAGAAGAATTAAGGCTGAGCAGTCAGGCTATCACCGGCCTGTCATGACCTAACTAACTCTCAAAAAGGGGACGTATAATCGGGTTAGAAGTACTATAGAGGTTTGAATACTTCGTAAGCATGCCTCCTTTTAGCTCGCATATGGTTGTACTATTGCTTTATCACATCCCCCAAAAAAACCCTAATCAACAAAGCCTAAACCGTAAACATAAAGCCCTAAACCCAGAATCCAAAACCTTAAACCCGCAGGGTTTAAAGTTTAAGGTTTGGAGTTTAGGTTTTTGGGCTTTGAAGTTCATTGTAGTTTACGGTCCCCAATCTCGGAGCCCGAGACCCCGAGAGTAATTAAGCTTGGTGTTGGGTGCGAGGACAGCTCAGAGATTCCTCTCTTCGAGCGCCGCCACCGGATCGTCATTACAGCCGTGGCCTTAGACCCTCCCTGAAACGTCCGGAAGGGAAGCTCCACGCGATTTGGGGCCCGGGTCCCGACACCCAAATCCGTAGAAGGGGTTTGAGGTCGCTTGGTTTCCGGTTTCCCTAAAACCCCCAGACCCAAAACCGTAGGATTAAGGGATGCACGCGGAGGGCCGAGGGCTGTGGGTCTACTTAGAGATTTCCAGCAATGCACAAGAGTCTGACAAGAGTAGATGCACTCATGAGTCCCCCTAAACCCTACACCCTGTTGCCTGTGCCTTTTCTTCTCTTCGCTGTTCTTGAGGTGACCGATGAGGGCGCTGCCAAAGCGGGCGAGAAGGAGATTGGTGGAGATTGGGTCTTGGGTTTGGGGTTGTTAGGGGTTTTTGTTTTGAGGTTCAGGTTTGTTTTTAGGTGTATGATGTCCGTGGATGTTGACGGAAGAACTTGAGGTTAAGGGTCTTAGGGGTATGAGCTTCGGTTTGGGGTTCAGGGAAATACATACCGACAGCCTAAATCCAAAGTTCGACTTGCAATGGTACGTTCATGAAGAATGAGCCAATTTTGGAACAACCCTTCTTTGCGTCCCAATTGAGAAGGCCATGTTCTTGGGTTTACAAAGATGATCACTTTCTGCTTCCAGTACGGACATGGCTCCCGTACGGGGGAGTGGCTGTACTTCTGGCTGATGGGACTGGTGTCGTTCTTCCGGTAAGCGGTCAGCTTCAGCTTCCTCCGAGAGCTCGTATAGCTATGACAGCTATGAGAGCCATGCGGAGCACAAGGTCAGACACCAGTTTCCTGCACTTGTAACAAAGTGAAACCGATGCTTTTACTTGCACAACGAGGGGAACTGGCATGAACAATAACCGCCGAACAGATCGTCCGGTGACCTGGTTGACAGAGACAAAGCCTGAAAAACAGCGGTGGCACTTGGGACGTAGTCTGTGCCAGAAGTTCAAATTCAAGTCTGTGTCTGGCAAATTCCGTGCCGCGGCCAAGTTGGGCAACATACTTCGCCATCAGGAGACATCACATCACAACACCGTCAGGTAGTGGCCAACTTCTCATGAAGTCTTGTACGTTTCCTTAATCAGCTTGGATGATATCATGTTTGCGGCATCCGTTTACAGTTTACCAGCCCCCGCCCCCTCAACTTGTACTGGTGTCGAAGGCGATCATATATCCACAGCTCGCATCAATTGAGACCGAGGTCCAACAGAGACCACTCAAGTACTTGGTCGCCATGCCACTCCCACGCCGTCCTACTGGCAAGGCCCTTTTTAATCCCTAACAGTTAAGTCCCGGGCCTCCTTGCCCTCAGGGCAATGATCAATTGCATACCCTCCCGGATATTAACCTACAAAACTACGATTGTAACCCCAACTATATAGCCCAGTATTACCTGTGGCCCAAAATGCGTATCTGTTTAAGGAAAGGTGGTGTTACGGCTGCAGGTAGGTCCTTTGGACACTTAGGGTTCGACCCGAAGACGAGGAGCCTTTCACCCCTAAGCCCTTCAGCATCACTAAAAGCCGTAAAACCTCAAGCTACTCCAAACAGGGTTTAGGTTGCTACCGCCCCAACCTGCCCTCCGTGCCCACCCCCCCTCCACTTCAAAGCAAAAAACTAGTATAGTCTTTCGGAAGTGAAATTGTGTTACCACAACACGGAAACCGTAACATTTACAATATATTGGAATCCTTACAGTATTAGGGTAGCTGAGATTAAACTCCCTTAACAAGAACCCTAAGGTTTAGGGTTTGGGGTTTAGTGCTTAAAGTACTAAACCCCAAACCCTAAACCCTAAACCGTGGCTCTATGAACCCAACACTAGGTATCGATCTAGGATAATTCTATTTTCGCTTATTGTTTAATTGGACAGCCCTAACTTTAAATAATTGTGGGCATTGTTGAAATCGACACCTAGTTTAGGATTTCTGCAAACCTAAACCCCCTACAAAACCCAAACACCCCTACACCCCAAACCCCTAGCCCCTCCACCCTCAACCCCTAAACCCTAAAACCCTGGCTCTAAGATCCCTGTGTATGTGTCCCGAGGATCCCACGAACTGGCTGTGGCTCCTGGACATCTCGGGCCCCGCGGCTGAGAGCCGCAACGACTGGGGCCAACTGAAGGAGGCCGCAATGAGGGGTGGGTTTAGGGTTTAGGTTTGTGGGTTCCTTTAGGTTTGCGTTTAGGGTTTAGGGGTGTAGGATTAGGGGGTTAGGGGTTAGGGGTTCAGGTTTTGGGTTCTAGGGGTTCTTTTGGGGTTTTGTTTAGGGTTTAGGGCTGTTTTTTGACAGGATTAGGATTCTGGGCTTCAGTGATGTCAGGTTGGGGTTTAGGGTTTAGGGTTCATTGAAGATTCTTGAACTTGTAGGTTTATGTGGGCTTGGAGGCTTTCAGGGTTTAGGGCTTGCGCTTTGGTGAAGAGTTTCATTGCTAAATCAGAAATCTTGTAGTTTGGGGCTCTCACGCTAAGGGTCCATGTGCTCATATAGTATATACTTAGATTAGACCTTACAGCAGTCCCTATTTAGGCACTTTAGGATCAATGTATAATCCTATGGATACATGGACCCCTAATGTTAGCTCCTGATTAGTAACCCCCCCCCACCCCCAAACAACCAAACCCCCGCAATAGTGGCGGGGGGGCCGCCTCCCTGATCATCTTTAGTTGTTTCGGGGGGCCGGGGTCGAAGTTGTTTGGGGGCCGGGGCTCTCAGTAGTAGTACAGTTAGTAGTACAGTAGTAAGTAGTAGTAAGGCAGTACAGTAGTACAGTAGTAGTACAGTAGTACAGTAATAGTACAGTAGTAGTACAGTAGTACAGTAGTCCAGTAGTAGTAGTGTCTCTCCTCTTCCCGGGCGTCACTGTGTAGTAGGAGTGCTTATTTACCTAAACCTGAAAAAATTAACACCGGGACGTGTTTTAGGACTATTGAGGGAGGGTTTATTATTACGTGCAGGCCGAGTTTAGCTCTATTGAGGGACCCTTATATTATTGAGTTCCGGGCCGAGTTTAGCTCTATTGAGGGACCCTTTACTAATCACGAGGATTAAAATGCAAAGAAACCTTCGGTTGTGTCAAGTATTCCGGGAGCAGCTAAGGTCTTTACTTGTGACAGCTGTTGAAGGTTTATGGGCGGCTTCGAGGGGTTAGGAGTAATTTGGCTTAGAGTTTAGGGTAAGTAAGGACACTAGTGGCTTAGTCATACCCTGCCTGCACCCTGCCTCTATAGTACCGTGATAACTTTGAGCTAACATCATGCTGCCATGTGCAGGCCGTCACAGAGGTGGCAGACTCCTTCCTGTTTCTCGGCTGCAGATGCTTGGGAGATCATTCGCGTCAAATTTCGTTCAAAGTTATGACTGTGTGATTTGCGTGTGTCGGGTAGAGGGTTTACAGATGATGAGTGCTTTCTGGCCAGTGTTTCAAATCAGTCTCCTTCAGGAACCCTAAATAACCTAACTTCTTAAGGACGCATATAAGGAAATCATATAAGGATCCCTAAACAGATAGGTTCTTCAGGGTCCAGGTACTCACCTATGTAGAAGCCTCCACGACCTCAAATGCTTGCGACCGTCAGAATCGCCAAAGCAGGGAGCCCGCCGTGCGCAAGCGAGTGGGCCACGCCGGTCAAACCTCCAAATCCTAAGGGTCCATGTACCCCAACAGTAATTATATACTTTGGGCTTAAAGTACTCCCTATATAGGTACATTGGGCCCAAAGTATACAATTACTATTGGAGGACATGGACCCACCCGAAGCCTGACACCAGAGCGACAGCAGTGGAGGCGGATGATCTGCAGTAGCTGGGCAGCGAGACAAATCGCAGCAGAGCGCAAGCCGCGGCCTAACACCCTAAAACCCTAAACCCTAAAACCCTAAACCCTAAAACCCTAAACCCTAAACCCTAGGAGATCGACGACATAGGAGCAAGCTGAGCAAGCCGCCACTCACTGCCGGTCGATCGCTCACAAACTCTGCGGAGGCATCGAAGAGAAGCCATGCCCGGAGGGTCCATATATTAATAAGGATGGTCTTTTGGGGCCTCATTCCATAATGGTAGTAAACTATACTACCATTATGGAATTAGGTCCCAAAAGACCATCCTTATTATGGTTTTGGGGACCTAATTCCATACTAATCAGTAGTATATATGGACCCTCTTGGATGTCGTTTCCGCTGTGATGGCAGTGGCAGACCAGCACATGCATGGTCCTGTAACAAGAAGTGGTGGATGCACGTTTTGCGAGGCAGAGGCCATGAAACAAGTGTAGCTCGCAGCTCCAAGTTCTCGACCGTACGAAGCCCGAACTGTCAGGGTGCAAGAACCCAACTAAAACCTAAGGGTCCATATGAATATTCTTGGGATGACTCTAACGCTTGCGCATATACTATATGAGTACATAGACCCTAAGGGCCGGGATGGTTATAAGGTCCTGGTGACCCATCAGGGGAAATTCTATCGACCCTACCTATAGTCTGCATCGTAGTTCCTTCTTTGGGCGACCTTATAGGGCGCGCAAGAAAAATGTTAAACCTATATACCATCAACTCTATGGGTGGTTTACCGAATTAGGGACCCCTTTCGGGTCCCCGGCTGCACACGGCATTCCATAAGGAGCAAATGTTGCATGATGATCTTCTGCGGCATTAATCATGACACAGCGATGGAAATCGCTTGCTGCGCTGTTCAACATACGCCGGCCCGAACACGGCCCTTTCGAATCCTTTGAAAGCCCACTAATAGGTTTTAGGGTTGAGGGTTTAGGGCTTAGAGGTTTTAGGGCTGAGGGTTCCGGCTTTAGGGTGTAGGAGTTAGGGTTTACAGTTGAGAGGTCTAGGGTTTATAGACGTTGTAGGCATGTTAAGGGTCATCTGCCAGGAGTCTAGCCGGTCTAGCCTAAGAAACCCTACAGCTGCCCTAAACCCCTAAACCCTAAACCCTAGCTGCCCTTAGTCGAACACCTCGCTGTAACTCATGCATAACGAAGCATCAGAACCCAAAGCTCTTGTGTAGAGCCCCTGACACTCAGCCCTAAACCCCTAACCCTGAACAAGAAATAGCCCTGACCGTCTGAGCCCCTAGTTTCGAAACCCCAAACCTACAGCCCCACGTTTTCTGGATGTATAGGACCCTTACAGGGGCCTTATTGAGCCCTAAAGCAGAACACCCCTCGCAACACATGACAACAGCCTGAAAAAAGTGTAAACTTTGAAATTTCGGGGTTTATCGAACCTCATGTGGGCCCTTCTAGAACTCTCTAGAACCGAAACCGCCCAACTCTGAACCCTAAATCCTAAACCCGGAACCCCTTAAATCCCCATAAACCCTGTAAGCTCTGAACCCTAACTCCTAATCTTGACCCCCTAAGCCCGAAACCCTGTTAAAGCCCTTCTTTGGCTGTCTAGAACCCCTAAAGAACTCTTCTAGAACCTTATGTTCTACGATTGAACCACCCTTTTTGGTAAAGAGCTCTTCTAGAACCTTAAAAAACCTCTACTATTGAACCACCCTTTTTGGTAAAGAGCTCTTCTAGAACCTTCAAAAACTCTACTATTGAACCCACCCTTTTTGGAAGGTTGTCCTCCGATGAGAAGGTCTTGGAGGATGCTCGGACGTCGGAGGCCTCGAGTTAGAAAAAAGAGAATTCCCTAAGGCTGCATGTAGCCATATGGGTAGTTGTCAAAATTATGATCCTTTTTTGGGTACCCGAAATAATAGGTGCCGTATTATATTAGGGACCCAAAAAGGGACCAAAATTTTGACAACCACCCATATAATATACGCTTAGGCCCCAAAGTACCTCTATAGGAACCCCGTTAAGGCCTAAGTATATACTATTTGGGTACATGGAGCCTTAGGGATTGTTTGTCTAGGGTTTAGGGTTTTATGTAACCTTCAGCCTCCGAATCTTCCATCATCCCTGGATTACGGAATATATGTACCTTAATCTATCGTAGGATCCCGAATATGGCTTAAGGTCCATTATTTCGGTTCCTTAAGGGACATTCGAAGGTTTGGGCCTTTCGGGCGGTACTGTTCATCCCCATAAAACCACAAGGTTAACCTTCTGTTCCATTGGGATACTGGGCAAGTAAGGCCCCCATAGGGCGCCCAGGAGTTGTCGGGGTTTTAGACTCAGAGGGTTCCTTTGAGGAATCGGGGTTCCTTCAATGTTTTTTCTACTGATGGGTTCCTCTTGGGATTTAAAGCTGTAGTGTTTCTTTCAGGGTTTAGGGTGAACCCTAAACCCTAAACCCTTCAAGGGTTTAAGACCCAGGGCTCCTTTAAGGCTTAAGGGTTTAGGGTTCTTCTCGGGGTTTAGGGTTCCTTTAAGGGTTTAGGGTTTGGTAGGGTTCCTGTTCCGCGTATTGAGTCCATGGTTCCTTTCAGGGTTCAGGGTTCCTTTTGTTTCATCTATATGCATTTCTTGAATGGTTCCTTTGATGGTTCCGCAGGGATATGTTGGGGCTCAGGGCTCGAGGTCGAAAGCTTTCGGGCTGTTTGCGTTTTCGGATTTAGTGCGTGTTTTTTTGTTGAGGGTGGGTGTGTGTGCTTTTTGGGGTTTTGGGGTTTGGGTTTGTGGCCTTTGAAATTTGGGGTTTTAGGGTTAAGAGGTTCAGATTAGAGACCCGGAACCCTAAAGCCTTCGAGCCTTAGTCTAGGGTTTGGGGTTTCTACTACAGGGGCCGAAGCCTAAGCAATTACCAACACTAGTGTGGGGGTTCCTTATTATGATTATAGTTTATAATATACCCCCAAACCCTAAACCCTAAACGGTTATTAAGGCCCCTGTACTAGGGTGCTGGGAAAGCCTGAAGGCTCTGGGTGGTGAAGTCCAACATCTCCCTTAGCTTTAGGGGTTTAGGGTTTAGGGTTTAGGGTTTCCCTCAACCCTAAACCCTTCGAAAAAGCACATGAGACCTCCTTGGCTCCAGTTGACCCCGGAGCAGATGGAAGAGTTCAAAAAGCTGCAAGCCGAGGGCAAGCTGCCTGAGGCCCGTGATTTTAGGGTTTAAGGGTTAAGGGGTCAGGGGTTTTCTGTGTAGGGTTTAGTGGTTCAGGGTTTAGGGTTTAAGGTTTAGGGTTTAAGGTTTAGGGTTTAGAGGTTTCGAAGCCTTCACTACACCGCAAACCTTTGTACCCTAACCCCAAACCCTATACCTTAAAAAGACTACACCCGCAATCTCTGCACCCTGTAAGCCCGATATACTAAACCCTAAACCCTAAACCCTGACCCTCACCTGAGGGCTCGCTGAGGCTTCCTCCAGGGGTTGTTGGGATTTTGGATGGTGGGGGAGTGTGGGAGTCGACGCTCGGCTGAGTGAGGGTTATAGGCCTCCTCTCTTGAAGGACTCCTTAGGTGTATGTAACGTCGATAAATGTACATATGCATATATACACATGAGTGTATGGTATCGGGACTTGCTGTTACGGGTTCCTTATTGGGTTTCTTTTCAGGGTTTCTTATGAATCGCAGGGTTTTCCTTTTTTGTTTTAATCGGGGGCCTTTTGTTGTTTAGGAGGCTTCTGAAACGAATTGCTCTCAAACTTTGAGTGCCTTTGTTGCTTATGTTGTTTGATGTAGGGTTCAGGGCTTTAGGAGTTTAGGATTTAAGGTCGTAGAGTTTAGGCTTTCAGGTGTGGGTTCCGGCATCGGGTACTTTGGCTGAGGGTCCACGCAAAGGGTTTTATCTTCCTAGCTCAAGGCTTTCATGAAGGCAACCAGAGTTTCATCAGGGTTTGCACACATCTACGATAGAGGCCTTAATAATTACCTATACTATCTTGGGGTTCCTTAATTTATTTATAGTATAATGGGCCCCGAAACCTATTCTGATTATTCAGGCTTATTAAGGCCCCTATATTAACCAAGAGCTGGCAGGGAGCATAACATCGGGATTCCGATCGCCTTGGCCGTCCGACCACTCAACTACACTCCCACGTGCCCCCTTCAACCGGCAAATTAACCTAAAGGCTCCCTGTACCCATATAGTAGGTACTTAGGCCTTAAAGTACCCATGTAGGGACCCCTTTAAGGCCTAAGTACCTACTATATGGGCACATGGAGTCTCAGGGTAACTACCCCGCACCTTCACGCAGCAAGAAGAAGAGCACAGCAATGCATAATCTAAAATCCTGTCATAAACCCTACTTGGTTCATGGGTGGTTATGAGTGGGGTAACTATATTTATAGTCCATATTACGGGACTTATAACCCCACTTAGAACTGCACATGAACCTCCAAGTAGGGATTCCTTTAATCAAAGTATAATGGGTCCCGAAACCCTATTCTAATCATGAAGGCCCCTACATTATGAAATCCTGTCATAAACCTTAAGAGTTTAATCCCTAAACCCTAAACCCATAATTTATTCCCTACTTGGAGGGTCGGGGGACTTATATGTACCCTAAAAGGGACCCTAATTGGGGTTATGGTACTTATAAGTCTCCAAAATAACTAGTTACTGAGTCCCCCGACCCTCCAAGACGAGACCAAAACCTTGCCGGCCAGGTCCGTGCTTAGGCGCCATTGGAGGATTACCCGGCGCAGGTGGGTAGTTGTCAAAATTATGGCCCCTTTTGGGGTACCCTAAATAGTAGTTGCCGTATTTTTACAAGGACCCCAAAAAGGGACCATAATTTTGACAGCCACCCAGGTAGCTCCTTTCTTGGGCTGCGGGACGGGCCTCCCAAAATCATAAATTCCCCAAGTCCGTCCCAAGTCCGATCCCTAATTTAGGGTTTAGGAATGTTTAGGGGGTAATTTCCCACTTTCAATCCCTAAACCTTCAGGGCCTTAATAGTTTACCTATACACGATTTTGGGGGCTTCGTTCTTGTGGCTATAGTATAATGGGCCCCTTACTAGACCCTTTTTGGAAGCCTTAAGGGTCCACCATAAGGTACCTAAAGGCTCGCTTTAAGGCCTAAGTATATACTTTATGAGTACATGGGCGCTTACCTAGAGGGTCATACCCTACCCCTTTTTTTAGGTTACCTGGCTTTATGGTTAGGATCTCCGATATAGCAAAGTAGGTACCTTAAAAAAGGGGTAGGGTATGAGCCTATAGGTACGGCTGCATTGTATTCCGGGTCAGGTTCAGGGTCGGGAACACGAACAAGATTTCCAGGGTCTCGTGAAATCCGCCACTCCATACTCCGATCCTAGACGCCAAGGTTCAGGGAGTAGGGGTTAAGGGTTTGGGGTTAAGGGTTCAGGTTTAAAGTTCATGGTTCAGGGTTTAAGGTTTATACAGGGCTCGAGATTCAAGATTTAGGTTTAGGTAGGGGTTTAATTGCGAATCAACCAAGTCCTGCCAGACCTTCGACTATGTGAAGAGAAGAAGACAGTTGGTTGATTGAGCTGCACTAGAACGTGGTTCGAAACTGGCAAATCTAGTTTTCGAGATGTTTTCGAGGAAGCATATGTAAGGACTCCCGTAAATCCGGTGAATTGGGTCTTCAGGACCTAGACCCGAGGACGAAAGCGTTGGAAGTTTGAAATTGTATGGGTGAGTGCTTTCCAATTCCAGCATCACGTGCGATTTGGACCCTTGGGCTTGTGGGAGTGTTGCCACAATTCACCCTAGCTCGGAACTGTGCTTTGCAACACGCCTTGAATCAGAGCTACACTTCAAGCCCTTAGTCGTAAACCCGAAACTCATCCCCCCCATAAAAATCAAAAAGCAGAGAGTGGACTACCTCATACCCAAACCCTCCCGCAAAAAGAACGCACCAAAACACTTAAACACCCTGTAATCCCTCAGGACCCTGACAGGAACCCATTCAACACCGATTCAGAACCCCTTGAGAAAACCCAGGAAAGCCGGCACCTTGGCCCTGAACCGTAACCCTGGCCCTAAAACCTCAACCCGAAACCCTATCCCTAAACCATCCTAAACGCTAAATCCTATAAGTTTTAAGCCCGAAAGTCTAAACCCCATACCCGAAACCCTGAACCCGAAACCCCATCCCTAAACCATGCTAAACCCTAAATCCTATAAGTTTAAACCCGAAGCTCTGAAGCCGAAAAGCCGGTGCCAGGGACCTGAGCCCCGACTCTTGCGGTCGAGGTCGGATCGTGCTGAAACGCGAGCGAAGGGCTGAACCGGAGTTTGGGATGATTTTTAAGATCCCTTTTGGCTTACCTACAGGCTCATACCCTACCCCTGTTCTAAGGTACCTACTTTTCTATATAGGAGATCCTAACCATAAAACTAGGTAACCTAAAAAATGGGTAGGGTATGACCCTCTAGGTAATATAGAACCCAAACTCTAAGTAGTTATGCGGACTGTTGAAATGGGAAGCCATGGCCCTCGACAATATGCCCGCTTGCATATGTAACAAAAGTAGGCATATTATGTGTGTTGTTTACAATAGCAATGATCTCAGCAATCGTAAGAATACTTTTCCGTAGTTAGTAGTAGCAACCATGAGTGACGATAACAGTCGTAATGAAAACAAGAAGAATGATAGTAGTACAAGTGTTGGTGGTGGTAGTAGTAGTTGTTGTTGTCGTAGTAGTTGTTGTCGTCACAACAAGTAGAACAACAGCCATGATACGACCCAACAACAATAACGACAACACGACTACAAATAGCATCACGACCACCACTAAAATGCAAACAAGACGAAGAAAGAGATGAGTAGCAACAACAAGCACAACGACAACAAGCACAACGACACTCACAAATTGCTTCTTGTTGTTACTACTATTGTTGTTCTTATACCTTTTTCGATAAAACTAAGTGTTGTGGTTATTGTCGTCAGAACCAACAATTTATACTGACTGTGATTTATCTGTATATACATATAAATTTAACAGACACATTACATAACGTGTATATTTATATACATACACATGCTAGAGTCAATATATGTCTGTATGTATATATATGTTGTGCTTGGCATTCCGGTGGCTGTTCAAGCAGAGGGTTTTCTCCATGCTGGCTACCTGTAGCCGGTACCGGACCCCACCTGTTAAGGTCGGTAGTTCTGGTAACAGTTACTTGGGGGATCATGGGACTTAATAAGTAAGGTCATTAAGTACCTTGATTGGGGTCATAAGTAGATATAAGTATAAATTGCCTTGTTTATAACCTGAGTTACTGCGTCCCGTGATCTTTTAAGTAAGCATAGGCTAACAAACCGGAACAGCTCTAACCCCCTACCCCAGCTAAGGGGGAACCCTGGAGTTAGGGACTAGTGTCTACAGCACAGTCGAAGTTGGAGCCACTTCATAGGGTTTAGGGGTTTAGGGTTTTAGGGTTTAGGGTTTAGGGGCGATCCGCCTTGCTGCTTATGACTTTCAATGCTTTCAACGCTTTTGGTGGCAGCTGGCGGCGTGACAGCTTCCATCGACTTCGGTTAAGAGTTGAGTATGGGAAGTTTCGTGTTTACCCTAGCCCCCAAATAGCTTACCTCTTTTCAGGACTTATAAACGAAATCATAATAGGAAACCACGAAAAGGTAGGTTTTTTAGGGTCCAGGTAGGGTTTACGGGTCAAAAAAGCCAGAACAGGCTAGAACAAGAGTGTCCCAGTAGACAAGGCAGGTACTGCTCTAAAAACCAAGCCCGTCCATGCGAGTACAGGCTCAAACCTCTGGCTCTACCGACCCGAAGTTTCAGAATCCTCACAACTCCAAGTTCACAATATTCAATTGCGTAGTTCAGAATTAGGGTCCCTTTTAGGGTACCTTTTTTTTGTGCTGCAGTATTCTAGGGACCCCAAAATTGGGCTATTTGGAGTGTTATGTAAGGGCGGGCTTGCTCTGGTGGGGTCCATCCCATCAGGATCGTGTTTTTTGGGGTTGTCTTGGAGTCCCGTTGTGAATGCACCTGCTTGTGGCCTACCGGGCATGGTGTGGGTTGGGGACCCTAAACCCTTGTCCCGAAATCCTAAGCATCCGAAACGCTAAACCCTAAACCCTAAGGGTCCATGTACACAAATAGTATGTACTTTGGGCCCGCTGTACCTATATAGGGAGTACTTTAAGGCCAAAGTATATACCATTTGGGTACATGGACCCTCAGGGGAAAACCCTAACTTAAAAAAACCGAAACCCTAAACCCTGAACCCCTAAACCCCTAAACCCTGAACCCCTAAACCCCTAAACCCCTAAATCCTAAACCCCTAAATCCCTAAACCCTAAACCCTAAAGCCATTGCACGTTAAAAAGTAAAAGGTTAGGGTTTGTGGGTTTGGGGTTACTAGGGGCCCCCGAGCTGTTGTGCGGAAGCCGACTCACTTTTTGTTGGGTATAGCATTATGCACTTTCCGTTTCAATTTATATACCACCATCACTTTTCGGTTGAAAGGGTTCTCCAATTTACCCCATAACTTCACCCTAAACCCCTAAACCCTAAACCCCTAAACCCTAAACCCTAACCCCTAAACCCTAAACCCTAAACCCATAACCTGCGATTCCGTAGGGCTGGGGGGGATTCAGCTTGGGGCTAGAGGTATGAATCGAGGGTGCCGAGACGGAACAACTTTAGAGCTTAGGGCTAAGGGGTTTAGGGTTTAGGAGTTTAGGGGTTTAGGGCTAAGGGGTTTAGGGTTTAAGGGTTTAGGGGTTTAGGGCTTAGGGGTTTAGGGCTTAGGGTCTTGCATATTCAGCCCTAAAAAACTAAGACCCTATTTAAACCTCCGCACGCTTCCCATAAGTTCTGGAAATAGGCTTGAGACTTGTTAGCTCGTGGAGGGGTACAGAAGCTGGCGCCGTGGTTACGGAAGGATATGGGAGCAATTATCGTCCATGCTGCTTGCTCAATATATTTCGCTTGACCCAAAGACCAGAACGTGGCCGAAGAGCGCAAAACGGTGGAACATAGTGCGTTGGTTTGCGCACGCTTATTGCAGTCACAAATCTCGTTACAGAAGTCAAGCTCGACAGCTGAACGGTTCGAGGCTTATCGTGCACATGCCATGCATTCCTGGACCTATATCCAAAATCCGAAGCATGCAGCCCTGAGCCCATTAGCCTTTAAGACCCCAAACCCCTCGTACATTTGGAAGCCCCGATGCCGAAGCAGCGACTTCAGACAGACCTCAGTACTACATCGACTTTCAGGTAGTTTCTATTCATACAACTGGGAAACCAAGCTAAAGGGTATTAGATGAATGCATAGATAAACACGCATCTCAATCATCGGACGTATAGGAGCCTGGTTTAGGGTTTAGGGTAATCCCCATTCATGAACCCTTGCTTCGTAAGAGTATGAGACCCCGAAACTCAAGTCTTATAGTGTAGCCGGTTACAATATCCTGATATGTGAGGGGGAGCATGGCGTTGACATGGCATGGCTACGTCACCGGGTGCTTCGGCTGGTTGCTTGGTCGTCAACTTGGCTGGTGCAAGCTGTTGACCCACAGGATCATGGGCATTTGTACAGTGTCGGTGTTGTTCGTACGATGATCGCCATATTTAACTAGGACTCCTTTTAATAGTGCCCCATGAACCTTCACACAGCGGTCTGCCTTGGCAAGATATTGTGGATGTCGGCATGGCGAGCCCACCGCAAGCGATGCAGACCTTAGGTTACGGAACTCCTTTTCTGCAGAGTTGCACATCCCACTCCCTACTACCATTCTTGTTGCACTCAACTTAAAGCCTGATTTCAACCTAAAGCCTGAATTCAACCTAAAGCCTGAATTCAACCTAAAGCCTGAATTCAAGCATAGGGGCTGAAGGGGGGCTGTGTCAGCCATGCGGTGATATGTCGTTTGGCTTTCGAACAAAATGCCTCATCCCTGAGGTCCTCGTCCCTTCCTCTACTTATAGTGAACCCCAGAAAGTTGGAACATCGATTTAGGATGATTCACGCTGGGATTCCCTTTGCTTTACTTTAAGGGCATGAGGCTAATGATGTTCCAACTTTCTAGCTTCTCCTGTAAACCGTTTTCCCAAATGGGAGTTTCCGAAAATAGGGGACCCTACTATAGCACCCTGAATAGTAGGATCCTTATTAAAAAGGACCCCAAAATGAGGTACCCCTAATTTTCGGAAACTCACAAATCAGAATTTATTTTTCTGCTATATTTCACTAAACCCTATAAACTCTTGCCTCTTAAGCGACCTGCCCCGAGACCTGTCAATGCATCCTGAACCCTGTTTCCCTAAACCCTGCAGGGCCCTGCAGGGTACAAGGGCTGATGGAAGGGTATTCCAGAAAACTTGTTTGCGAGATGACATCCTAGTGTGTACCCTTATCGTCCCACCCCTAAGCCTAAACTCTTAAACCACAGGTGTAGTAGTAGTAGTAGTGGCAGGAGTAGTAGTAGTAGTAGTAGAGTACCAGATGTGGCGATGGTATGTAACGCGAGGAACACGCGTAGCATCAGGCAACGGCAGCGCAACATGCCGTTTCCATTCATCAGCAGCAACAATGACGGTCAACATCGTCGTCCTGCCGTCGCTTCAGTCATGACTCACTGTTTTTTAAAGCCTTCCCATATCCCTACCATGGTCTTGGACATTGCTCACACTGTTTTCCTGAGGTAACATGTGCAGCTGCAGTGCAGGCTCGGCGCTTGATTATTCTGCGTGGAACGAAACTGGTCCTTTTAGCCGTAGAAACCCTAAAGCCGTCATCTGGCCAGAGGACAGCTCAAAACTTCGTTGCAAGGGGCATATCATGACTCCTGCGGGAACAAAACCCCATTTTGTTGGAAAGAGCTGGTTATATTTACACCAAGTTTTGCTTGTACATGCATTTGCTTGCATCTTTTGCTGAACCCTAAACCCCTAAACCCCTAAATCCCTAAACGGCCCTAAACCCTAAGCCTCTCAACCCTCCTAAAGCCATTTTGCTGGCATGGACAGAACGGTACCTCTCAACTTCGAGCTGTACATTGAACTTCTCGCCCATGGGATCCTGAAAGCCACTCCCTTTTTCAGAACTTAGGGGTACCTTATTTTGGGGTCCTTATAATGAGGATCCTAGGGTCCCCTATTTTCAGAAATCGGCGTCGGGTTGAGAGATTCAGGGTTTATGGTTGTCAAGAATCAGACTTTACCTGAAGCTTAAAGTCTTACAGCTATGCCCACGAAGTCTGCATGCATCCACCCAGATCAGTTGCCAACAACCAATGTCTCAGATGCTCGATCCTGCGTACTGCGGAAGTGTAGGTAGCGTTGAATCAATTTGGACTTCAGCACTCAGGGTAGTTCGGTTGCATGAAGGCACAAAGACATCGCGGTCGACATAGCTGCTTGGAGGAGCTTTGGTTGGAATAGGTTCAGCGCTTTCGGCTTGTAGGTTTCGGGCTGAGTTGAGGCACAACCGGGTACAACTTGGTAGCTGAGTAGGCAGCCGTTAAATTTCTGAAGTTCTTAACCTTCATGTCCTACAATGCATTAACCCTAAACCCTAAACCCTAAATCCTTAACCCAAACCCTAAACCCTAAATCCTTAACCCAATTAAGAAGGTTAGGGTTGCAGGGTTTGGGGGTCTTGGGCTTTAAGGGTTTAGGCTTTAGGGCTATTATGCTATGATATGTTTTACCAGATACTATTTAGGGGTTTAGGGGCTTAGGGTTTAGGGTCTAGGCTTTCCTAGACCCCCCAAAAGTACGTGAAATAATGGCCCAACACCTAAACAAGGCTATTATTCTGCATACTTCTGGGGTCCAGGTAGGGCTGGAGAGTACGGGGGCTTTAAGGCTTTAGGGTTATGTTATTTCTGGTGCCAAGGAACTCAGCAATCCATGTATCCATATGAGTATACCTTGGCCCTAAAGTACCTTTCTAGGGACTACGGCCTAAGTATAAACTATATGAGTACGCGGACCTTTAGGGTATGTCGAATGTTCCTATATCCCCAAACCCTACAAAATAGTAGGTCATGACCCCTTATTTAGAGGGTCTAACCCCTAAAACGGTAGGGTTTTCGGATCCCAAGGTTGGTCCAAGGAGCTCAGCAATCAGGTTATTGAAGCGTACCAATGTACGGCCAGTCCAGGTCTCACAAGCCCCTCAATCAGGGGATATACCCGGTATACCCTACATCATAGGGAGAGCCTTATTTACGGTATAAACATCAAGGTTACATTCTACTGTCTTTCTAGACATTAAACTATAGAGGGAGCTTGGTTTAAGGATTATTATTATAGAGGTTGTATGCACCTGAAACTTCTTAAACTCTAGAGGGATCTTGATTTGGCTTATAAGGTATAATTAGCAAGGCTATGTATACCTTATACTATAGAGGGATCTTGATTTGAATTAAGGTACAGTCTTTAGATGAGGGTGTTTTTGGAGTCGAGCGAGCTTCTCAGCTGCTCCCTGGAGCTGCTATGCGGGGAGGCGGTTCAGGGGTTTAGGGGCTTACCTGTGGCCCAAAAGACCTACCGTTTTGAGGAACTATATATAGAAACCATAATAAGGAACCCTCCAAAGGTCTGTCTTTTCGGCTACAGGTAGGGTTTAGGGTTTGGATGTCGGGGTTTGCTTTACCTATAGTCTCCATTGTGGTTCCTTTTTGGGAATACCTTATAGGATCCTAATTATATATTTGGTTAAACCAAAAAAAGGAACTACAATGGAGACTATAGGTAGGGTTTGGGGTTTAAGGAGTTTGGGGGTTGGGGTTAACTTGCGGGTTTAGGAATTTAAGGGTTTAGGGTTTGGGGTTTAGGGGGCTTGGGGGTTGGTGTTTAGGGGTTTAAGGGTTTATAGGTTTAGGATTTGGGGTTTAGGGGTTTAGGCTTCAAGGTTTTGGAGTTTGGGGGGCGGGGAAGCTATAAGTTTTAGGGCCAACCCTAAAACTCTAAACCCTGAATCTCTAAACTCTGGTATCTAAACCCTAAGCCTCATACCCTCAATTACTATACGGTTTGTTCAGCTCTGGGGCACCATGTGCGTCGCATCCATGGCCCCCTTGTTAGTTGATCAGCTAACACAGAACACCTCCACGATATGGGCGTTTTTAGATTTTGATGTCAATTGCAGGGTCCTAAACCCTAAACCCTAAAGCCGCCTACCTCGAATCTGACCGATTGCCCCACATTTCAAGCGTGTTCATCAGGATCGTTTGGGCGCCGCACCCTCAGCTCAAGGACACTTGCGGAGATATGTTGTTTGTGTCGTCTCAGGGCTTCTGCAAAAGAGGCTTCGGGTTAAGGGGGTTGAGGGCCTAGGACCTAGGATTTGCAATACTTGTCATGTCAAATACTACAAGGCACGTTGGTCTTACTGCGACGTTCTTGTGAAGCCGGTTTGCGGACGCAAGGCAACCCAGCATGAAGCGAACGATTCTACTTCCAGCCAGGTGTTTGTGTCGACGCAGTCCTGCTTCGTGTGGTGAGAACATGCTGAAAGTAACCAAAGGTAGAAGAAGCAACCGCGACAGCTGGTAGGAAGCCCCTGAACCTTTTTCGTAGAATCGGAACCACCGTTCACAAAGGACAGCAGCAGTAAGCACAGGAGCACCAGGCGCAGCAGCAGCACCACCGCCACCTCGGCAACCACCGCCGCCACCACCACCACCACCGCCACCACCACCACCACCACCACCACCACACTCTAAACCCATTAAGGAAGACCTCCGATTCAGCGACTGGCCACCTAGGCTCAGGACTTTAGTGGGATCCCAACGCTAAATGCACTGAAAGAACATAGATTTGCTAGTCAGCTTAGGCTTTCGGGATTAAGGTTGTAGGGCTTCGGTATGTAGGATTTAGGGTATTGCGGCTTCGTTAGAGGTCGTGCAAGGTTCTCAAGTAGGTGCTGCAAGTCGAGGGTCGATGAGAGTTGAGCTGCAGTTGCTGCAGTTGCTGGCAGCAGCGGTCATGAATCGGCTTCAGGTTCCAAGTTGGCCAAGGGCACGTCGAACATGTCCGGTTGAATGTGCTGCAATCAAGAATACCGGAGACCCTAACCCGAACTCACCCACCAAACCCTGAACCCCCAAACCCCGCAGTATTATGTTGGCAGTTCTCTAAACTAGGGGCCCTGTTACTTTTGGGGTTCTTTTTCCAGGGTGCCGTTCTATTTTGGGCTTTTCGGGACCTAAACAGGGACCCTAATTTGGAGAGCTACCCAATAGCCTACTGCTAGGGATCCTAATATGACTTTAGGAATATTTCTTAAGTAAGGGGTTTTGGAGTCTCCGTCCGCCAACACCGGCGATTGCACCACCAATGCTGTCAGCCAGCGAGGCAGGCTTCCTACCTTCTGCATCTCCGACACCTCGTGGACCACCGCCAACAGCCAAGGCGTCCACATCGGTGTCTACCACAGTCACAGCCGGCACAGTTCAGCTCCCCATCCCACCGGTGGGCACTCAGTACGTACGTTATCACCATAACTGCCGCCAGAAGTTCGACGACGACTCCACGGCCCACCTAGACGATGGATACGGTACTCGGGCAGCTCGACCCCAGTAACGGCTCTATCTACAGTCATTGCTTCCATAAATCTCCAAAACTCGCAGTGTAATGTGAGTGGCTCTCCAAATTAGGGCCCCTGTTTAGGTCCCTAAAATAGTATTGCACTCATATAAGCAGAAGGGCCCTAAGAGGGACCTTAATTTAGAGATCCCTAAGCCCTTAAACCCTAAACCCCTAAACCCTAAACTTAACACGGATCGAGGTCAACATCTCTGAGGCGGTCTCACTCTTGGAGTCGGCTTCCCACGAATGCCCGGGGCTTGAAAGGGGGACCGTTTTAGAGTTTAGAGGATTAGGGTTTAGGGGTTTCTTTGCGGGTTTAGGGATTTCGGCGGGTCTAGAATTAGAAGTTGCGTTAAGGGTTCTTTTCAGGGTTCCTTGAATGATTCCTTCAACGGGTTCCTTGAAGGGTTCTATACGGATGATACCTCTTGGTTTGAGGTTCAGAGGGGATTTCGCATCAAATTTCTGCTTGTCCGCAGGGTCTGAAATCTGGACATTGGCCCCAAAGTTTCAGGATTTAGAGTATAGGGTTCAGGGTAGAGATGGGGTATAGAGTATAGGGTTTATGGTATAGAGTACAGGGTTTACGGTTTAGAATATAGGAGCATAAGGTTTAGGCTTTAGAATACAGGGCTTAGGGTATATAGTGCTTAGGGTATGGAGTATTGGGTTTAGGGTATAGAGTATAGGGCTCTGGGTATAGAGAATAGGGTTTAGGGTATATAGGGCCTAGGTAATAGGGTTTAGGCCGCGCTTCCTGTCCAAGGTATAAGCATAGAGGGCTTAGGGTTCAGGGTTCTTAGGGCTTCGGGTATAGGGTTCAGGGTATATAGGGGTCAGGTACAGAGGTATAGAGTTTAGGGTTTAGGGTATATAGGCTTTAGGATTTAGTCGGGTCTGAATAATTTGGAACGCCGCACCCTTGTTGTCCCCACATACTTATATATCCTGTGAGAGACCAGCAAACCTGTTGCCATCAACCTTAACCTTAATTCAAACCCCAAACCCCAAACCCTAAACCCCTAAACCCTAACCCCCTAACCCCTAAACCCCTAAGCCCCCAAACCCCCAACCCCCGAACCCCAAACCCCTAAACCCTAAGCCCCCAAACCCTAAACCCTAAGCCCCCAAACCCTAAACCCCGAAATCCTAAGCCCCCAAACCAACCCTGATCCCCACCTCATGAAGCTCCAAATCCCAGGTGCAGCGCAAGTCTCCGAGCAGCTGTGCAGGCAAGGTCACACCCCAAACTTGTAGGGTTTGGGGTGTTTATAGGGTTTAGGGTATAGAGTATCGGGTTTAGGGTGTAGGGTTTAGGGTGTATAGGCTTAAGGTATTGTGGTATAGAGTATGTTGGTTGTTTATTCGTATGTCACGAGTCAAACAGGCTTGTGTCCTAATTAAGCTCTAGCGGTACCAGCTAGCTGTAAACTATACACATGGGTGGTTGTCAAAATTATGGTCCCTTTTTGGGTCCTTAATATAGCACGGCACCGAGTATTGAGGGAACCCAAAGAGAGACTCTAATTTTGCCAACCACCCACATATGTACCCCAAAGGCTCCATGTAGCCATATAGTATATACTTGTACCCTAAAGTACCCATATAGGAACCCCTTTAAGGCCTAAGTATATACTACATGGGTACATGGAGCCTTAGGGTACATGCATGCAGACATCCATCCAGCCATCTTCTGAGGCCCTTTGTAGCTGTGACGGCAATGCGACTGCTCTTCTGAGGCCCCCAGACCTTCCAAGATCCCTTAATTAAGGAATATACTTCAAAATATAGCAGGGATCCCTAATATGATTTAAGGTATATTCCTTAATTCAGGGATTTTGGAAGGTCTGGATCCTTCAGGGTGGACAGGCCCAGCAGCGAAATCTGACCTCCGCTTTGGCTGCCTGCGTGACGTCGTGGGCGTTTAGGGGTTTAGGGGTTTAGGGTTTAGGGGTTTAGGGGTTTAGGGTTTAGGGGTTTGGGGTTTAGGGTGTTTAGGGGTTTAAGTTTAGGGTTTAGTGTTTAGGGACCACCATCATGGCTCTGCAAATGTGGACATATTCGGTGAAGTCCTCGATTTCTGTGCTTGGCCGCATGCAACATCATCACCACCGTCATCATCATCGTCATACTCGTCGTCATCATCTCCATCTGTATCACCATCGTCATGGTCATCATCACCATCATCATCGCCGTTATCATCCCCATTCATCATCATCACCATCATCATCAGCATCATTGGCATCTTGATCTTGATCGCTATCCCTAAGGGTCCATGTAACTACTCATATAGTATATACTTAGGCCTTAAAGTAGTCCCTACATATGTACTTTAGGGTCCACGTATACTCATACGGATACATGGACCCTTAGGGTATTAGAAGTTAGTTGAAGTGGTTTCCTGGACGTCGACTCTGCGAGTTTCCAAGGGTTTAGGGTTTAGGGTTAGGCGTCATTCCGCGACAGCCCAATTGTCCTGTAATTTGCAGTGCATTCCACACTTCCACCACATAAACCAAGGCCAAAAATCGCCATGATCAAATTAAGTCCTGACGCCTTGTGTATAGTAGTAGTAGTAGTAGTAGCAGTAGGAGTAGGAGTAGGAGTAGGAGTAGGAGCAGGAGCAGGAGTAGGAGTAGGAGTAGTAGTAGCAGTAGCAGTAGCAGTAGCAGTAGTAGTAGCAGTAGCAGTAGTAGTAGTAGTAGTAATAGTACCAGTACCAGTACCAGTAGCAGTACTTCAGAAGACCCTTCAGATAAGCCCTCTGCCAGTCGTCTGGACTTCGTGAATGCTGCTACTCCTTGGACGACGCCCCTTTCTCCAGAGATTCAGGCGGCTCTTTGTGATAAACCCTAAACCCTAAACCCTAAACCCCTAAACCCCTAAACCCCTAAACCCTAAAACCCCAAACCCCTAAACCCTAAACCCTAAACCGATCTGGAGGAGCGGGGAGCAGGGTATGGGCTTTAGGACCTTTGGCTTGAGGTGCTTGGGCTGGGGGTTCAGGAGGCCTTGGTTTTCCTGGGCTTTGGGGGTTTAGGGGTTTAGGGTTTAGGGGTTTAGGGTTTAGGGGTTTAGGGTTTAGGCTTCAGGGTTCAACGGATGTTTATAGGTCTAGTGGGCTTTGGAGTACCATACTTTAATACTTGTTTTTTCGTAAAGGAGCGCTTATGAAATAAATGTTTATACTTTTTTCTCCCTGGTTACTTAAAAGCCCAGTTTCGCAATGTTCTACGAACACCCTAATCGAGACTGTGCTATGTTTCTATGTTCGAAGCCCTACCTGTAGTCTGGATATGTCTCCATTGTACTTCCCTTTTCGGGACACCTTACAGGATTCTGAGAATAGCATCGGTTAACACCAGAAACAAATTACAATGGACCCTAAACCCTGAGTATAGACAGATTGCAATTTTCCTCTCGGCCTTTGCTTCCATTCTGGTGGGCTCTCTAGTGGAGTGTTTGGACTGTGTATACATACATAATTATGTATATATGCTCTAATATGTACATTAAAACATTCAATAAGTAAATAGATACATGAAGAAATAGCTAAATAGATTTACGTTTAGAGCTTAGGGTTTGGAGCTCGGCGTTTGAGGTTAGCGAGTTCATCGCCCCTATCGCAGATTGCAGGACACGGTCGTATGCCCAAAGGCTCCATGTACCCACATAGTAGGTACTTAGGCCTTAACGCACCCATATAGGGACCCCTTTAAGGCCTAAGTACCTACTATATGGTCACATGGAGTCTTCGGGATTTCCCGCTACGACAACCACAGTTGTACACGACACCACCAACACTTCAATAATCAAAGTCAAAGATACCTTGACGGAGGACATCGGTGTTGTTCAGCCTAAGCCCTAACCCCTACGGCCCCGTAAACCCCAAACGTCGAAAGCAACATACACCATAAGGCACACCCCCCCCCCCCCCTCCAAGAATTGTGAAGCGCACGCCATACAAGTCTGAACGAAAACTCAGCCCCTGCATCCTGAGCCCTTCTAGACTACCCACGGCCCCTTGAGCGGCGCCTGGAAGACCAGCGTGTCGAGGANCCCCCCCCCCCCCCCCTCCAAGAATTGTGAAGCGCACGCCATACAAGTCTGAACGAAAACTCAGCCCCTGACCGTCGACCCGAACCCCTTTCGGTTCTATACCCCGAAGCCCATAAAGCAAATCGGAGCAGCAATCTTGATGCAAAGCCTCGGGATCTGAACCTTGTAAGCCCGAAGCCGAAGCCCCTAAATGCTATACACATCTATAGACACTCAGCCCTTGAAACCAAAAGCTACAAGCACAAGCTTCCAAACTCTAAGGATTAAGAGCTCGACGCCCCTAAATGCCAAGGCCCAAAAGACCCTAAACCCGAACAGCGCCACAGGCTCCAGTCGCCACGATGGCAGAGTTCGTCTCCCCGACACCGCCACGCGTGGTCCCGGACCTATGTGACAGCATTTAGGGTTCAAAGGTAGGGATTTGGTGAGAGGGGGTTACTTGAAGTTTATGGCTCAAGGGTTTGGGGTTCAAGGGGCCCGGTGAGTCTGAGGTTTGTCGTGCGTAGGCCCGGCGTAGGCTATGGAGCAACTGGAGTTTAAGTGCCGGGGAGTTCCAGGATTTGCGTGCTCCCATTGCATGCAGTGGGATACTTGGTGTTGAATTCTGCGGTAGCGGCAACTGCACGCATGTGCAGCCAAGCGAAAGCACAACCAGGTTCTGCACGTTCAGCAATCCCGGGACATGGAAGTTTTGCCATTGGAGCTGACGGTACATGACCTAGGGACTTTAGGGGCCTTCATAAGGTTTTCGGTTGTTATAGGGGCCTAATAATTAAACCACGGTTCTTCTACAAGGGTGCCTGTGGCTTTGTGGGATTATATGATAGTATACGATAGGGACCTCAACCATTTAAACATTTGTCACGCAGGGACCATGAAACGGGATAGTAAAACCACTTTCCACCTTTTTCAATCTTTTGGTTCCGTCCCTCCCCCACCCACCTCTGCAACCTACACCCGCCGAAACCTGACACCCTAGGTGCCACCAACAGCAACAAACCGTGGCGAGGCGTTCTTGGTCCTCGTCTTCGCGGCCCTCGAAAATTTGAAGAAGCTTCTGTCGAGGCAGGCGAAGGGTTCACGATTTAGGGCTTTGGGGTTTTGGCTTGAAGTTTCAGGGTTCGGGGATTACGATTTAAGGTTTAGGGGGTTCAAAATTTGGCCTTGAATTTCCCATTTCGGGTTCAGGGCAGTCTGAGTGATTCACAATACTGCGCCCTCAGTCTTCATTGAATTCATGTCGCATGGTATCCCCAACTTGAGTTCTAATGCATCAGCGCCTATATCAGGGTGCCGAGCTTGCAGCGGTTCCTGGTTACGTCCACGCTGACATGTTCAGGGCTGCGAGCTCCACAGTCGAATCTTGCGGTGTAGGTTTTAGATTCCTTAAGGATCCATGTCTCCATATGAGTATACATTGACCCGAAAGTACCTATATACTATATAGGGACTACTTCAAGACCTAAGTGTATACTATGTGAGTACATGGACCCTTAGGGATTTAGAGTACCCTGGCTGCAACACTCGCCGGTTTGACCGGGAACAGCCTCAGTTGGCCTCAATCTGGAGTGGTTTCTCTACTTAGATAGCGAATGGGGGAACTTTAAACATTTCGGCCTTATATATTAGCTCTATCTTAGAAAGTGTTAACTTTTGGGGGCCCGGTTGTTGAAGAAGAGAGTCTAAGGAGCTGCCCGTGAATACTCAAGCAGACTCCGAAGATGCTAGAGTCCTAAACGCGAACAATGGAACCAAGTATAGTCTGCACCGTAATATATGTCCTCGGACTTTCGGCGATTCGTGATTGAGCCTAATGTTCCGGAGAGCTTCATGATTTCGGATATAGTGACCTTTGCGTTGTAGGGCTGAGGGGTTAACGAGTTACGGGACTTCAGCTTCAGAGCTGAATATCAATTCGATCTCTGCTATGGCTTGAACTCAAAATGATTACTAAGTACGTGGATAGGTTGTTTAGGCCCAAAACCCTAAACCCCTAAACCCTAAACCCCTAAACCCCTAAACCCTAAACCATAAATCCCTAAACCCTAAACCCCTAAACCCTAAACCGCAGGCTTGCGGCACCTGAGCACTTCTTCCTCCTGCACCTTGATCGAAAGGCAGGGCTCCTCTTTTGGTAAGAGTTTTCAAGCTTCGGGATGTATCTTATTGGCTGTAAACTCAACTTTTCAACTTCTGGGGTTCTTATAAGGTAGTCGATTCTGAAAGTTTTCAACGTTTATTTCCTTGGGTTTTGGGCCAGTGAGGTATAGTGTGTTGGGGTTTGGAGTTGAGGTTTTTTGGGGTTGATGGGTTTGGGGTTTGATTTAGGGTTTCTGTACCTG
The DNA here is from genome assembly GCA_003297005.1 of Symbiodinium sp. clade A Y106. NCBI lineage: Eukaryota > Dinophyceae > Suessiales > Symbiodiniaceae > Symbiodinium > Symbiodinium sp. clade A. The sequence continues at coordinate 88,232 of BGNK01000549.1, read as the reverse complement.
CTGTCTGACAGGGCAAACGCTTGCTTCCTGTGGTCCAGCATACAAGAGGTTCTGTCCTGTGACAGTTGCTTTCAGCAGTTGACAGTGTGGGGTTTAGAGTGCAGTGCCGAGGCCCGCTATAAGCCCTGCGGAGTTATGGTAGAGTACTTGGGGCGGTTAGTCAGTGAGATTCAGTGAGTGCATTAGGTGCTTCATGGTTAGTTCCTACAGATCTTGCTTAGTGGGTACCCTAATCGCAGCTTATAGCTGTAATTCTTGATGGACCTTTGGACTTTAGTGCAGAGTTTCGGCTTCAGGGTTGTTTTGCAGGGTTTTGGATGGTTTGGGGTTTTTAGGTTTCATTTGTGAGCTGAAAATGAAAAAACGGGTCACAAACAAGCTATATACGATTTTAGCACGGGCACCTTTGTCATATCTTATATCCTCACAACCATGCAGGACACACCAAATACTTCTTGCAGACTCGAAACCGTAGAATTTAATCAGTCCCTAAACTCTAAATCCCCCGGAGACCCGAGACCCGCATCCCTATAATTGTGACCTAAAGCCCCAATTTGGGGGTTGAGGGTCTGGGGGTTTACCTGTAGCCGCAAAATTATAAAACTTACCTATTATGGTTTCTATATCATCTATTTTTAGATAGCTACCTTAAAAGGTCGTTTTTTTTTTTCGTTTTTTTTTTGGGGGGGAACAGGTAGGGGTTTTAAGGTTGCAGTTTACGGTTTAGGAACCTAGCCCGGCACCTCAAACTCTCTTCGAAACCCAAGCCTTGTAAAGCCTAAAGCGGAAGGTAAGTTTTCACGACCCAGGTATCACCACAAGCAGCCGCTAACAGCTCAACCCCCCAGCCCAGCCCCAAAAAAATCAACACTAAATAGCAATAAGATAGGTTCCAAAAAAACAGTTTCGATGATCACGGTTCCACGCCATTCTTGGAGCCCGAAAACTCTAAACCCTAAACCCGCAAAAACCCTGAACCCCTTGAGCCCTGCACTCTCCGTGTCAAAGGCTTCCTGGCGACGTGATGCGTCGCTCAAGGGCTGGCTGCAGAAGGCTTCGGGGAGTTAGGATTTAGGACCCCTGGGTCTGTAACCTTAATATAGCCATTAGCCCGTTCTAGGGTAGGGTTGGATTTAGGGGCTTTAGGGGTTCGTATAGAGGGTTTATAAGGAGGTCTTAGGGTGCGTTTGCTGTAAGCTTCCCGGTTAGGGTTTTCAAGGTTTACAGGGGGTTTAGGGTTTAGGGTTTGGTGGAGTTTCGGAATTTCAAGGGTTTTAGGCCTTCTCTATAAGGATTCCATAATAGGGGTGCCGTATATGGGCTTGGCGGCTTTGGGTTCAGGGTTGAGGGCCTTTCACGGTTTAAGGTTTTAAACCCTACCTTAACCTACTTTTTTGTAGGGTCCCTATGAATTCCGTATTAGGGTTTATAATAAGAACCTACAGAAAAATAGGGTTTGGTAGTTTAAGGTAACCCCTAAACCCTAAAGGTTTTAGTCCAGGGTCTAGGGCTCCGGGCTTTCAGCATCTATGGGCAGGAGTTCTAAAGCATGAGCCCTAAACACTAAGCCGTAGATTGAACCCTAAACTCCAAACGCCCGGAATTTTAACCCCAAGCCCAGAATCCAAAAACTCGTCCATTATGACAAACCGCGAATGGACATCGACGTCTGCAGCGCTAAGTATGCCCGCGCCGTTCTCCGCCACTGCAACAGCGTGCGGAAGCATCTGCTGGAGACGCATGAATGATACATGTTCGTGAGCGTCCTCGTCTGCAGAAGCAATCAAGAAGCGGATGACCCGGATGAGCTGGAGCAGTGCAACGACAGTTTGGCGAGCTGTGGATGGCAAGGGCATGGGAGCAGCGCAGGGCGGCAGCAGTGCAGAGGCCGCAGGCTCTTGAATCTAAGCCCGAAACCCGAACGCTCTCAACCTGCAAACCTGCAGCCTGAAAGCCGCCGGCATTCATGGATTTGGGTGTTTTAGGCTGGGGTTTATCAGGTTTCTACAAAGGTTCTAAACCTTAAACTACTTGTTGTAAGGTCCTTATAAATTCCATATTAGGCTTTCTAATATGAATCTACAGAACAGTAGGTTATGGTAGTTTAAGGAACGGCCTATGCAAGGGCCCGCCCTCGACGCCAGAAAGCAGGATTAATAAATATGACTTGGACCACTAGGAAGTGACACCTGGATCTTGAAATCGTGCCTCAGGGTTCAGGGTTTAGGGTTTCAGCTCCGTTTCTGCGATCTTAATCACTAGGTGAACCCTCCTCAGATCAAGTATTTTTCTGCATGTAAGCACTTCCCAAAATTCCACACTGTGAGGCCCCAACCCCCCTAAAGCCAAAAGTCAAACAAGCCGAGATCCTAAACGCAACGACATGTTTGGTCCTGATTAGGCTCGAGGCGTTCTGAATGTGGATGTCATGGACGAACGCTTCGATGTTCGACGAGGCCGCCCCCCAAAAAAGGGTTGCCCTATTATTGATTTAGGGGTTTAGGGATTCTGGTATACTATGATATCCTTAAATATTGAGCTACTAAACTACTATCCTAAACCTTATTGGGTCCTTTGGACCCTTAGGGTACGGCCAGGAGCTGTTTTGTTGTCTGGCTTGGAGTTTGGGGTGAGAGGTTGCGATCGAGAACAGAGACCCCAGTCACCCTTGAGGAATCTCTCCCTTAAGGAATCTCCATCAAAACATAACCAGTACCAGAGCCACCGATAGTTTAAGCTTGATATGCATATTCCAACATGAGATGTCTGGGCCCCATATTATATGTGTATGTATATGTGTGTGTATATATATATATATGTATATGTATGTAGACACATACATATGAGCCCTAAATCCTAAGACCTATAAGCCCGAAGCCGTCGTCAGATCTCTGAAAAAGGAGGCGCATCCTTCCTCCTGGTTCTGCTCCGTGGTCTGGAGCTGCTCCTGGCGTCGGAGAAGGCGTTTAAGGGTTCAGGGTTTAAGGGTTTAGGGGTTTTAGGGTTTTAGGGTGTAGGGTTTTAGGGTTTAGGGTGTAGGTTCAGGGTTTAGGGTTCAGGGTTCAGAGTTTAGGGTTTAGGGTCCTTCAAGGTGTCTTTTAAGGGGTCTTTGAAGGGTTCTTAGGGGGTCCTTTAGGGATTCCCAGCGGGGGCCTCATAAGTAGTCTTATAAAGGGTTTCTTCAGAGGGCCACATGCCCAAATAGTAGAGGTATAAAGTCCCTAATACCGAACTGCACTCTGAATCAAGTTTTGGAACTTTAAACTTTTTGGCCTTATATATTAGCTCTATCTGAGAAAGTTTGAACTTTTTGGGGCCCGGCTGTTGAAGAAGAGAGAAGAAACCTGCTGTTTGGGACTTGGACCCGAGTGGACAGCGTCCCCAAAGACGAGCCATCTCTTTTTAACCAACCCCAAGGGTCCATAAACTCCTGAAGGGTTTAGGGATTTAGGGGTTTAGGATTTAGGGGTTTAGGGGTTCAGGGTTTATAGGGTTTAGGGTTTTGGAAGTTAGGGTTTTCCCCTAAGGGTCCATGTACCCACATAGTGTATACTTTGGCCTTAAAGTAGTCCTTATAAAGGTACCATGGGGCCAAAGTATATACGAGTTGGGTACATGGACCCTTAGGGCAAGGGGTGTACCTGCAATCACATTGAAGATCACTCTACAATTCAAGGTATATTCCTTACAGCCTCTACAAACTGCCATACAGCCTTCATCAACGCCTTACAAAAGATGCCTTTAGCAGCCCTGAATGAAGAGGTGTTGGAGTCTTTCGGTCCGGCTGTTGTCTCGAGATTCCTCTTTAGGTTTTAGGGACTTGGGTTTAGGGTTTAGGGTTTAGGGTTACTTGCGGTTTTAGGGACTTGGGTTTAGGGAGTTTAGGATTTAGGGAGTAGGGATCTGTGTTCGGGGGGTAGGGTTAAGGGTGTAGGGTGACTAAGGAAAACGGAGTCCTTTGTTAGTTTAGGGGCTTAGTGGCTGAGTGGATACACTTTACACTTCTTGGGATAATGTTATCCACTATAAAACTAAAAGTGCACACCCTAAACCCAAAACCCTAAACCCTAAAGGGCTTATGAACTCAGCAACTAAGGGGGCGAGTGGGAACTAGGGCTCAGGCTTTGGGGCGGCAGGGAGGAGGATGCGGGGTCCAGGTTTCTATTTCGAGGTCTGACGTCTATCAGGGTTTAGGGTTTAAGGTTTAGGGTTTAGGGTTCAGGGTTTAGGGTTGAGGGTTTAGGGTTTAGGGTTTAAGGTTTAGGGTTTAGGGTCTTGCATTTGGTTCTTTGGAGCCCCGGCNTCAGGGTTTAGGGTTTAAGGTTTAGGGTTTAGGGTTCAGGGTTTAGGGTTGAGGGTTTAGGGTTTAGGGTTTAAGGTTTAGGGTTTAGGGTCTTGCATTTGGTTCTTTGGAGCCCCGGCAGGGGAAGGAATGAAATCGGGCATCACCGTGCATCGTTATGGGCTAAGTCGGAACTGAACCCTACACCCCTACACTCCACACCCCAAGCCCTCGACCCGTTTCGCTTTCGTTATTTAGCTTCTTTCGTTTCTACTTGAGGGGTATTGGGCGCAAGCCTCACAGTCACAAGTAGGACAACTTCCATGTGGCCAGAACTCTTAGGCCTTAAAGTACTCCCTATATAGGTACATTGGGCCGAAAGTATATACTCTCTGTGTACATGGACCAGGGTAACTCCTACCAGGTTGAAGAGAGTCGTGCCGGCGGTGTTTTGGTTTTCAGGTTTTCAGGCTGGGGGTCCACGGCCTTCTGCTAACGGCCTTTAGGGTTTAGGGTTTAGGCCTTCTGCCAGGGAAATCAAGTTTTCAAGTCGTCAGTCTTGCCACCGGTATCTCCGTACGAGTTCAAGAGTGTCTTGAACATGGGTCGCCACTGTCCCTAAGCCCTAAACCCTAAGCCCTAAACCCTAAACCAGGGTGAACTCCGGCTAGTAGCTTCGTATTCGGTGGAAAGTCCATCAGCAGGTAATTGACACTTCGCATTGCAACCCGAAGCCCTAAACCCTCATTTGCACCACGAAATTAGCATCCGCCGACCCGAGCCCCTTTCTCCATAAGCAGGATCTTGGAACTATCTCGCCCTAAACCCTAATCCCCGAAACCCTACTCTAACTGTCCATGTACTCATATAGCATATACTTAGGCCTTAAAGTCGTCCCTATATAGGTACTTTAGGGTCAATGTATACTATGGATACATGGACCCTCAGGGCGAAGCCCCCGAAGAGACAGGATCTCATCCCCTAAACCCCAGGCCCTACAAACCCTAAACCCTCATCCCTGAAACCCTACCCTAACGGTCCATGTACTCATATCGGCCTTAAAGTAGTCCCTATATAGGTACACATCCGAAGAGGCAGGTTCCTGGGACTACTTCATCAACCTCAACGACAACGACTACCCGATCACTCCAGTTCAGGCTCGGCAAAGAAAGGGTCCAAGCACTCCTCATTGTAGGGCTTCTAGGGCTTAACGGCTGCCCAATGCCCGGTTCTTAATGATGAAGGCGCCTACATGATGCCGATGTATCGTAGAAGGCACCTGCACCAGACAAGGAGAACACGTTACTCGGACCTGGGTCCGACATCGTAAGTACATCCCACTACATAGACCCTAAAGTACCTATATGGGGACTACTTTAAGGCCTAAGTATATACTGTTATATACTATATGAGTACATGGACCCTTAGGGGTACGTCCTAGTCCCACGAAGCCAAAGCCCCCGTTTTTCTCGAACGATCAGACCGACTTCATCGGACACTGCTGATGGACGAAATCCTGCACTGAACGATGTCAGGATACATGCACACCAGTCCCAAAGTTCAGGCTTTTTCTGGTTTAGGGTTTAGGGTTATTTAGGGTTAACCCTAAACCCTAAACCCATTTTTCAAGATCCTGCGGCCGTGACAGGCATTCCAATCTTTTCTCCAGCTTCACCACAGCGAGTCCTTCATCAACGTCGGCTCGCCGAGTTCTGCTAGGCGGCGACCCGAAGCAATGGTTTTAGGGTTTTGGGTTTGGGCCATTACTCCCCCCAAAATACGTAGGGTCCAGGTGCGTTCAGCGTTTAGGCTTTGGGGTTTTGGGGTATTCTGTAGGGTTTAGCCAAGCAGCATTTTGACAACGCCTCTCAGCATGGCCCGAATCTCACATGCTGACTGTAGCACATTCAGCAATCAAACTCAATTCACGTTTGGACCCTGAAACTCACCGCCCAAGTGCTCACAAACATTGCAGCTAGTAAAGAGAAGCTAGCAATCGTTGACTATCAAATTTAAATGCAAGCCACCAGCGAGTCCTGGAACCTAACCCACAAGCCCAGAAGATAACTCGCCAGACTCAGACGGCAAGTTTGCAGCCATCGAAAGAGGCTTATAATATGAGACCTGAGCCCCAAACTCAAACAGCAAATCGCAAGTATCTGCAATCAGTGCCCAGCAAGTGCACTATTGCTGAAACGGTGGTGTTTATGAGCTTCCGAAAACTTGCTAGCCTTTTCAATTTTCGGGGCTTCTACGAAACCAAGCCCCTCCATACCCTGAGCCCCAAAGCCGGCAACTAGACAATTGAAGCCTAAAAACTATCCCCTAAGAGTCTATCCCCTACACAGCCAAAGGCCTGCTGAATTTAAAATCAGCATCAAAAAAACAGAGCTGGAGGAGGTGCCGGGGAGGTCAGAAGGAGTCTTAAGCTTAGGTCTAGGTTCGGGGGGTCCCCGATTCCCTATACGTTACTCTTAAGGATTGAGGCTATTGGGTTTCCAACTTTTGGGCCTCTACTGTAGACTTAGACCAGACGCCCTTCTGATCTAGCCACTGGGAAAAGAACCTGTGTAGTATCCAGGTGTCCCGCGGATGCCAGCGACTGTCGGAAGATTGATCCTTTACTGCTCTTAGAATTATATTGCTCTTAGAATTTTATAGCATTTTTATTATAATACGACTTAATTAACGATGTTAATCAGAATGCTATTTTTACATTCTGGCTCTAAGAGCGGCCAAGGATCATCTGGTGGTGATCGCCGAGTGTGCCCGGGACCCCGGGTTGCTAACTCGGTTCTGTTCAACAGGGCTTGCTCTTAATTAGGGCCTTAGGGTTTAGGGTTTAGGGTTTCCTAAGGTTCCTACAGGCGAGGGTCCAGGTAGTGTTTGGGTTTGGGGGAGTAGATGATTAGGTGCATGCAGGCTTTGGGTTAGTGTTAACTCGAGCTGGACTTTTGCTAATCAAAACGGTTTGAAAGGTGTCGGGCTAGAACATTCGGATAAGCAGGTTCCACTTGGTGCCATGTTTCACATGTTTCGGGTTTAGGATTTATGTCTGTGCGCGTGCTTCCTTTTAATTACATGTTGTGGTTCACAAGGCCATCGTGGAAGCCACCAGCATTTTTTTCGCTCAGATGGAGGAAGCCCTGAAACCTCAAAGCCGTGCGAGGATTTGAGATCCACAAGGGCATTGGATCCTTAGCCTAAACCCAAAAGCGTAGGCCCGAAATCCTAAGCCTCAGCTTGCGCTACAGCTACACAGAGAAACGCAATGTTCCTTGAATTCGCCGCTTGAGGCGCTTTGGGGTTTACAGTTTAGGGAAATAGCCGTTTGAACCATTTTGACTAATTAATCGTCCAACAAGCCTGTGCATCCTCAACCGGGAACAGACCAAAAGCATTCGCATGCGCATTCGAAGTTGGGGGTTTAAATTGAGTACTAGTTCCACGCTTTATAGAAGAAACTGAACAACGCCTTGAAGCTCTATAAAAACTTGATACAGATAGCTACGAAAAGCCAGTAGCTTGGAATAAGACCCCCCATAGCCTCAACAAGTTTGAAAGACCAAAACAACAACCTCAACAAGCCTTCGATCAGAACAACTGTATAGCCACGGGCCGTAATCCGGAGACTTTGTGCGCCAAGAGACAGACTCTAAATCCCTACAATCCGAGTCTGAGCAACTCAAGCCCTTTAGCCTAAACCCTAGCCCGTCAGGTCACCTCTGAAGGATCCGAGCTCTACGCAGCGAGCTCGGGCGCAAGAGAAGCGACAGTTAATCTTGAGATCCTCAAGGTTCTGAACACCTTTGTCTTGAGGGTTCTAGCAAGTTGTATAAGGTGATCGTGGATTTTTCATAATATGTGCATCGGTTTTTCGTGAGGTGAGGGGATGAAGGAGTATCGGCAACAGACCCTAAACCATAAACCCTATACCCTCTAAGGGCCATGCCGCTTTCGCTTTCAAGGATGCTATAGGGGCCTTAATTAATAATTACCAACACTATTTGGGGGTTTGAAACCCTATTCTAACTATTAAGGCCCCCATACTAGGCCTGCTTGCACCTGCTTATCCGCTCGAGGCACTTTTGCCGGGCGATGCGGAGATGCACCGATGGCCGCAAACCTCAGCTACCACTTCAACAATGGAGCCAGTTTAGGGCTTCGGGCCGGCTTCGGGGTGAAAACTGGACCCTGAAGAACCTACCTTTTTAGAGTTCCCTAGTAGGATTTATCTTTTATCTTTAGGTTTAGGCTTTAGAGAGCAGGGTGCGTGCTGCAACGGGTTTGGGATTATTTGGTTTTGTGGTGAAGGGGGACCTGGTTTCCGGTGGTAGAACCGGTGTGCATGTGCAGGGCTTCTCTCTTGAGAGGTTCAGTATTTGGACATGTAGGATTTGCTGTTATAAGGGTCGGGAACATCTCGTGAAGGTCAACACGTGCGAGGGCAGGTAAACAAAGAGATGAGGCTGAGGTCAAGCCACCAGGGGTTGCAACAGCTGCTCATTCAAGCTACGTTACGTTGCTTACAAAACCCCCTAACCCAAACACCCCTAAACTCCTACACCCTATACCCTTCTCGCCTACAGCTGGGAGTGGACTCCTTCTTGCATGTTCATGTGGGTCTTGAGATTCGGATTCGGGTCGAATGTTCCGCTGCCCTGCGTACTGTCACGTGTCAACTCCCCGCTTCCACGCCAAAAGCCAGCAGTGTTCAAATACCGATTGAACCCCGCCTGGCAGCAAATGTCGTGCAGTTTTCCAGGATACCTAGCATCTCTCTGCTTTTTTGGTACACACTTCCAAACTTTTTCCTCGTATGGAAAGAGCCAGACATCGAGGAGGATGCAGGGGGGCGGAAGCCTCGAAACCCAGGCTTCCGTGTTGTAGGGGCCTTAATAATTAGAATAGGGGTTCCCTTTAAAGGGATCTTTAAAATGGGTCTATAAGGGATCTATACGGGTACTATAATATAGGGGCCTTAATAGTTAGAACAGGGTGTTGGGGGTTCATTGTTATAACTATAATAATAACATAATATGTCCCCAAACTCTATTCTAACTTTGAAGGCCCCGACATTTCTCCAGGATGCTTTCACGATTGTTGAGGGTGGGTTTTATGGGCTATAGGGTTTAGCTTAAACCCTGGATAGACACTTCAGAAAGACATAGAAAGACTGTTTTGAGTTTTGAGACCCCTAAATCTGATACCTAAAGCCCCAGGCCCATGCAGAGCCCTGAATGAACCCTAGACCCTAAACCCCTAAATCCCACCACTATCATACCCTAAGTACCCACTATTAAGGGCCATAAGGACTCAATTAAAGGGCCCTTGGGGGGTCCTGGTAAACCCTGAAGCCCTAAACCCCTAAACCCTAAACCTTCAACCCTAAACCCAAAACTTAAAACCCTAAACCCCAAAACCCTAAACCCCGAAACCCTACCCTAAACCCTAAGGCCCCAAACCCCTAAACCCTGAACCCCCTAAACCCTATAAACCCTGAAGCCTAGGTTTCTCTATCCAACCTGGGCCGGCCCAGACATCTTTGGTCTTTGGCGTCCACTGGCGGCCTTGGCCCAAAGTGCGGCTCGGGTCTTCGTGGTACCCAGACCTTCCAAAATCCCTTAATTAAGGAGATATACCTTAAATCATTTTGGGGATCCTACTATATAGTTTAAGGTATATTCCGTAATTAAGGGATTTTGGAAGGTCTGGGTCTATGTAATGTTGCGTTTAGGCTCTTGGGGTTTAGGTATTGCGGTTTAGAGTATAGGGTACATATTAGGTTAAGAGTTTAGGGTTTAAGGGTTCTAGGGTTTAGGGATTACGCTTTAGGGTTTAGGGTAGTTGTAGCTTATATAAAAACAAAGCAAGTAAAGAACCATATGAACATGCAATTCTATATCTCTAAGGTATACAGACATTTCACACCCGTTTTTGTATTTTGTGTGCACGTGCGTGTGTGGTTTTACAAACATACATACATGTGTGTGTGAATACACACGGATGTCGCACACACACTCGCACAGACACACACACACACACACTCCACTCTCACTCACTCACACATATATATATATATAATCATATGTATGTAGGTATGTATGTAGGTGTGTATGTAGATATGTACGTGGAAAAATGTGTTTAGATGCCCTGCCAACTGACTGGCATTACATTACGTGCTTAATTGTGACGTTCTTTCTTTGTATTTTGTTGCAGGCTGTGTGTGGTTTGGGGGTTCAGAGTTCGTATTTTTGGCTGTAGCTTTGCAGAGTTCCTAGGCCGAGGGTTCAAGGCAGGTAGGTATAGTCCTACTCGCAGCTAGTTGTAGCGTGCATTGAGGAGCGCATAAACGACAGGGTTTGGGTCGGATGTCAAGTGGGGTTTAGCGTTTAGGGTTGTGGGGTTTCTGAGCTTTCAAGCTCGACCCTCAGTACAGCTGCACCTATTAGATGTACTAAGTGGCACCATTAGGTGTGGCCTCGTACAGATCCGAGCCCCCACTATAGGGATGATCCCATGGAGTTCCTGGATTCCAAGTCCACCTTGCTCAGTGGGGCTTTTTGTTTGCTTCAACAAGCTCTTAAGCCTAAACCCTAAACCCTAAGCCTATCAGGTCTTCGAAGAACCAACCAGAAGATTGAACAAGGGCCGGGTACAGAAACGAAAAACACACATAAAGCATCTTACACTTTTACACTAGGGCTACATGGGAGACTGCCATGCTTTCAACACTTGAAGACTTAGCACGGTTTAGGGCCGAGGGTTTACCTTAATTAATCTTAAACAACCTACCTCTTTAAAGCAGGTCTATTTGCACATCATATTAGGGAACCCTAACCAGGTAGCTTGTTTGGGGTATATGGCTTAGGGTTTCAGACTTTCCTGAACCAGGAAGGACCAGAAGTCCTTCGTGGGGTTGGGTTTATCAGGGTTTATTTGAGTAGTTCACATCATGGTCCAATAAATAAATAGTACGGAACCCTGGTAAAATGGACCCTCAGAGAGGGGGACCCCAATTTAGAGAACTGCCCATGTAATGGTCGCAGATACGGTTCTGCAGGGTTGAATGCGAGGAGTTCTTTACATTGTACCCTAAACCTTAAACCCAAACCCTAAACCCTAAACCCTGAACCCTAAACCCTAGCCCCTAAACCCAAACCCAAACCCTAAACCCTAAACCCAAACAGAAATCCCTCAAAGCAAGGGCCATCCCTGGTTTGAGAGTCTTGAGTGGGAGCCCTGAAGTCTCACAGGTTCTGGTTTAAAATTTAGTGTTTAGGGGTTTGGGGGTTGGGGGATTAGGGTTTAGGGGCGTAGGGGGTTTAGGGTTTAAAGTTTAGTGTTTAGGGTTTAGGGTGTAGGGTTTGGTTTTAGGGAGACGGCGAGACCTTGGCCACGAACCCTGACGCAGCAGCCGAGCAACCACTCGAAAAACCCTAGGCCCTAGTTGCTCCTAGCATGAACTGAGGGGCCGGTCAGGGAAGTTAGCAACCGTAGGCCATATAATCCCCCACCCGCGCAGCAACTCAAACCCGAATCCCCGGACCCTAAACCCTACATCCCTACACCCTAAACGTCGGTTTAGTATTTAGGGTTTAGGCTGTAGGGTCCTAAACCTCACATCCCTTCACCCTAGACCTCGGTTAGGGTGTAGGGTGTCGGGTCCTCAACCCTACATCCCTACACCCTAAGACAGAGCACCTAAGTCCTACATCCTTCTCCTTGGCTGCAGCCGTTTGGCTGTAAGAAGCAGCCTTACGATGCAAGCGCTGGCGAGTGCTTGACTGTCCTTCGTCCGCAAAGTCCCGCAGCAGAGGAAATACGCTTCAGGGCAGTTTCCTAATTTCCTAACACTATGTTCTGATGGCTTTTCGTGCCTAAAGCCTGCTATTCCGGTGCTTGGGCGCTTGGGAAGAGAAGCTAGGGTTCAGGCGCCAAGGCTCAGCGTTTGTGTGGGATGTTGCTTCGTCATTCGTGTATTTCGGTGTTGTCTCTTAACGCTTGTAGTCTTTTTGCTGAACATCCAAATTTCCTGATGCAATCGAAGCTGTCTTTCTGATAGAAAAGCCTTCCTATGCTAGAGGGCTACATCTGAGTCCAATACATATCACTCAGTAGTTAGTAGCATCATGATAAGAGAAAGGTTTCAAAATGCAACAAACCTATTGAGGCTCTTTCTTTCAGATTGCAGAAGGTCCCAAGACACTAGGCAACAAGAAACAGCCCGACGTTTTGGCCTTGGAGGGCCGCGTGCGAAGTTTCCTGCCTTCTTTCCCTGTTTCTGGGCTTTAGGGCTTGGCGTTCTTCTGCTTGGCTCTTAGGACTTTACCTATTTTGGGTCTATATGAACTATAATAAGGAGGCGAAAAGTTTAACCTTTAGGAGGGGTTCAGAAGTCAGCCTTTGCCTGTGGAGTTTCACATCCAGCTTCATCTTAACCCAGGCCACCAAACCTAAACCGCAAACCACCGAAATCCCGAAACCCTCAAAGACCCGAATTCAATAAAACACAGTTAAAATCCCAGAATCCCAGACAGTATCGTGGAAGGGTTTGGGGGGTCTTAATAACCCTAAACCCTCAACCCAAAAACCCTAAACCCTAAACCGTGTTAACTTAAAGTCTCGGTGTTCCTGGCTTCCTGGCTGCCCAAGGAACCGTGGATCTTCTTTGTCCAGGACTCGCCATGTACCATTTAGTTCTGTGTGGGGTTTGGGGATTTAGGGTTTAGGTTTAGGTTTTAGTTCTTTGTGCTCCTTGTCGTCGTCGTTGTGGTTGTTGCTGCTGCTACTATGAGCATTATTTGTTCTTACGATCATGATGTTAGTATTGTCATTACTGATAGTAGTCGTCGTCCTCGTTGTCGCTGTCGTCTCGGCAGAGTCCTTGTTCTCTCTGCCAAACATGTTCTATTTACCTAAGATGACAATCCTGCAGCCTGCATGTTCCTACGCTATGTTCTCTTGTTGTTGATAATGTGTTCGGGGGTCTTGTAGTGATAGAGCAGCCTCTCATTGCCGGCTGTTGATACACACATGTTTGTTAGCTAGGGAATATTCATATTCCGCGAATTCGAAGCCCGCTTCCGGTGTCCCTTTCTCTGGGATATTTCCTGGTTTCGGATATTGGGCTTGTTGATTTCCCTCTGGCAGTTTACATACAGGTCTGAATAATTTGCAACAGCATCCTCTTACGCCTACCTCAATCCCGTATTCTGAACATTCAGGCCCGATCATCTGCAGCAGACCACATACGGCACTAATGACTAGCGATCAGATGAGGGCTTCCTGTTGAGACACAAAACCCTGCATTGCAAGAGGTACCCCAAGCGATCGCACTTATGGGCACATCAAGTCTGACCCTTCTTGTCTCCTTCTAAAGCGATGGCAATTATGGGTATGTATCCCTTAGCTCACTCATTATCGAACATGCGAGATGTTGCCCTAAAGCAGCTCTTAGGATTTGACATGGACGCACATACATCCTGAACCCAAAAACCCCCCAAGCCCCAAAGCCGTAAAGCCTTACACCCCAAAACCACATACTGTGCCAATCCGAATGGGCGCAGGACAGCTGGAAGTGCTCGCGATGTACAAAGTCATGCCGCGGCCTTAGCTACCAAGCCCTAACAAACCCTGATAAGCCAAAATAGAAGGAACCCGAATAAACCCGAAGCCCTAAACCCACGCAAAGAAAGAGCCGACACAACTTAAACACAAAAACACAAGAACACCTTACATCGTCAGGATGTGCCATTAATCCTTCGCGTCATAAGGGTGCGACTACTCCAGATTTTTTCAGGATCTCGTGTCGGCAGATAACAGCTGAGGTTTTCTTGACTTTTTGAGCTATGGTTTAGGGTTTAGGGGTTTCGGCTTGTTGGCTCCTGTTTAGGTGCCACGAGCACTAGGGAAGTGCAAGGACTACTCCACTCGGAGCAATCACGGGATTATTGGAGCCTTTACGTGAATGCAGGCTATGAGCTCATCGTCATCCTGGTATTTAGGGTATGTTATCTGTATATGTTATCTCCCCAGATAGATTAGCATGGATCCCCAATATCCAGGCTATGTTCTCTCACCCCAAACTCTGAACGGTGTATATACAAACTAAACCCTGAACCCAAAACCCATAGCCCAAAAAACCTCGATACTTACATATGTCCCGTATATTACACCCTTACAGTAGTCCTAAGTATAGTTGTCCTTGTAGTAGCCCTTCCTTAAGGAGCTCTACAAGAGCCCAAAAAAGCCCAAAGCCCCAACCACTAAACCCTAAAACCAAAAAGCCCCGACCCCCTCGAGCCGAGGTACCCCCTGCTTTTACTATGCTCCTTCACGACGGCAGCTGCCACCGAGGAGGCCCTCAGCAGCCCTAATATAGGGGCCGTCTCATTACCTATACTAGTTTGGGGGGGTTCCTTACTACAATTACAGTATAATTGGCCCCAAAATTCAATTCTTAATTATGAAGGCCCCTGTAGTAGCCGAAGATGGGGTTTGCTCGAGGGATCCGTTAAGGTCTTGAGGGCTTGGTGGTTGTTTGGTTAAGGAAGTAACCCTAAGGGTCCAAAGGACCCAATAATTAGGTACTTGGGTTTAGGATAGTAGTTATGTAGCTCAATGTTTAGGAGAGTATATGATTATTAGGTACTCGGACCCTTAGGGTAAGGTTTTGAGTTTGGTTTTTGATTCTTTGGGTTTTAGGGTTTGGTCCTTGGGGGATCTCAGTGTCTGCAGCAGTGGAGAATCTTACGTGGTTCAGGTGTTTAGCGGCTCTAAACCCTAAACCCAATCTCTCCCCAAGCTACGCTGTTATCTATTGAGGCCTTCTCTACACCCTAAGCCTTAAACCCTGAACCCAAAGCCCTAAAAACCCTCTCTGGCTTCGATCCATCGAGCCTCCTCTCTGAAACCCCCCAGACCTTTCAAAATCCCTTAATTAAGGAATATACCCTAAATTATAATAGGATCCCGAATATGATTTAAGGTATATTCCTTAATTAAGAGATTTTGGAAGGTCTGGGTCTCAGTCATGTCTATGCCATCTGTGCATCTGACGCGTTCCAAACAGATTTGCTTCACTCTGCATAGAGCCGAGTTCTGATGGCCCTGTACCCGAAACCCTAAAGCCTAGACCCGAAAAGCCTGCCTTAAACCCTAAGCCCTAAGCCCTAAAGACACGCAATACTTAGGGTTTAGGGTTAGACTCCAAGCACTAACATTGCCCCCTCTGCTAAAACCCTGAAGGCCCTACAGCCGGAAGCTCTTCAAACTCAAGCCACAGCCCGGCGTCCCTATATGGGCACTTTACTATATGAGTACATGGAGCCTTTGGGGTGAGGGCTTAGGAACCCCACATAACCATAACCCTCCTTTTTCTCAGGACCTCTGTACGGAAATCATACGAAGGAACCCGAAACATGCAGGTTTCTTGAGGCTCAGGAAAGGTGTACGAGGTTTAGTAGCAACGGCCTTATTCAGGTTTAAGGTTCATAGCGTTACAGCCTAAACCTGGGCCTAGGATCCAAATTTTAGGGCGTTTGCGTCCTGGGTTATATGCTTGAAGGTTTCCGTGGCTGAGGGCTGACGTCCTGTCGCCCGCCTAATTTACTAATTAAATATTCCCAGAGGGTCCATATACACTATTTATGGAATTAGGCCCCAAAAAAACCATCCCTGTTTTGGTTTTGGGGACCTAATTCCATAATGGGAGTGTATATGGACCCTCTTGGATTAGTTAGTTGCTATTGCTCCTCAGGGCTCCTCATTAGTTGTTATGTTCGCAGTAGGGTCCATGTATCCATATGTGTATACATTGACCCTAAAGTACCTATATAGAGACTACTTTAAGGCCTAAGTATATACTATATGAGTACATGGACCCTTTAGGGAATATTACACCCCCGAACCCTATCCGAATTATTGGGGCCCCTATGTTAAACCCAACCTCTGCTTTACCTGTGAGGCCTGTGACAACGACGTTCAATCGCTGCTCCACGTCCAAAGGCTTCTGAAAGCACCCGCAGGCGAGCTGAAGCCATGTAATCTAGGGGCCTTAATAATTACAAGTCTGTTTCGGGGGTTCCTTATTATAGTTATAGTATGTTATAGTATAATGGGCCCCCAAAACCCCTACTTATTCTAAGCCTGCGGTAGCTTAGTCATTAGTGAGTGTTACACCCTAATTACTAAGCAACCCTAAACCCTAAAGTAATTTTCTGCCAACTTTGGCACATACAGTCGTACAAATCCAAGGACTCAGCAACTGCTTGGAGGGTCGAGGGACATAGTAAGTAGCTATATTTAATAGACTTATAGGTGTCCTAGTCCCAATTGGGATCGCTGTTAGGATACTTGTAAGTCTTAAATATAAGTCTACTTATTGCCTACCTACTCACCCGACCCTTCAAGCAGGGACACCGAGATACCAAACTTCAAAGTGGAGACGAGAAGCCCTCACACGCCAAATAGCCGACAGCAAGTACCATTTGTTGGCTTTAGGCTCCAAAGTGGGTTTAGGGGTTTAGGGTTAGGGATTATCTGCATTCTTGGCCCAATGTAGGTACTACTTATAGACTTTAGGCTCCTGTATTCTTGGAGTCCTAGGGAAATGACAAGGGGAGAGCAACCAGTGTAAATGTCAAGTCGAATAGTTCGAACCCTTGGTTCAGAAAACCCATCTTCTTTACTGCTCTTTGGAAGTCTGTTTTATTTTCATTATTATAAACTTAAGGTGGGTTAATAAGAATATTATTGCATTATGGTTTATGGGCCCTGGTTCGTAGGGCCCGGGTTCATAAACCTTTCTTTCAGGATGCCATTATTGGGATCCTGCTTATAACCCTTGCAGATGGAGTGGTTTATCAATCAGGAGTCTACATTACCAGAACCTGACATGATCAGGTCGAGTTGCCAGTGGTTGAGTGGGGCAGGAACCCTAAACCCTAAACTTGAGGGTTCAGGGTTGAGGGTGTAGAAGGAGCGCGGGGCACGTGCAGGCACTCAGCTTGTTCGTGCTGCCTGTGGGCCATGGTCATATCTCCCAACTATAGAACTTTATGGCTTTAGGGTTGCGATGTTTTATGTCTTAGGCTTCAGAGTCCAGGGCGTCGTTTTTAGAGCCAGGTTTCAGGGTTAACCTCTATGACTGCACCGTTGCTGATAAGTCATGTTTGGTTTACATTGTAAAGATGTCGCTCTACTGTGATTCTGTTCATTCCGTTCCTGTCCGTCGGCATCTCGACATGACAAGTTTTTGTATTACGGTTGATGATATGAATCCTGCATTACCCATAATGAGGAATATACCTTAATGACCATAGTTTAAGGTACCTAAGGTAATGTAGGATCTATATCATCAACAGTATGAATATCTGGAACATGACCATTGCCGTTCTGATCATGAGTGCGACTAGTTCGACTGTTGCCATCTCTGTCGCGTTTGATTACGACTGATTGCGAGGTTTTCTCTGTCGTTATGCCTTCGACACCCAGACGGTATGCTGCTGCTGTAGAATTCTCCCAACCCCAAACCCTCACAAACTTCTTTCCTGTTCGCTAGAATCGGTCTTCCGCGTGCTGAACTTCACCTCGGAGCCGGATGCTGCGGAGACGCTCTCTCTGACTTGGAAAGTTTAGGTTGCGTTTCGGGTTTGCGAGGCCCAGGGACTTTGGGTTTACAGGTCTGGGAGGCGTAAGGCTATCATGGCTTGAACCTTTTGGGTTTCTCGTGGGAGATACCGTGTGCCCTGTGCTTTGACAGGGACCACTCCCACTTCGTGTGGCACTTTTTTCTGTTGCTCTCACATGTCTGCAGGACATGCTTAACTGTAGATTCCTTGGCTCAGTAGCATGGAGACCCCCCAGCACGAATGCCAGCCGGAAAGTGGGGTGGCCAAATCAGCAACGGAGGGTGCAGCATGGGATGAGATCTGCTCGTGAATGCGACCAGTGGCTATGTGCACGACAAGTAGTCGTAGTACTTCATCGCACATATTGTATGCACAGTGCATGTATTGCACCAGCGATGAGAACACGAACATTGGCAAGGACAAAAGGCACTCTTACAGGTGCATGAGTGATGTTAGTGGCATTTCCATTGCAGCATTAGCAACACGGAGGCAGAGGCGGCAGTGTGAAGCCTATAAACCCTAAGCTCTACACCCCAAACCTCTACTCCATAAGACCGAAGTGCCGAATCCCCTCCGCAAAATGCTGAACGCAGCCCAGGAAGCTTATGGGCGTTACAGGTGCGAGTGGGGAGTTTTTGTTCGGGTGGTCTGAAGTGTTTTATGAGGACACTTTTACTGTTGCCTGCGCATTGTGAGGCAAGTGGGTTGTTTCTGCTTTTAGGGTTTAGGGTTATTGAGATTAGGGCTGTTGGGGTTTCGAATTCTGTTTTGAGGGTTGAGAATGGTTGGTTGGTTGCTCGGTTGCTCGGATGCTCGGTTGGTGGGTGGGTGGGTTGATGGGTTGGTTGGTTGGTGGGTTGGTGGGTTGGTGGGTTGGTGGGTTGGGGTTGGTGGGTTGGGGTTGGTGGGCTGTTGGGTGCGTGGGGTGGATGGG
>BGNK01000549.1:779-69161 GCA_003297005.1 Symbiodinium sp. clade A Y106 | reverse complement strand
CATATATATATACACATGTACAAAACGGGACACTATATGTATGCGTGCATTCGCGTGTGTGTGTGTGGGTGTGTGGGTGTGAGGGTGTGAGGGTGTGAGGGTGGGTGGGTGGGTGGGTTGGTTGGTTGGTTTAAGGATGCCGATGTGTCATCTTCACGTCAGCTACATTTCCACGGAAACGTTTGCTTAGCAAAAGACTCACAGCGGATACAGCTCCATACGGTTGATGATATAAATCCTGCATTACCTTAAGGACCCTAAATAATGAGAATTCAAGTATATGCCTTACTATGGGTCCTGTGCCGTTCAGTTGTGACATGCGGAACAGGGTTGCCAAGACTCTGTGACCCATAAATCCATAAACCCTAGTACCCTCAACCCTAAATGCCAAACCCAATGCCCTATTGTTCTAAGACAGGTTGAAGGTTAGATCTCCGAGCTCTGCGGCAATGTTTTAGGCCTGTCGTTGCTGTTGTCAGTTGCCCTTCACAAGCACAGGTCTGCCCATTGCGGCTGACCTAGCCCCTCAGCGACCGCTTGATTGCTCCGTACATTGAAAACCCAACTAGACTGCACTCAGGGTCTACCCAAACCCGGAAATTAATTAACAATCCTGGAACCCTAAACCCTAAAAACCTAAACCCCAAACTTGCCTTAAACCCCCAACAGCCTTAACCCTAAACTTGCCCTAAACCCCCAGACGCCTAAACCCTAAGCGGCCCTAAACCCAAAAAGCCTTTCCGAAGGAAACAAGATGGGTGAGAGCCTCAGTCGTCCCTGCTTTGTAGGCCTAGTGCTGAAATTGAGGGTGTTTTTAAGGTTTTGGGTTCAGGGCTTAAGGGTTAGGGTTTAGGGGTTCAGGGTTTTGGGTTTAGGGGTTTGGGGTTTAGGGTTCAGGGTTAAGGGTTAGAGCTTGGAGGGTCGGAGGACTTAGTCTGAGTAGATAATACGTAGACTCATAAGTATCCTAAAACGGTATCCTGATTGGGTCTTGGGGTAATAACCCAGAGAACCCCAGTGCTCTGTCTAAAGCCTGTTATGCAACACCAGCTCCACCAAATAAAGAACTAGGGCCCTAGAGGTTCACGGGATCATACATCAAACGGGCATACCTACATACAAACAAACATACATACATACATACTTACTTACATGCATACATGCATACACATGTACAGACATACATGCATGCACACACACACACCTACAAAAAAAAGAATAAAAATGCGACAGGGAAAATCATTGAAACCGAGCGGCAAAACTTGTTCATTTCGATCGCACATGTACTTCCGGAAAAAAAGCTTCGTCCGAAAACACTGGCCTAGAAGACGTGCTTGGGATTTCGGGTTTATACTCACACAGTATTTTGGTCGTCTTTGTTTTCATTAATTTGTTTCGTACTTTGTAGGGTGTTGTCACCGAAAAGCAGAACAAAACATATCTCGATCGGACGTGCAAACCTACATAGAAATTTTCTACCGACAACGTTTGCCCACAAGCCCGTGCTTTCGATGGCCAAATTTGCAGTGCTTATTCTGTTTTCTTTTCTTTTTGGCCCGCGTGCTTCTCTTTTGATTTAAAGAGGTTTGTAGGGGGGTTCTTCAAACTTTTTTTTGGCTACCCGCACGCCGTCTGTAGACCTACAGACCACCCGAACCCTCATCCCCTCATGCTTGAGCAGCAGCCAGTTATGGCACTTATACGTCTATAAGATAAATACTTACTGAGTCCGCCGACTCTCCGAGAGATTTTGATTCATTCGTGTTGAGGAATGTTAGAACCTTTTCTCTTCATGGGTTTAGGGTTGAGGATGAACAGTAAGGTCTGTACCTTTGTAACGATTACTAACCTTTCTTGATTGCTTCTGATAGCTGGCGAGCTTTTGACAGTGCTCTAAGGCATCGGCTTTCCGTGGGCAAGCTCCAGATACCAAAAAAACCCTAAACCCTAAACCCGGAGGGAAGTCAGCACCCGTTGGGCTGCCCAATGCCCCAGGTTCCTCCGCGACCTGCTACTATAGGGCTTTAATAATTGCCTATACTATTTCGGAGGTTCGTTTAATGGGCCCCAAAACCCTATTCTAATTATTAAGGCCCCATATTACTAAGCCACAGGCGGCTGCAACTCCAGCTTGCCCAGGAGGCACGGCTTCGGAAAACTCCAGCATGAGCTTGAAGAAGGGCAGTCGCAGTTGGAGGCTCACGACACTTTGTCGTCCTACGTCGGCGCTGACACTACCACGTACCTAAATTCTGAATTTCGTCAGAAGCCGAAGCATGCCGCAAGGACCATCAAAGTCTTCAACCTCGGCCGGATGGGGTGGGCGTTGCAACCTCTGCAGCGGTTCTTGGTGAACATGATGCCTATTCGATGGCAGTTGAAGCAGATCATAGGAACGTGGCGCGCATGCTACAGGCGGCCGACTACGAACCCATATAGGAACCCCTTTAAGGCCTAAGTATATACTATATGGGTACATGGAGCCTTAGGGCTTGGTGGGTAGTTCAGAGCTTAGGGTAGTTTCGGGTATAGCGTACCTCTGTAAAGAACAAAACTCACAAGACTCAGCATGCAGCTTAGGCCTAGACCCCGTCCATCACCCATCAATGCCAATGTGGTGGTTTAAATTCAACCCCACAAAAGCAAGGATGTCCTGAACGCTAAACCCTAAGCCGACCATCCACAAGGTGACGAGCACGTCTTTCTGAGTGGTCTTGTTTCCAACGCCACTTCACTGAAGCTGGACGAAGGGTCAGTGTCTTGTAGGGTGTCCGTTCGGGACCGTAGGACCTTAAGTATCTTAATTTCTTAAGCTTTTGCTTCTCAATATAGGATCTATAAACTGACATTTCAAGAGGGGGTTTGACGAATGTTGACTAGGCATCGGTTGACAGAAGCAGCCTAAGCGAAAGGCAAAGAGTGGAACACTTCTCTGACCAAAAAGAGCCCGAGTTGAAGACTCAAACGGTTTAGGGGTTAGGGTCATGCTCACCTTGTTCAAGCCCCACGTTGGCACCGCAGTTTCAAAACCCCAAGCCCTAAACCTCAGAAGCCCAATACAAGACAAACAACAGGCTCCTCCATCAAAGCGAAGCGTTGACCGTTGTTGCTGCATTACCCTAAAGTCCCATGGCCCAAACAGCAGTAGGGTTTTCGGTCCCATATGAAATACTATCCGATGACTGGTTTTGGCACCTAAGCCCCTACTATTTGGACACTTGGACCCTCAGGGGACTGAAGATTTGCCGAGTTACGGTGTATTCCGTATTCTGGAGAATGCCATGCAGGAGTTTGTCCATCAGTGCTAACCTACAGTACTACAATGCCTTCAACCCTAAACCCTAAACTCGCTGCCCAGGAGACTAACCCTAAACCCTAAACCGTGACTCTCAATGCTGGACCCTACGAGCCGCAAACTGTAAATCCAGATCCAGACCCTGAGCCCTGCAAGCCAAAAGCCCGAAATCCTGCATCTTATACACCCATAAACCCTTAAACCCTTAACACGCCAAGCGCAGCAACCTCCCCGCTAGGGCTCCATGGCCTTATGTGCCTATATAGTAATACGCTTAGGCCTTACTGTGGCCTAAGTATATGCTGTATGGGCACATGGCTAAGCCCAAAAAACAATTTGAACCAGGTCATGATGATGGCCGGGGTGTTGGTCGCCTTCGTCGTCCTGCGATTGCGCTATCCTATGGTCGATGCCTCATAGATGTTCAGGGTTTATAAGGGTTGAGTGTTTGGGCGTTTAGAGCTGATGGGGCTTATAACCCTAAACCCTAAATAGGGCTCATAGGTTTTAAGGGTTCTAGGGCTTGTGGGGTGCAAGGTCGAGGGGCGTCGCCTCAGAGAGTTTGCAGTTCCATGTGTCACCATATGGGAGTTTCCGAAAATAGGGGTACCTTATTGGGGGGTCCTTATAATAAGGATCCTACTATTTAGGGTACTATCTTAGGGTCCCCTATTTTCGGAAACTCCCATATTTTAGTTTGGTGTTGTTTTTTTTTCGGACTGGTCTCTCCCTCTATGTATGTGTATGATTAAGAAGTATATACATACATACATCCGTACATACATACATACATACATCAATATATACATATATATGTAAGACATACACACATATACACATGTATGCATATACACACAAACCTATGAAACATATGTAAACTTTTATATATATACATATATATATATACACACACATAGAAATATGTATGCATGCATGCATATACATATGTGTATATATATATGCACACACATACATATGTGTGCATATTTGTACACACACACGTGTACATATCTGTGTCCGTATACACAGAATCTTCTTCAGACTGACTTTTATGGATGATGATCCCTTCTGCGGTGCCTTCTTGATATGTTGTGCCTCAGTCTCGATACAGTAGGTAGCATGTGTTTCCTCTTCGGGATTCGTCGATGGCCATGATCCACAACTAGGTGTTGTTGCGGTGTTTGAGCATGCTTACTTTGAAGCTATTTGGGTGCAATTGGCCAGTCCGACAAATGTACACGGTTTAGGGTTTATGGCCTTTTGGACTTGTGGAATTGACATATTATAGCTCTCCAGCATTTTGGGTTCTGGCCTGTCAGGGTTCAAGATTCTGGTGCTTAGCCCATAACAGGTTTGTTTTCCGAAAAGGCCTGCGGGTTTCGAATTCAGATTTTGCAGAAAGGGATGTCTCCTTCAACAATGGACCTCTGTTTAGCGCATGGTGTTCACCCAGCAGAAATGGTGCTATTCTGTTTTTGGGCTCGGGCGTTCGCGGCTTAGGGTTTGGGGCTGACTAGGGTTTACGGTTTAAAGTATAAGGCCAGTTAATTACTGAGTTTGTTGGCGGCAGCATCTGGACCGCATGTTCTTTTACCACTGCCCCGGCTGATAACTATTTGGTTGGGTTGCTGCATCCCTCTTTGTTACTTTGAGAAGCGCCGAGCATACAGTCTAGCATCCTAAACCTAAATCGTCCTAAATCCTTTAATCAATTTAACATGCACTCAAGCAAGCGGCTGCGAGGTCTACAGCTACAACGTGATTGCAGAGATCGTTCCTTTGAAGTTCGCCCCCGCGCGTCTTGAGGGAAGGGCGAGGGTAGGTCCCTTCCGATAGCAGGGCAGAGCCGCCCCTAAGGGGTTTAGGGTTGAATGTCTGGGGTTTAGGGTTTATTATAGGGTTTTTCCTTCATTATAGTTAGCTGTATGTCACTCATATGGAGTCGGAATCCCTGCCGACAGTTCCAAAAGACCCACTACGACAGGAATCCCTATAGAACCACTTGTTGATGTGTTTAATATCGCCGGTTTGGTGGTGCGCAGAAGGGAAATGGGGTTCGAGATCACGCGGCGTTCCGCGATCGACTGCTTGAAGCTAAACACCAACCCCTGAACCCGGAACCCTAAGCACTAGTCCCTAAACCCTGAACCAAACCTTAAACACTTTTCCCTAAACCCTGAACACTAATCCCTAAACCCGGAACCTTGTCCTAGACCGGCCTGTGGGGTTTGGGGTGTATCTTTCCGCGGAATCCTGGACCGGGATCACGGAGAGCACAGCATAGCACAGCTTAATCGAGAACAAGTCTCAGTTTCTTTGTCGCCGACCTTGGGTGTCCGTTTCCTCGTCGCACAAGAGAACAAGCCTGGCATAGTCTGCCCCAGATCCATATCTGATCGCCATTGGGCCACCGAGAAGCCGTCAAGAAATGCCCGAAAAGAGCGGGAACATGCCGGTCCTCGTGCCTTCGTTCCTGTCTGAGGTTCACACGTTTCTTCCTGAACGACTGAAGCAAATGGGCACGGCCACGCCATGTGTGTGAGCTTGGCAGCGACGGTGCCATGGCCAATGGAGAAAGAATCAAGAGTCCCAAGATCTGTTTTGGGGATCATCAGCTATTGAGGCAGCGATGGAACACGGCATGAACGAAGCAAGCAAGCAATCCAGTTGAACGCAATATGTGGGGCCTTACTACTTAGAATAGGGCCTGGGAGCCTTATAGTGTAAAGATTGTATATTATGCAAGTCGAAGGAATACTATCAGAATTAGTCGGGCCCCTGTATTGCGGTTCCTGTTAGGGGCTCGACCAGCCCCCAGTTTCTGAAACTGTACCTTCCACCTCTACATGTAAACCTGAGTCTTTATATGGGGGTTTCCGAAAATAGGGGACCCTAGTATACCCTAAATAGTAGGATCCTTATTACAAGGACCCTAAATAAGGTACCCCTAATTTTCGGAAACTCCCATATGGTATTGCAAAGAGCCTCCAGCCTAAGCCTCTAAACCTCTAACACCTTTGCATCCTTGAACACCTAGTTTGCCGAAAAGCCGCCTGAAACAAGACAATCAACCTAAACCCTCATGCACCGAAACCATCACGGATCCACCAGGTTCGATGCCTCCTGGTTCAGCTGGGCGAAGACGGGCTTCGAGGCGGGTGCTGTGTGCCCAGACCTTCCAAAATCCCTTAATTAAGGAATATATCTTAAATCATATTAGGGACCCTACTATAGTTTCAAGGTATATTCCTTAATTCAGGAATATACCTTAAATCATATTAGGGATCCTACTATAGTTTCAAGGTATATTCCTTAATTCAGGAATATACCTTAAATCATATTAGGGATCCTACTATAGTTTCGAGGTATATTCCTTAACTCAGTGATTTTGGAAGGTCTGGGTGTATCTTTGTGTCGCGTGCATGACCATGGTTACCGCTACTGAGGTACTGCAGGTTCAACCACAACAGAAGTAGCAGCAACAGCACCCTCTAGTGCCGCTTCTACCTGAACGTTAACATGCAGTCCCTCAACCGTAAACTTTACCCTAAACCCCACACCCAATTGCGCTCTTCTTGACATGCCGGACCCACTCTGGCTTCGTATACGGTAGGAACAGGGTCGCACGACCGATCATCCGAAACGGAGGCGTGTCTTCTCCAATGTCTAAAGGTCTTAAATCCTGAAGCTAGATGGTCGAAGTTTCCAAACGGTCGGGTTTTTAGGTCCCAGACCATTATACTATGTTCTGAAGGGTTTTTGATACATAACAACCCACTCTTTGGGTGTGCGCCCCCGGTTTTGTTTGACTAGGACCCAGAGTAGGCCCTTATTCCCTTTGTTAGGATTTAGGTTCTCTTATAACCCCCTCTAACCCAAAAAGGGCACCCTTTTTATTCCTAGGTTACTCTTGGGTCTATTTGAGATCGCAACACTTCTGTAAGCTTCTGTAACGGAGGAATGTGCCTCAGTTCTGGCTTCTGGTGTACCGGCCTAGTTTGGAGATTCCGAGGGGGTTCTCAAAATTAGGGATGCCGTATATTCCCCTAAGGGTCCATGTACCCAACTATTTTTTTCTTTGGCCCCAAGGTACCTTTATAGGGCCTACTTTAAGGCCAAAGTATATACTATGCGGGTACATGGACCCTTAGGGGAAAACCCTACCTTCCAAAACCCGAAACCCTAAACCCTGAACCCCATAAACCCCTAAACCCCTAAATCCTAAGCCCCTAAATCCCTAAACCCTTCAGGAGTTTATGACACCTTTGACAAGAAGGGATCCTTATTGTCTGCGCCATGAAGCTCCCAGCCCGAACCATTAACCTCTTCATCGGTTTAGGGTTTAAGGTTTAGGGTTTAGGGCCCTGTACACCCCGGCGCCCAAGACCGACGTTCCAGGTACAAACGGATGATGCTCTCATCGACGCCATAGGGCTGGACAGCGTGCCTTGGCTTTGGTGCTTCAAGCACCTACCTCAACCCTTAAGTTCTTATCCCCTCAACCCTCAAGTTCTTATCCCCTCAACCCTTAAGTTCTGAGCCCCTCAACCGTTAAGTTCTTAACCCTTCAACCCTTAAGTGCTCATATTGTAACAACCATGTGTGATGTGTGACACCGTGCCTTTTGCCAGCCAAGGTACTCATGTGCCACAGCTGCAAGTTCGGGGTTTGGGCTTTTCCTAGAGGCTCCATAGTAGTTCCTTTTTGGGGTTCATATTTAGAATCCTTTTAAGGACTCATATAAAGAAATCATAATAAGGAACCCTGAAGCTGTAGGTTCCTTAGGGCCCAGTTGGGGCTTTAGGCCAAGCAGGTCTGGGTTTGGGGTTTAGGGTCTTTCTTTAGGTTCGGGTTAACACATGGGTGGCTGTCAAAACTATGGTCCCTTTTGGGGTCCCTATTATAGTACGGCACCTATAATTTAGGGTACCCCAAAAAGGGACCATAACCATAATTTTGACAACTACCCACCTATTACCTACGAGCAAAGATGCTGACACTGGGGTTACATTAGCGGTCCTTGCTCTTCCGAGCTCTCCATGCTGGAACTCTGGAAACAATTGAGCTTCGATGGGCTTAAGTGTGAAGATTGCGGTGAGGATAAGAAAAGGCAACTGCTGGTAACTGACCCAGTTACCGGTGTTACACTCATGACTACTGCTCATTAACAGAACCTGGGGTGCGAAGTTCAGTATGCGGATGCAAGAGTCAGCATGTATACAGCTCACGTCGAAGGCACAAAACAACGAAAGCAGACACCCCTGGACCCTATACCCTGAAGCCCTAAACCCTGCAAGCGCCAAGCTGGTAGGAGCTGAGACTTGGTCCATTTCCCTTTCTGTCAGCAGCCCAAATCCTAAAACATAAGCCAGGGTTTAGGGTATAGGGTACCTCAAACCAAAAATCCTCGACCCCGGCCCCTCTATCGTAGACCCTAGGCCCGTGACCTACTGTAGGAGCCTAAAGGAAAACATACTATTTTGCGGTTTTCCCCTTTATAGTTATAGTATAATACACCCCAAAACCCTATCCCAATTATTAAGGCCGCTGCATTAGGGTTCAACCTCATGCTCACCTTTATTGTAGTCCCTCACTACCTCTTAACGACAAATATTCGAGCCCTTTAAAAGGTACTTTTGGGGTCCTGGGTGACCTAAACCTTTATCCCAGGTTGGACTTCATCTCGCTTGCGATTAGCATATTATTGCGGATCGGACACTCGCTTGCAATCTCTATCCGGACCGGCGAGCTTCATACTGTTGATGGACAAAATCCTGCATTACCCATTATAAGGAATATACCATAATTCCCATAGTTTAGAGTCCTTAAGGTCATGCAGGATTTTGTCCATCAACAGTAACACAGGGGTTTACGGTCTAGGGGTTGGGGTTTAGGGTTTATGGGGGTTGGGGCTAACACTGCCCATAGTATTCCTTAGTCTGCCTTAGTCTGGCCGTAGCCAAGTCTACCATCATTCGTATATTATGGAAGCCCTACGCCATAAACCCTTTAGAAGCGCTGACAACCCTATACGGCCCCAGTGAAAAATTATGAAAGCCCTACGCCATAAACCCTTTAGAACCACTGACAACCCTATACGGCCCCAGTCAAAACTTAAACAGCCCTAAACACTAAACCCTAGACTCTAAAAGCCCTAGGTCCTGAGCCTAGCCAGGCGTTCCGGGCCTCGTCCTGCTGGCGCCCCTGGATCACCTGTTCGGCTGGGGTGGCCCCGAGGTGCGAGGGCTTGCAACCCTGTGTCGGATTTTCAGTTTAGGGCTTTAAGGTTGCAGGGTGCAGGGAATAAGAAGGATCAGGAGGGTTCTCGAGGGGCTTAGGAGGGGTATATAAGATTGCAGCCTTCGTTAGAAATTAGTGCTTCAGGACTAGACAGGATTCAGTAAGGGTTTTTACAGGAGATGGTTGGTATGCCTGGGTGTAAATAGGGGTTTCGCAGGGTTGTATGATGGTTCTACTGAGGAGGGGGGATGTAGTAGCAGGGTGTCACGAGGGTTCTGTAAGGGTTGAAGGATCATAGGACTAAGTAAGCCAGCTACAGGATTTAAGTTTACATTAGCGAATGTAACCATGAGGGCTTCTGCGTTTCGATGTGGTTCCCGAGGGCTTTATAAGGTTTTATATACGGTTTTCGGTTCTGTAAGTCAGCAATACTTTAAGTATCCTCGTTCGGAACCCATTTACAAAGTCTCCGGAGTCTCTGAGTACAAAGTGGTTTCAGGGTTCTTCGGAGCAGTGTTGAAGCTGCCATTTTCAGGGTCTAGTGTGTTGCCGTTTAAATTCAGGTTCAGGGTTTAGTGTTTCGGGGTTTGGAGGTTTGGGGCTATTATGTATTTGTCGGGTTTGGAGTTCAGGTGCTATGGGATCTATCACCAGCACAAGGGCTGCAATGCGGGGTACAGGCCCCAAAACCAGACCAAGAGCTGGGTTGGAATCTGCTGGTAAGCATCTACGACTCTCTTGAACCTAGAACTTTACCCTAAGGGTCCATGTTCTCATATAGTATATGCTTCGGCCTCAAAGTAGTCCCTACATATGTACTTTAGGGTCCATGTATACTCGTACGGACTCATACGGATACATGGACCCTTAGGGTTTGTATTGACCAAAAATGTAAACAATTTGCAGACCCCAGCTGCCTAGCTGAGAACGGTGCTTTGGAGGGTGAGCAGGGACTTCTCTAACATGTGCCATCAGCAGGACACGCCCTAAACCCGAAACCTTAAGCCCCCAACCCCGAACCCTAAACCCTGAACCTCGGAACGCAGAACCCATGCCGCATGCTTGTAAATATCATATCTGAGGCTCATAAACCCAAGCACCACAACAATGTTAGACAGCAAAGTGTGACCAACACCAAACTGATATAACAACGAGGACAAAGACAACAACAACGAAGGCATGCAAACAAACAACAAGCCCCAAACCCCAAGACCCCTGAACCCCGAACCCTAAACCACTAAATTGTTTGAAGCTCCGATGCCTTTGCGCAGGTCCCCTTCTTGAGTCGCTTCGGCATGGGATCCTCGACTGAGTTGCTTTTGTGACGTTTAGGGCTTAGGGTTTAGGGTTTAGGGCTAGGGTGGGGAAGGGGGCGGGGTAGGATTCTCCCGGATATGTATCGTTTGTCAACACAAAGCCTTCCCGCAAACCCTAGTGTACTTGTTCATGCTTCTATTGCCAAAGTCCTATGCACCGCGTAAAGACCTATAAACTCTATCAAAAGGCGCTATATGAACAGCCCAAGCCCCAAACTCTTTCAATTAGCACTCTTCACCACAAATCCAGATACCCCAAAGCCCTGTCCCACTAAAGCCCTAAACTTCCTTAAACCCGTCTGGTTCCTGGGACCTTCCTCCTAAAGGACAGTTCCCCAACGTCTGGAAGGCTGCTGGAATGTGGAAGTTTGTACAACGAGTCTTGCCAGACTCGTATGACCAGCTTAAGGAGCTGGTGAACTCCCACTATGGAGACTTGCCAGTGCTCTACGAAGAAGTAGTGCATGCAATGGCGGAGTCGCTACCGCTCCAGCAGTACCGGGAAGTGCTAGCAAACGCAGTGGAGCAAGGGGGCCTGACACTAACCCCTTTCGGAAGGACTGGGTTTTCGGTCCCGGACACTCAGTTCACGCAAGACTCCAAGCCAGTGACGTGGAGGGTGGTGGACCTGAACATCTCGCTTGGAGGGTCGGGGGACTAAGTAAGTAGGTAATACCTGAGTAGACTTATAAGTACCCTAACGGCCCTAACGGATCCTAGTTGGGATTATGGTACCTGTACGTCTATACTTCCTGAAACCTAAACCCGAAAGCTTAAGCTCTAAACCCGAAGCCCTAGGCCCTAAACTCCAAACCCGAAGCCCTAAGCCCTATGAGCCCCAGACTCTAATCTCTGAACCCTAAGGTTCTGAACTCTAAACCCTACCTATAGGCTCATACCCTACCCCTTTTTTAAGGTACCTACTTTCCTATATAGGAGATCCTAACCATAGCACTAGGTAACCTAAGAAAGGGGTAGGGTATGACCCTCTAGGTAAACCCACACCCCGCCGGCCCCTTGAGGTAATGTGGTGTTCCACCATCCCTGGCTCTACTACGTCAAGGCCCGGGTCGGCGCACAGTCGGGTTTCCAAAGGAGGCTGTCACCCTAGGCGCTGAGGGTCCATTTACTCATATAGTATATATTTAGGCCTTAAATGGTAGTCCCCATTTAGGTACTTGTTGGTCAATGTATACTCATATGGATAAATGGACCCATCGGGTAAGGCTGTAAGACTCAGGCATCTTTTTTGGCTGTTTTGACATGTTTTGCCAGATGTTAGTAAGGGTTCAGTGGGTGAAACCCTGAAATGGAGCCCTTAAAGTAACCCTTAGCAAAACCCTTCGGGACAAACAGGCAAGGGGCACTTGGCTTCGAGTTGCTTCTTGTGGAAATTGAGGGGTTGGCGAAGACTCCAAATAGCTCTAAGTAGGTACGATTTAAAGACTTTAGACACCAAAGTAGGTACCAGTTGTATACTTGGAGTTTTAGGGAATTGGTGACGGGGAGGGGGGGGGGGGGGGNAGATCCGGGTCTGGGGTTTAGGGTTTAGGGTTTAGGGGTTTAGGGTTTAGGGTTTAGGTTTAGGGTTCCTGACGGTTTAGGATGTTTTGGGTTTGGAGTTCTGGGCTGTTTGCTGGATAGCTGAGTCGCTAGCCAGCTCTTCTGGTCTTTGGGGGCTTGCAGTGAACCCCAGAAAGTTGGAACATAGTTGTCCTCATACCCTTAAGGTAAAGTATAAGGGATCCTAGCACGAATCCTCCTAAAGCCATGTTCCAACTTTCTGGGTTCTACTATATATAAGTTCTCATAGTCAAAAAGTGCCCTTTTCTTGGGCCGGGGTGCAACACAACTATACTTTCCCTAAGCCCTAAAACTCTAAGGGGTTTCTATTTTCTATGGAAACTCTGTGCCTTTTGTTGAGTTCAGCCCCAGGATCTGCGGGCTAGGGCCCTCCAGAGTGCAGGGAGATCCGGTTGAGGGTTTGGGGTTTCTCGAGTCGGTAAAGGGTTGGGATACCGACTACAAACGCTGACCACGTGCATCTTATACTCCTTGCCTTCGTATATAGTGGGTAATTCAGCGGCTAGAAGACATGGTAGTTCCGGGGTTTGGGACCCAGAACAGTCTTAGGCACCTTGTGTTGGCCCCAAGGAGGCCTCAAAAAGCTGAAGGTGTGCTGTTGTGGGTTTAGGGTTTAGGGTTTTGTTGTTTGTTTGCTTTTTTCTGCGCCTGCACTTGAAGCCTGCAAGAACGCAAACTCTCCCGGCCCAGGCGATGTATGTGGCGTATGTCTGCTGGACTGTGAAGACGGTCGTCTACAAAGCTCAGGAGGGGCATTTCGCCGCCCGCAATCCCTACATCCTAGCACTTTGCAAATTGTCATCCTCGGTAGATGGATCTCTACGATGGTGATGTTGATGATGGTCAGCAACAGCATCAGCATTACCACCCACCGCACCAGCAGCAACATCAGCAACATCAGCAGCAGCAGCAGCAACCACCACCACAACCACCACCACCACCACCACCACCACCCCCACCACCACCACCACCACCACCCCCACCCCCACCGCGCTGCTATCACCTTTGTTCTTGTTGTTGTTGTTGCTGCTGCTGCTGCTGACACCGAGCAATTACTGTAGTCACGTTCGCAATGTCCACACGACGAGAAGGAGAAGGAGGAGCAGGAGGACGACGTCGACGAGTAATCATGCTGTTGCTGGCAACTAGTACAGTACTATTGCCAATAGCACCAGTAAGCTGAGTCAAAGACGAATACTGCTGTCACCATGCATCACCACCACTACTACTGCTGCCGCAGCTTCTACAAGTTTGGTGTGATGTTCGTCGTGGTGATGCAGGCGCTGTAGTTGCTGCAGATGATGAGTAGGATGCCGATGCCGAGGATTGGCGAAATTACGCTGCGGCCCGGCATCCTAATGCTGAGCTCCCTAAGCCCGGTGGATGACACCAAATTGCAAGCCTTCATTCTTCAGCCAAGCCCTACACCATCAACCCCTCCACTAATAGCACCCGAAGCACTACCCTATGCTTCCATGGACCTCATTAATTGGGTCCTTATAAAAGGGACTAGAACCCTAGCTGTAACGTGCTTGGAAGCATAGGGCTAAGCCCTAAATGCTGAAGGAGCAGTTCCTGCTGCACCGCTTCCGCTGGCTCAAGAAGCTGCCGCATCCGAGATCGAGGCGCAAATGCTTCAGGATTCAGGCGTTCCAATACGGGAGTTGCCGAAAATTAGGCGTACCATTTTTTGGGTCCTTATAATAAGGATCCTACTAATTTGTTTAGGGTACTATAATAAGGTCCCCTATTTTCGCAAACTCCCATATCCCCTAAGGAATATACCTGATATACCTTAAAGGGTTCCTTAAAGGGATCTATAAGAGTTCTATATGGGAATTGAGGAATATAATATACCTTATATTATCCCTTAAGGTATATAATTATATAATTATATAATTATATATATATATATAATACATAACCTTATCTCCGAAGGTATATACCTTATCCCTTAATTCGGGAAGATGCCTTCCATTATAGTGGTACATTCCTTACCCATAGGCCCCAAAGTAGTTTCCTTTTTGGCATGACCTTATAGAATTCTAAATATGAACCCCAAAAAGGAACTACTTTGGGGCCTATGGGTAGTTTCAAACATTGGAAGGTCTGGGAGGATTCAGGCGTTCAAGCTTGCGGTTTGAGGTTCACTGAGAGGCGAGTACCCTTTGGTATTAAGGAACAGACCTTCAAGTTTAGGGTTTAGGGTTTAATGAAAATGGTTATAAAGTCTGACCCGTAGTTACTGAATATTGGGCTCTTGGAGTTTTCTTGTTCGGGTCAATGCTGCGGCGCAGACGAGAAAAATCGCAGAAAGCCTCACAGTCTCAGGTCAAGGTACGATTAGAATGGTTTCTGTCAAGGTATACTTGAAGGGGCAGGGCACTTAGTAAGTAGGTAATAAGTAGAGCTATAAGTACCCTAACAGGGATCCTAATTGGGGTTATGGTACTTATAAGTCTCTAGAATAGCTACTTACTAAGTCCCCCGACCCTGCAAGTAGGGTTTGGGGTTTCGTTTTCGGCGCTTGGCTCCATAGCTTTAGTAATTACACTAAGGGTCCAAGTACCTAGTTATCATATACTCTCCAAAATAGTAGCCTACATAACTACTATCCCAAATCCGAGTACCTAATTATTGGATCCTTTGGACCCTTAGGGTTATAGAGTTATAGAGCCATGCTTCGGAGTTCTCGTGGTTCCGTGTTTTGCTTCGTGGTTTCGACAGGCCTTCAGATTACAGGATCCTAACCGTGAAACTGACAATCTCTATAGGCCCTACACCCTTAAACCCGCAACCCTAAAACCCAAAACAGTATCTACACTGGCAGAGTCTGGGAAAGGTGTTTGTAGGTATGGGGTTTTCTGTCGAATGAAAAAGCAAAGTGAGGGATGATAAAAACCCGCGAGAGCATTTTTTAAGTAGATGCGTCCGTAAGTTGAGAGCAATCGATTTCCTTGCAAAACGATAAGAGCAAAAAATAACGATAACGAAGATGTGCTACATCCTACAGTCCCAAAGTCACCCAACGTCCTGTAAAACGATAAGAGTAAGTACAAGACGATAACCGAATTAACGGTCAAGCAAACGGGTGTGGGGGTTTCACGCAACCTCAAGTAGCGGCGCCTTTCGAACACCATGCATAGAGGGCCCTGTGCTTCTCAAAGGAACAACTTTTCTGGAGACGATGTAGAGCTACAGCAGCGTCGTCGTAGCATTCGTCATCATTGTTGTAGTTCCCTGACAAGACCCTAAGGGTCCATGTACTCATATAGTATATACATTGGCCTTAAAGTAGTCCCTATGTAGGTACTTTGGGGCCAATGTATATACTATTTGGGCACATGGACCCTTAGGGAGAAGACAAGAATCCCCGAAGAGGACAGTCATGGTCGAGGGCATTCCGCGCGACTGCTGCTCTGAAGATAAGGCTCTCACCTCGGGGATTGCCCAGAACTTGGGGCGTTTTTTGCAAGGGTTCCTGGGACGGTTCCTCTCAGGGATTTGCAGCGTTCTACAACGATTCGTCCAGATCGTCTTGTAGGGTTGTCCTTGCGGTTTGAGGCATCGGGTTGTCGCTTCGGGGTTAGCGGTTTGGGCTGCGTGCTGTGTGTGTGTGTGTGCACGGGTGTGTGTGTGTGTGTGCTTGTGCAGGCAGAACTTGACTTGGGCCCCTCGCATGGACCTTGTTTTATTTAGAGGAGGGGGGGTTTTATTCGGCATGGTAGGACAAGGCTTGGCTTGCCTGTTGGAGGTCTTACTGTCAGAGCCAGAATCTAGAGCCGATTGACATCTTTACTTCCCTTGAAGCGAATTACACCTGTCACACCTTGAGTATGTTCATGTCATCATTTAAGATGGGTTTCAGTAGCCACTCAGTAGCCAGAGAGCGACATGAAGTACCCCAAACCCTAAACCCTAAAAATCTAAACCCTGAACCCTAAGCCGGGGGTTTTGTCGCTGCAGTGTTCAACAGAGAGCTTGCGTGGAAGAACTCCTGTTGCTTGTCGCAGGGCTAGCCGCGGAAGGGTTTAGAGTTTAGGGTTTAGGGCATAGTTTTTTTTGTTCATAGAACTTGGGGTTTAGAGTTGGGTAACCATCGAAAACCCTACGTTTTCTCAAGGCTCTATATGAAGATATCATAACAAGGAACCCTGAAAAGGCAGGTTTTTGGGCTTTGCGTTGAGTTGTGTTCCAAGTTCCAAGCACCTAAAAGTTCATCAGATACTCTTCCCAAAACTCAATCTGCGAAACCACTATGCTAAAACCCGCACCTGATTCTGAGGTTTTGAAGAGCCGTAAAGTTTTTTCGTATACTGAATCTAGAACCCTAAGACTCCATGTACCCATATAGTAGGTACCTCGGCCTCAAAAGGGTCCTTATATAGGTACTTTAAGGCCTAAGTATGGAATGGAGCCTTCGGGGAATACTAAACCCTAAACCCCTAGACCCAACCTTAAACCCTGAACCCCTAAACCCCGAAACCCGAAACCCTAAACCCGTAAACCCTGAACCCCTATGAGGAGAAAGGGTGCGCATCAACTTTAAAAAAAGAACCCCTATACTGAATCTAGAATCGCAAGAGGTCAGGGAGTTCTTTGCGGCCGCCTTGAGCTCCGATGTCATCGAGGTGGAACCTCCAAGTCCTTTAGGGTTTAGGGTTTAGGGTTTAGGGTTTTAGGGTTTAGGGTTTAGGGGTTTAGGGTCCTTCCAATAATCCACCCTTAATTAAGGAACATAGCGTAAATTCTAGTAGGACCTCTAAGGTAATTTCAGGTATATCCCTTAACTAAGGAATATACCACAAGTTCAAGCAGGATTCCCAGTAATATCTGACGGCGTACTCCGAGTTATATTCCTTTTCATCTAGTAGGATCCCCCCTAAACCCTAAACCCTAAACCGTCCCTTCTATACTGTCAGGTATATTCCTTCTTTAGGGGCCTTGGGAGTCGCTGGGTTGAACCTGCACTTCCGCTCCGGGTACCAGGATGTGTGCCTATACATAGGAAGTACTTGGAGGGTCGGGGGAATTAGTAAGTAGGTAATAAGTAGAGCTATAAGTACCCTAAAAGGGATCCTAATTGGGGTTATGGTACTTATAAGTCTCTAAAATAGCTACTTACTAAGTCCTCCGACCCTCCAAGTACTAAGGCATGAAAGTACCTGTATAAGAACCCCTTTAAGGCCTAACTATATACTCCATAGCCTGCACTTCGGTTCGGGGAACCCGGATCTTGGGCGCTTCAGGGTGTACCATTATAGGGCTTTGTGGATATCTGGGTAGGTTTTAGGGGTTGTAGTCTTTTCAGGATTTAGGGCTCTGCTGCTTTGAGTTTCGGGCTTACAGGTTTAGCGAAGGTTTCGGGTTTTTGGATTCTCGAGTTGATTATTAGCAGTTTAAGATCCAGGCTTTCAGTAGGGAACTGGCGTTTGGCGCTTCACGAATCTTGGGATTTCGGAGCATGAGTCTTAAGTGCTGAGGGGTCCGATTTCATATACGGCTTATGTAACGCAAGGCTTGGTGGAATAAAAGCCTTCACCAATTGAATTAAGGGTACATTGTGCTTCAAGAAGCCACTCCACACAACTAGTCCCAAAATCCGTCCTTTGAACGTGGACACAGAAGCATTCAAGTCGTTGCTCGCATCCCTCGGTTTTCAGGTTGAGTTTGCGGAACAGGACTAGAACAAGAAGAACAATAATAACAACGTTAGTAGTAACCGTAGTAGTCACAGTAATAGTAGCAACAATAGCAACTTTCGGGCATCCACTGTGGAGGAAGTGCACATCGTCAAGCAGACCAAAACGCTTGAGAAGATGGTGGACTCCAGGCCAACAGTTACGTGAAGGATCACGGGACTTCGTAAGTCAGGTTACCAACTTTGTTAAGCTAGAGGAGGGTTTAGGGTATGTTAGGTGTTGGGGTTCGCCTCTCTGTGCAACAGATCACATAGGTGCTGCTACCGAGTATGACATAGGTCGGCAAAGACAATCAGCAACACTCAAATCATAATGTCCACCAACTCATCCATAAACAACAGGACCAATGCTACTGTTGGTGTTGCTGCTATCTTCACGATTGCCATGATTCAAAATTTGTGTCATCGTGATTCTCATGATTTAACTTTCCCAGTAACCTGCAAGTCAAAACAAGAACAAAAAATCTAACAGTTGAAAACTGCTTCGATGCTGTTGGCTGGGTCCAAATGGGCAGTTCTCTAAACTAGGGTCCCTTTTTAGGTCCTCAAAATAGTACGGCACCCTTCTGAAAAGGACCCTAAAAGGGACCCCAATTTAGACCCTAAACCCAAAACCCCAAAACCCCAAAACCCCGAAACCCTAAACCCCAAAACCCCGAAACCCTAAACCCTAAACCCCTAAACCCCTAAACCAGGCAGGGACTCTTCGACCTCAAGC
The DNA here is from genome assembly GCA_003297005.1 of Symbiodinium sp. clade A Y106. NCBI lineage: Eukaryota > Dinophyceae > Suessiales > Symbiodiniaceae > Symbiodinium > Symbiodinium sp. clade A. Next base: position 50,307 of record BGNK01000549.1, on the reverse strand, counting down.
AGCAGGCAGAATTTAAGCTGGAGAAGGACAGCTGGAGGGGGATTTGACGTAGAACTTCAGATTTTTGAAGAAAAACGGATATTGAGGGCCTAGGGTTGTAAAGCTGTAAATGCTCAAGGCTAGGAGTAGTAGTAGTAGTAGTAGTGGTAGTAGTGGTAGTAGTAGAAGTAGAAGTAGAAGTAAGGCTAGGATTAAACGCCTGGGGGCTTGGTGGATATTGAGTGCTGAGTGTGGGCCAGTGTAGGCTTGTGTGCTGGCCGTTCTTTATCCCTGGGGTTGGTCCGTGTCGGAACAGGTTTAATATAGAGGGTTCCGTATTTCAATTTTAGTATAATGGGCCCCAAAACCCTATTCTACTCATTAAGGCCCCTATATTTCTTGATTTAGTGGGTGTCGGCTGGCATGCGGAGCCGTTTCTTTGTGTTGATGGCCGGTGGTCTAGAGCAGAGGGGAGGTATGAGTAAGGTTTGGTGACACCCTACGCCTACAAAGCAAGTCTGTGCAGGTCGCGGAAAAACCGGACCCATACATGTTCAACCTTGCACAGACTCATGGGTAGGGTTTAGGGTTTAGGGTTTGTCTGGTGAGGGTGCCAAAGCAAGAGGATCCCAGCTTAGGCTCAAATTCGACCCTTTGTTTCAAACGAAGACAAAACCCCTAAGGGTCCATGTACTCATCTAGTGTATACATTGGCCTTAAAGTACTCCCTATATAGGTACATTGGGCCCAAAGTATATGCTATGTGGGCACATGGACCCTTAGGGAACGCGGAAGTCTCACAGGCGTTGGGATATGCCTCAGAAATCACATCCGCGGCTGCTTCGGGCTCAACAAAAGATCCTCTTAAAGCATTCCTCCTTAGGATCAACAAAGCCAATTCGTCAAGTCTTCTTGTCTCTTATAGTCTTCGGGACTACGACAGCCTTGAAGCATGAGTCCTCAGACTTTATTTAAGGACAAACTTGACGCTGCTCCTGCGCGGGAGGATGGGACGCGTCCGGAACACCTCGTCGTGGAGGTTGGCAAGGCAGGGGGGCCTTCAGCTTAGGGTGATTCAGGGATTGTTTGTGTAGGGGTCCATGGATTTTGGGGTTGAGTGTTTCGGGTTTGGGGATCTGGTGGTTTTGAGCCTTCAAAAACTCTAAGGTGTCTAAGCCCCTATGTAAGCCTTAAAGCCACGATCCTGGCCTAACAAGACTGGCGACCGCGACTTTCGGACAGTTGTGTTTTGGGTTTAGGCATTTACGAGTTTCGGCGCGGGGTTTGGGGCTCAAAAGAAGAAAGCTTTTTACGGGTGTTTGGTTCTGGGGCCAAGAGCCCGGATCTTTCAGATGTGGGGCTCACAGGTTAATGGTTGGGGTTTAGGGTTTAGGGTTCACGGCTGTGCAGCGCGGGACAAGCATCTACTTCAGAGGCGCGTGCTGGGGTATTTAGTCCCCCGACAAGCAAACATGTGGACAAGGGTGTCTCATATAAACCCAGGTGTGATGAAGCCAAATAAGGAAGGCATATCCCTATTAAGGGCTTATGCTTCTGCTTTTTTCAAGGACTCTTTGTTACAATTGGCTGCAATTCTTCGGTTCTGTGTCCTGCTCCAAAGCTCCCAAATCAGTGTATGCACCATCTAATTAAGGGTTTATAGTTTATAGGGTTTAGGATTGGGGGCATGCCCCACGTTGGGTTGTTCAGTAGTATCTGTGGTTGGTTGATTACGTAGTGTGTTTCTGAATTCCTATTATGTTGTAACTTACCAAAGAGTAATTGGATACTTCTTTCGCATGCGTTATTGAACAGCCTAGATTACCAAACATCTACCTCCGTTGGTAGGGATCGGATACTAATTCAGGCTAATGCAACCCTCAGCACATAAGCTGGTACCTGGGATGCGAAAGTCCTTTGGACATATCGGGTGATCCTATAACTTAATGGTTTGAGGGTTGTGTGCCTATATAGTTACGGGGTTATAACCTAAACTATGTTGTAGTGTTCTTGGCTAGCTAACGTAACCACGAGCCACAAAGCCCTGCTTGCCTTAACCTAGAGCAATCCACAGCTGAAAACTTGCACCCTAAATCCTGGACCTCTACAGCCTGCGTGCTCTCTGAACCTTATTTAAAACTTCCCGGGCCCTATATCCACAACGCATTCTCCTGAATCCAAGCCATGGTTCATACACTCCACAAGCCCGAAGTTGCACTTACTATTGCCGTAAACTCAAGTTCCTCGTTTCTGTACCCGATGCCACGCCCCGCAACCTGCACGCCTAAGCTGTCAACCTTCATGAAGACCCTGATGGCCCGAGGGTCCATGTACCCATGTAGTATGTATTTAGGCCTTAAAGTAGTCCCTAAACCCTAAACCCTATATATAGGCACGTTGTCAATGCATACTCATGTGGATACATGGACCCTGAGGGGTAGGAACCTCCAGGATCGCTTTGTCGGCACCCGAACAGGAGCCCTTACAAGGGTTTAGGGTTTAGGGAATCCTGATAGGAAAGCCTTCAGTTTCAGCGCCCGAGGACGACAGAGCTTGCGACTATTAGGGCTTGGAGGAGTCTTGGGATTGAGGTTTCAAGTTTATGGCCACGCCAACAGCAACAATTCGCCGAAATTCAACAACCACCGCAGGCCCCATAAAGTCTTTACGAACCTGTGGAATCTTTATTTCATGACCATGAAGTCGGCGCAAAACCCTGCAAATGCCAGGTGCCTCACAAGGTTGACAGTATCAACCACTACACGGAGCAGGCTCGGAGCTCTAAGACAGAGGCCTGAGTGCCTGAGTACCTATAGTAAACCCCATAAAGTTGGGTTTTAGGATTTAGGGGTTAAGGGGATCAAGGGGCATTAGGGGTTTTAGGGTTTAGGGTTTATAGTAAACCCCATAAAGTTGGAAACCGGATTAAGGCCAAATAGTGCTGGGATTACCTATACATTACTCTTAAGGATTCAGGCTATTGGGTTTCCAGCTTTTGGGCTTCTACTGTAGTAATTGTATCCCCTTAGAGTAGAAGCTAGAAAGTTGGAACGTCAGTGGCCTCATGTCCTTAAAGCAAGGCATAGGGAATCCCAGCATGAATCATCCTAAATCTATGTTCCAACTTTCTGGGGTTCACTGTATGGTCCTAGCTGCACTACAACAATCTATTAAAGCCGCTGCATGCAATTTGTTTTTGATCGGGGGGCTTGCTGGTCCTGGGATTGTGGGACATCGGTGGTTATGCCGAGAGTTTCAGTAGCTGAACCCCTATCAGAGCTTGCGATCCTACTTGCCTAACCGCGAACCTAGAAGCACTGCTCTAGAAGCCTCATAAACTTTGGAAAACCTTGAATACCGCTCATAGGGAAGCCTTCTTGAAGGATCCGGGGACTTGGTAAGTCAGGACGTAAGCACCTTGATTGAAGTCATAGGTAATCACAGTACCGAGCACGCTCGGATGTACATTCGCAGTCTAGTACGCGGTCTTATCTGAAACTCAGTATAGAAAAAACCAGGTGGCGAAGTTGGAGGCTGACATCACGGAAGAATTCCATCGCCTCACGAAAGAGTCAGAGAAGGCTGGGGCAAGCCAGGGTCTTTTCAGGGTGTGCCCGCAATCCCAAAACCTCGCTTTGAGGAAAGACTACAAGGGTCAGAAGAAGCAACCCTACGAAGGTAGGCTTTTGGACTTCAGGTAGTATTTCAGAAGTACCCGTGGCCCAAAAGCCTATCTTTATAATAAGGAGCCGAGGAGCCCTGAGCAGGCAGGTTTTTCGGCTAGAGGTAGGGTTGAGGCAGATGAAGTTTGGGGTTGAGGACCCGAATCCGCGAAACAGGTCGGTGACAGCAACTGCTCGAATGCTTTCGTCACTTTCTCCGACCGGAAGCACGTGGAGATGGCGAAGGACGCCCTTGGTGGAGAAGGCCTCAGGTTCACCCTAAGGGTCCAAAGGACCCAATAATTAGGTACTCGGTTTTGGGATAGTAGTTATGTAGGCTACTATTTTGGAGAGTATATGATAATTAGGTACTTGGACCCTTAGGGTCAGGGTTTAGTATTCGTGGTCGCCGGTCTTTTCGCAGCTTTACCTGCAGCTGTCATAGTTGTCGCCATTGGAAGACTCACCTTAGAAGGTGCAGCCGAAGCGAACCTGTCGTCATGCAATGCAGGGAAGAACTTGTACTCGAGGATGTCGAAACGCAGCTGCTCCCGGGAAGCACTCGCAGTTCCTGCACCCCGGCTAAACTAAACACTACATCGTACTGCTGTACTACAGGGAGGGCCTTCGTTTTTTGGATGTTCGCCGAACTATTATGTTTCGGGATTCGATCCTGGAAGCAAGGCCCTATAACAGGCAAATAAAATAATTGCTAACAAAGGCTTTATGCAAGCCTTCAACCCTTCACCTTCTACAAACCCTAAACCCTGATAAACCCGTTGTCCTTGAAGGAGCTCGACTTCTCGCCAGATGAGGATGAGTGGGTTGTGCCCCCATCTTTTTTTCTCAGGGTCGCCAGGGAGCGGTGCTGCTTTTCTGTTTTCGGATTTCTAGAGCTTGGGCAAAGGGTTGAATGCTTGAGGCCTTGGGGGTTTGGGGCTTCGGGGTTCAAGGTATCACATTGTTGGATTTGTTCGTTAAGGGTCTAAGGTTCAGGGCATCATGAGCTGCGAACGTCATCCTTGTCCGACTGACCAGTGCTCGAGCCAAACTGTTGACCATGGCACTGGAGCTTTGAGATTGGACCTCTAAGCGCAGTTTCTAAACCCCAACTTACCGAAACCGAACCCCCAAGGCCCACGACAACTAAAGAATCGTGGCACATGGATTGTAGACAGCTGAAGCATTTGCAGAGGCACCCGACCATCTCCCGCATGGTCTCAAGTTTTGTTTTTTTGTTTCAGTGTTTCGGGGTTTGCAAGGATTCAACTATTTCGTAAGTCCTGGAAACTGTTAAACTCGATATATGCTCATCCCAAGTTTCTCTCCGTGGCTGCCAAGGTTGTGACCGAACCCCCTGAGCTAAGCATGGTCAGCCTCGTGGCGTGCGTTTGTTTCTCTGTTGTTTCGGATCCGATTTACGGGATCTGGTTGTCGAGCTTCACTTTCCTTTGTCTATGTCTTTCACGCCCGCTGTGGTGCCGTCGCGTATTAGTCGAGGATACAGTCAACCCCAAAACCCTCAACCCTAAACCCCACTACCTTGTCTCCTCCGCTTGGCCCGACTTCACAGCCGGACGTTCAGACTTGTGGATTCTGGGTTTGATGTTGTGGGGCTTGTGGCCGTGTCATATAGCCCAAAAACCTAAACCCTAAGCCCCCTAAGCCCCCTAAGCCCTGAACCCAACCCTAAACCCCCTAACATGTAGCCCCAAAAACCTGTGCCACTTCTATGCAGCCCGGATCGACCAAAAATCCTAGCTGTAATCCTTATAGCAACCTTGAAATATTCCTTTAACAGGACCCGTACTGAAATATGATTTAGAGGGACCCCATTCAGGGGGGATGGCAAATGGAGTTTGCTAGTAAGGGTTCTTGAGGATGCTTGGTTGGAGCCAGCCTTTGAACTCTCGTTGCCCCGCCGTAAACTGACCTGGCCTCACCAGCACTCACTAGCACTCACTGGCGCTCGTTAGTGCTCACTACTTGTAGTGCTCACTAGCTTTAATTAGTCACCACTAGTGCTCACTAGTGCTCAGCAGTACAAGCTTTGGGGAGTGGTGCTAAACTGTACTAGTGCTCACGAGCGATCAAAACCAACGTTATGCCTTAGGCTGTGATGGAAAGCCAGTCTCAGGACAGACGATGATGAGAGCATTCATCGGCTTCCTGATTGCCAGGATGGACTTCGTCAGAGGCATGTCCTTGGATGCCATTACGTCAGAGCAGAAAGTAGTGAAGGCGTCGTTTCAACTGGGTGCCGAAGCCCAAATCCCGACGGGCCAATACACTAAAAGCCTGGCAGTGGTGTCCACCCTGACCTCTACGGGCACTGCAAAGCTCGGTCCAGAAGCAAAGAGCTTCAAAAAGTGGGTGCTGCACCATGCGGCCTGGCTGAATGCCTGCGTCGTGGGGGGCATAGCACCCAATGATGAGCAGTCGATGCAGGCCATGCGGTCGAATTGCGCCAAGAGCGCTGGGCATCGAAGGACCTGGGGTTGACTCCCAAGACAATCCCTAAGGCTCCATGTACCCATATAGTATATACTTAGGCCTTAAGGGGGTACTTTAGGGTATAAGTATATACTATATGGCTACATGGAGCCTTTGGGAAAGCGGAACAGATGTTGGGACTGTTGAGCGGCGTCGCCGCTGAGAACACCGAATTGTTCGAGCTGGTGCAAGCAGGTTCCAGATTCAACAATGTGGCCGGCGCTCCATTTGGGCAGATTCTAACTTGACTGCCCTTAGCGTGCCCTGTAATCCTTGCTTCGGCCCTAGCAGGGTTTGCAATCCTCACGAACAAAGCAAATTACTAAGGCTCGCTAGGCTCTACTCAGGCTTGCGAGCGGTTGCTAGTGCTTGGAAGGCCTTGCTATCCAAGCATCAGTTTCTGTTGGCAAACTTTATTTGCTCTCCCCCTTAGGGGGTTCCCTCTAAATCATAGCTCACTTACAGGTTCCCAATTTTAACTATTAAGGCCCCCATACTGCCCCATACCATCGAACAATTTATCCATAAACCAGCCCTGTTATAGAACCCTGGTAGTAATAACCCTTTAAACTTTTAACACGAAGAACCCTGTGCTTCGAGAGTCGGGGGACTAAGTAAGTAGTTATTATTCATGGGTATATAATGATATATGTAAATATATACTCACCATAACCCTAATTAGGAACCCTTGAAGGGTATGTGTAAGTAAACTGATTACCTACTTCCTAAGTCCCCCAAAACCCCAACCCGCACTGTACCCTTTAAAGGAATTCTTCAAACGAACCCTGCAAAGTACCTGTTCACTAAGTCCCCCGACCCTCGTATGCTGGCTCCTTTATTCGAGGATGGGGAGAGCTGCGGATGGATGAGGACTGAGGGCCTCATCTAGGATTTATGGCTTTAGGGTTGAGGGTTTTAGGGTTTAGCATGGTTTAGCGCTTAGGGTTTGGACTGCTCCTTCAGGGTTCAGAAGGGTTGGAGGTTTCCGTGGGTTGTACAAGGTTTCAGACAGGGTAAGAGAGCCAACTGTCACGAAGAACGCATCCCTGACAGGCCCGATCCCTGCAAGAGCTAGGTTTCCGTGGGTTGTACAAGGTTTCAGACAGGGTAAGAGAGCCAACTGTCACGAAGAACGCATCCCTGACAGGCCCGACCCCTGCAAGAGCTGACTACTTGCAACCATGTCCCAACTCCCAGAGCGGGTCCAACAAGTGAGACCTGTCGCAAAGAAAGCGATAATCGTCACCAGGATTGTGCACACACCCGACGAGCAAGTAAAGAAGTGATATGATGACGATGATGCTGCTAATGGTGATGACGACGACAGGCATGATGATCACAATGATCGTGATGCCAGGATGTTTACTCGTAATAAGTTCAAGGTACAAACCTAATGCCAAACATCGCACATCGCAAGCAGACCCTATTCCCGAACCACACCACACCACAGCACGGAGGCAGAAGGGAGGCACCCGAAGCATGCCCAAATGCCGAACGACACACACAGCAAGATGCGGGGGCACACCGCGAGGTTAAGTGCAGGGGAGCGGGGTTGCCGTCCGAACCGGGATCCTATATCGTATGATGTTGCAGAAGCAGCAACAGTTGGATGCGTGTAATGGCAGCCTCCCAACTTGAAGCGCACATGACGATCTTAGTTCGAAGCCAAAACACAACACAAGGACATTCAGACTGCCTCGGAGTTGGTGGGCTACGCCGCGGTTTTCGGCCTGCCTCTCTGCAGCAGCGGTTGTTTTGGTAGCGTTCTTGGCATAATGATATGATGTAGGAGCTTGAATACCTACCCGTATCATTCTTTTCCCAAGATTCCCTCCTGCGAGTTTCCTTCAACATATTCCAAAGCCGTTTTCGATTCGTTAAGGCTCCTATACGGTTCCAGTTTTGGCCTCAGGGTTTCGGATGGCTGAGGCTCTGGCCTTCGGGCTTTAGGCTCTACCTAGAGGGTCATACCCTGCCCCTTTTTTAGGTTACCTAGCTTTATGGTTAGGATCTCCTATATAGAAAAGTAGGTACCTCAAAAAAGGGGTAGGGTATGAGCCTATAGGTAGTCTTTGAGTGTTTTTGGACTTAGGGCTGGTTCTTTAGAGTTGATGGCCTCAGGGCTCAGGTTTTCGGTTTAGGGTTTAGGGTTTAATTCGACTCTACCATCTGCTTCTGGATAGTATCTCAAAAAGCGCTTACTTCCGACGGCGAAACCCCCAAGTCGAAGCCTAGGCCAGGAATAGGGTTTAGGGTTTAGGGGTTTAGGGTTTAGGGTCAAGAAAGGGGATACACACACATACTTGGAGGTTCATGGGTAGTTATAAGTGTAGTTATAAGTAGCATAACTATAGTTATAAGGCATATTAGGGGGCTTATAACACCACTTATAACTACCCATGAACCTCCAAGCATATGTATATCTACACATATGATTGAAGATCCTTCCTGTATAATGTGACACACTGGGCTTGGCTGTGGTACAAGCAGGCTCCCAAATATGTTATCATATATACACATTGTAAGTATAAGTGTATCTATATATATATGTATATATACACATTACTATTATGAAATCTGGTCCCCAAACCCATTAATAAGGATATATAAGGATGGTCTTTGGGGACCTAATTCCGTAATGGTGGTGTAGACGGACCCGCTGGGGAACGTTGTGGCGTTGTGGGTGTAGGCTGCCGCATTGGTCCAAGTACCCAAGTAGTAGGGTTGCAGATCTGAAATCTTATATTCTGAAACTCTGAACCCTAAGCCCTAATCCATCGGGAATACGAAGCTCGGGGGTCTAGTTGTGTTTCCGGCCTGCCCTTTGCGTTCAGTGCGTAGACGTTGCGGCTGAATCAGGCGAAGCTTAAGGGCTCCTGGTTTACCCAGAGGCTGCGCTCATAGGATGCTGCTTTACCTACTTAAAATGTCCCGGCTGCTTCATGTACGGAAACCGACGTCACATACCCAACAACAGGAAGCACGAAACAACCCCCCCCCTCCAAACACAGCCAAAAAGCAGCTGAAGCCGTCTCAGGTTCGTGGTCTTGCAGGTTAGTCTCAGGGTCGTGGTCTTGCAGGTTATCTAGTTCGCCAGTTTGGTTTGGCCTTGAGATTTAATTTAGGATTTGGGGGTTTGTGGTTCGCGGTTCAAACTCGATGCCACTAGCCAGACTTGACAGAGGTATGCGGCATTCATGCCGATTTGCTGCTCGGACACCAACTACTTTTCATAGCTTGGAGCGATGTGGTTAGTCACAGGGAGAGCATTAAACTGGTTAGATTTTCTCTTATGTGTCTAAACCCTAATCCTGAAATAGTAAACCCTTCAAAAAAGTAAAACAAAAAATTCTCTTCTGGACCTGGTAGTTGAAGCAGGGCAGGCCCACGCCCAAAGCAGACTTCCCCCAAGGCTAAAACAGGGGCCTGAATGATTGCCAATACTATTTTGGGGTCTCCTGATTATAAGTGTATATATATATATATAAGTATAGTATAATGGGTCCCCAAAACCCTATTCTAATAATTAAGGCCCCTATATTAGGGTTTCGAGTTTCGGGGCCTCAAGGGCGCTTTGGTTTTTGGGCTTCGCGGAGGAACTGTTCAGGGATTCGTGAGTTCGTCGAAGTATCCGAGTGCGTCTTGAAGTCAGGCTGTCCCGAAAGCCATGGGGGAAAGGTGATATAAATGATTGAAGCTTAAGTTTTGTAGTTTATGGTTTATGCCGTGGTTTCGCCCGGATGCCATACACGTCTTTCACAGCGCCCAGAAGCCTTCAACCTGGTTCCCTCATGCAGTGTGCAGCGATTACAAGGGTTCCTCGAAATAATTACACTACGCACTATAGCGGGGGGCCTAAATAATTACCAATAATTTCCAATAATTTCTATTTTGTGTTATATTTTGAGTATAATGGGCCGCAAAACCCAATTCTAATTATCAAGGCCCCTATATCTATTATATAGTTACTACAGTGCAGAAATTTTCCCGACACCCTTGTCAGTAGTTTCATCCATTGAGGATCTCCAAGAATAGTGCCCCTGAAAGGGAAGCCTATTCCTTATTAATAAGGCCCCCACAATATAGAACCCTGCTATAGCCCCCTTTTAAGGAGCCCCTTAAAGGAACGCCTATCTTAAGTCAGAAAAATGACAGCAAGGCTCTCTGGAAGCTCGGGTTTTGTATGCTTTAAGGTTCCTGATCAACGAATTTCCAGTAACTAAAGGATACCAAAGGAGATCTCCCAGCGGCCCCTTTGTCACTTTTTGTGGTCTTAGGTTCCTTATATGTAGAGCATTTAGGGTTGATGCCAATATAGGGGCCTTAATATGAAGAATTATCTATAGTATTTTTTGGGGGGGTTCCTTACTATAATTATAGGGTTTAGGGCTCCCCTTATGTAGCTACTCAAAACCACAAGGGACCCCAGGGGGGGGCCTTTTTATTCCTGGGCTACTGGGGATCCAGGTAAAGGAGAGTCTCAGGAACAGCAGTCGGACCTTCAAAAGGGATCAGCAAGTCTTCACAAAGGTAGGGTTTAGGGTTTTAGGGTTTATCCAAAGGACTAGGTGCTTGGGCTTAGGATAGTTTCGCAGCTTACAGCGCGGGAGCGTGCATTCTCAGGCACTTAGACTTGGACCCTCCCAAGCTATTCGGAATCCTCCATTCGTTCAGATTTAGCATACTATAGGGGCCTTAATAATTAGATTAGGGTTCTGGGGCCCATTATGCTATAATTAGAATAAGGAACCCCCAAAAGAGTATTGGTAATTTTTTAGGCCCCTATATTAGACTTGCCTGTCCTGAAGTTTCTGCCAAGGCGTCGGAATCACGAACCTGGCGAACAGCGTCGATCTGGGTCCGCTGTGGGCCTCTCTCGTTTCTTGGCGAACCCCAAGGCTCCATGTGCCCGTATAGTAAATACTTAGGCCTTAAAGGGGTTCCTATATGGGTACTTTAGGGTATAAGTATGTACTATATGGTTACATGGAGCCTTTGGGGAAGATGCCGGGGTTTAGGGTTTACGCATCTCTGAGCCGAGCTTCCGGTTGCCTATGTTTGGTTAGGGTTTAGGGTTTAGGGGTTTAGGGTTTAGGGTTTAGGGTTTAAGGGTTTAGGGGTTTTAGGGTTTAGGGTTTAAGGGTTTAGGGGTTAGGGGTTTAGGGGTTTAGGGTTTAAGGGTTTAGGGGTTTAGGGTTTAAGGGTTTAGGGGGAAGGGAAGAATGGTAGTAATAGTAGTTATAATTGTACCCCATTCCTCCATTCCCTACTAAGCAAAGGTAAGGTTGAGGTTTAAGGATTTTAGGGCTTAGGGTTTAGGGTTTAGGGTTGGTTTAAGGATTTTAGGGTTTAGGGTTTAGGGTTTAGGGTTTAAGGATTTTAGGGTTTAGGGTTTAAGGATTTTAGGGCTTGCTTGAAGGCCCTTATGACTTAGTAAGTAGGGTTAGTAAGGTGGGTTATGGGGTATTATAATATGGTTTCTAGGGGATACTAAGTAGACTTACTAAGTCAAAAGGGCCTCCAAGTGGGGGCCCAGCGCTGCACCTGGTGGAATCTAGTCGTCCTCTTTGCGATGTCTACGCAAGGCTGGCGTACAACATACTCTTAAGCGGATGCAGCCTCTGGTGTTGCCTTTTTGTCCTTACTGGTGTCGTCGATAAAGTTTACTGGTGCCTGGATGGGTTCACAGGTTATCTGCATATAGGTATTGCGGTATCATGTTAGTTATACTATAATAGAAAAAGATTGCAAGAAAGCGAGGGAGGGATGGAGGGAGGGAGAGAGAGAGAGGGAACACATCGCAAATCTCGATGATTGGTGTTACCGTCCTTTTATCGTTGCGATTACTATCATCGCTATTGTAACCGTTGCTGATTTTGGTATCGCGGCCAGTTGTTGTCGCCTGCATCGTGCACATTGTCATGCACACTCTCACCGTAGATGTAATGTGGTTGTGCTAGTTGGCACCACCATTGCATTTACATAAAGCAAGCACGTACGTACACAATAAGCAAGTCACATGTTTGGTCCTTACATAATGGCCTGACCCTGCTAGAATACATTAAGTACCCCATACTGCCAAAGCCCCTTATTAAATTATAGTGTAATGAGCCCCAAAACCCGATTCTAATTCTTAAGGCCCCGAAATGATTCCTATCGACCCTAAAGCTCATAGGGACCCTACCCTTAGGGGGGTGGGGGTAGGGGGGGGGGGTAGGGGTCCTTTCTTCCTTAAATAAGCCTTCTTAAGTCCTTATTATGGGCATTAAGGCCCCCTACCCCCCTAAGGTTCCCTATGATAAACAGAAATTCCGCTTCTGCATTCGAGGCTCCTACCATGGGTCTGACGATCTTCCTATCGTTCCTGCCCACGGTGCCTCATCGTTGAAATACCCCTGCGGATTTGTGGGCCTAGGCTTTGGGCTTAGGGTTTGATAGGCTTCATTTGAGGTTTAGGGTCTATAGGGGTTGTTCCTTCTCCTTGAGGGTTTTCGGGCAAGTTTAAAAGTAGAGTGACCGGTGTATGCAGGGTTGCAAGTTTCCTGTTTTTGGCTTCCACTCGAGACCATTGTGCCTACCTTAGAATCTTTTAGATCATGTGGCAATTATCTTGTATATACTCTAATCCCAGACAATTAAATCCTCAAGCTTGATCCCTTTTGAATTTGGTACTTCTCAGGTTGGGGGCAAAGGGTGAATTCAACGAAGAGTCTTTCATTTGTCTACAGATCCTTATTTCTGCTGCTGCTGAAACCGCCGATTGCTTAATGAGGGATTTACGCAGCGTACTGAAAATGGAAGATTGTAGGTTTTAGTCTATCTGCCCTTACGTACCAAGGGTTCTCTTCAGACTTTCAATACCAGCATCCATTAAAGGCGTTCCTATAGGGTCTCACACAACGATTTTTGAAGCTGGTAGTCTGAACTGGGCATCTTTCCGGGTTGCAGGATAGATTAGAGAAGCGTGCAAGCCTGAAATGTGTACTGTCTTCTGGTGCAGAGCTTGCGGTGTAAATTGCAATCGCCCCCTTGGGAAAAGTATAAAGGGAAGTACTGGCATTCATCCTTCCCCCAGGTGCTGATCTTGATCATCGACAATTTCTACTCACTGCGGTGCTCTTCTCGTGTCCAGGACCCGAGATGAAACTGAGCTTTGTTTCGATAACTCTGCTCATTGACCTTTGGGTGCTTATCTGTCTGGTTCTTAGTAGGGAAGGGGGGAATGGATCCCTATAGTAGTCCCTATTTAGTCCCCAATATCCATTCCCCCATTCCCTACTAAGCACCAGGCAGTTATTTATGATTTCGGCCCTTCAGCTTTTTGAGTTTTTGTTTACATAAGGCGGTCTAGAGCGGTCGCCCAGTACCAGTCGAAGAACAGGCAGTCGTTTGAGGGACGTGAAGCAGCACTCTAAACCCTGGCCCAACCCTACCGAGGTGCCTTGTAGTGTTGGGGTTTAGGGTTTAAGGTTTAGGGTTTAGGGTAAACCCTAAACCCGAAACCCTAAACCCTAAACCCTAAGGGTTTAGGGTGCAGGATTTTCCGGCCGATTGAAAGCAACATGTTTTGAGCCACGAGTGTCTGGTGCAGCCTTGAGCCCAAAAGCCATATAGACCCCTGACTGCTCACGTCTGATTTGCATGGGGCCGGTTTCTGGCACAGGCTAGGCTTGCGGGCGTTCTAGCCGGGTTAGGAGGTTTAGGATAGGGACTGTTCCGATGTATGAACTAGGCGTCGAGGACAAACCCTAAACCCGAAACCGCGTTTTCGGGTCTATATGGCTTAGGGCTCAGTGTTTAGGGTCTAGGGCCGGAGATCCCTGGCGTGGGTAAAACTTGGCGACACTGATTTGCGCGTCCTTCCAGACCGGTTGTTCCCGTAAGCCTGGCACTTCGATGTGTGGTTTGGGACCTAGGGTACAGGGCTTTAACCGTAGCCACAGTGCAGTAAGACCAATAAGACTAGCATAGCATCCCAACTCCCAACTGCCTGCAAGCAGTTCCCTTCTGAAGCTATGCCGTGTTTGGCGATTTTAGAGGTGTAAGGCCTAAGGCCCAAAAACCCCCAAGGCCCAAAACACCAAAACCCTGAAACCTCGAACCCAGAAGCCCCCCAGAACAGAAACGCTAAGCCAAAGATCATTTGGAACCTTGCTCGATAGCGTTGATGCTAAATTCGCGACTATGCTTGGAAGGAGCTTTGTAAGGTACTTACAGGAGGTCAGGTAAGCACATGCTGTGGTTGGGTGCCTCCTAAACCGTGAAACCTTCAGCGTGATTCCCTAAACCCTAAACTCTGCAGCCCTAAACCCTTAAAACCTGAGCCCTGAAACTTGAAACTCTAAAAACTTAAAGCCTTACCTTAACCCGGAATAACCTACCTTTTTTAAGGACTTATATAAGGAAATCAAAATAAGGAACCCTAAAAAGGTAGGTTTCTTAGGGTCCAGGTTGTTTGGTTTCTTCGGCGCGCTTGCAGGAGAAGCTCTTGGTGTGGTACTACTGGTTCCAGGCCCCCGTCTCGGCATGGAACTGGGGTACAGTAAACCCCAAAAACTTGCAAACCGGATTAAGGCCAAATAGTGCTGGGATTCCCTATACATTACTCTTAAGGATTGAGGCTATTGGGTTTCCAACTTTTGGGCTTCTACTGTAGCTTATTTTGGGGCTTACAAGCTTGTTTAAAGGCTTGAAAAAGCAGTTGTGTTCGAATTACCTGTAGGGCCTACTATAGACTTGCATATGGTTGTATCTGGATTTACAAGACTCATGAGTGCGTTACAACAGGGCTTGTTTAGGATGGTTCATGTCTCTTGCTTTCAATCTCCGCAGCTTCCCTAAGAACTTGAGCTATGTTTCTTCGCTACAGCCGGGCAGTTCCCTTCCGGTGTCGATACTTGGATTTAGGGTACATATTACAGTAGTATCTGCAGGCTAGAAAGCAACGGTGAGGTACATTATTCGTATGTCTTAGCCCTACACCCCGACCCTTAAACCCTACTGTTTATTGCGGCAATATGTTGAGTGTCAAGATGAGACCGCATCGGGACCTGCTCAGCCTTCTCAACTCGCAGCAGAAGTTGGCGTTCAGGGGGTTATGGCACCCCTTCGGTTTTCTAGAAAGTCCGCACTGTTGCATGATTCGTTGCTCGGTGTACAAGATACGACTATACACCGCTTTATATGAAGTCGAAGTAGCCCATCTGGGGGGTAGATGCAACAAGGGTTCTGATGTCTTGTTTCTTGTTTTGCATTAAAGTGTCTTACAAACAAGTCATGCCCCCGGTTGCCTTGGAGGTGATTTTCGTGCTCCTCGTCACGGCCATCGGCAACAACTTCATTTCCTTCTGTGAGGCTTCGACATGCAAGTGTTATTTCACCAGGATGCCTTCTTATGGCTTACAGAGTCAACAAAAGGGATATAGTTGTGATATTAGACTTGTAAGCGTTCGGGAGTTACAGAAAACAGCGCGCTCTTTCGGGATTTCAGTTGCATAGGGTTCAGGAGTCTGACGCTGTTGGCCGTGGGTGTCAGATACTACTCACTGTAGGCTAGTAGTTTCGGCAGTTGCTGAAGGACGCTTCCATCTCCTCGGAAGAACTACTTGGAGGGTCGGGGGACTTAGTACGTAGCTATGTTAGAGACTTATAAGTACCATAACCCCAATTAGGATCCCTTTTAAGGTACTTATAGCTCTACTTATTACCTACTTACTAAGTCCCCCCGACCCTTCAAGTACGATTCATGTTTCTGTTCATCAGCAGTAAACCCTGTCGGGATTGCAAAAACTCATGCATCTGCTGGCTTCTCGTACCTCTGTCTCTAGGGCAACATCTTGCAGAACTTGCCTCGAACGTCTCAATCATATATCACCAAAGCCTAAATCTATAACGCCTCAGCCCTTCGTCCTAACCCTTATGCGCTTCTCCCTGTTTCGCAGGCAGTGGCTTCGAACCCCTTGCAGCTTCCGCACATCCTCGCCGCCGAGCTGCCAAAAGCCACGCACTTCTACATGCGCCTGGGCTTGGTAAGACTAGCTTAGGGTTTAGAGGTCTTAGTCTTAATTTCTTATAATCAGGGTGTCGTATATGTATTTGTGCATATATGTGTGTACATGTGCATGTATGAATGTGTGTGTGTGTGTGCATGTATGAATGTACTTATTTGGCGGTTGACGCAATGTGTGAATGCATTGATGTGTTAATGTTTCTTAAAGGTACTGCAGTTGTGTAGTGTTAATGTGTCCATGTACCCAGGCATTATGTAGTGTATTAGCGCCATGTATTGTAGTGTAATGTGATGTAATGTCGTGAATGTGGTGCAATGCAATGTAATGTAATGCGTTGCCATGCAGTGCAGTGCAGTGCATGCATGCAGGCATGAATGCAAGTGTGTGTGTGTGTGTGTAGAAGTATGTAGGTCCGTATGTATGTATATATGTATGTCTGCATGCATGCATGTAAACTTGCATGTATGTCTGCATGCATGCGTGCATGCATGCATGCATACATGCATGCATGTATATAGGTGTGTAAGAAATACGGATTTATGTCACATATGTATACATATATATATGTGTGTGTGTGCATGCATGCATGCACGGATGCATGTGTATGTGTTTGTGTATGTGCACATATAGTTGTATGTATATGTATATGCAAATGTAAATGTAGATGCAGATGGACATGCATATGTATACGTATAGTGTAATTATATATATATATATATATATATATGTGTGTGTAAGTATGTTTGCACAAGCATAAGTATTTACATGTACTTGTACATGCACATATACATGTACATGTAAATGTATTTGTACATGTATATGTACATGCATATGTATATATACATGTGCATGTATATGTAGATGTTTATGTGTGTATATATATATACACACACGTGTGTATGTGTATTCGTATGTGTATATGTATGTGTATATATATATACATATACTCAGAGAGAGGTTGGTTTTGAGCATTGCAGTCGAGCATTACTTCAGGGTTAGAGGATTCAGCACGCCGAGCCTTAAACCGAACGGAAGCAGGTACAAGTCCAAGGCATCTGCTTGACTTTTGAAGATGGAGGCCCTGCAGATCCGTTTCTTTTCAGGGTCTAGGGTGTCGGTTAAGAGTGGAGAAGCCTTAACCAGCTTTGACAATGTAGTCCGGGTTTTCGGTCGTTAAGTAGCGAAGCTCACGCAGAGCAGCCTTGCACTCAAGAACATAGAAGAGGCGTTAGAAAGGTCGAGGAAAACTCTAAAGTTACACCCCTGAACTGAATTAATTAATTAACCCTGAGGCCTAAGCATAGGCTCCATAGTAGTTCCTTTTTGGGATTACCTTAATATGAAGCCCAAAAAGGAACTACTATGGAGCCTCTAGGTAAGCCTTGAATTACTACAGCCGCCGCCCCTTCGACTGAAACATTAAATCCCAGGAACTTCCTAGTGGTCCAGTGGTCCACCCATGTGATCAACCTGCTTCGCTACGTCAATCTGGCCAAGTTCCTCGGGTTCAGCGCACTTTACCCAGAAGAGGAGGCCCCTGCTCAGAAGTTAAGGGAATAACGGAGTCGACATGAACTTTCAAGGAGATGTGAGGTTACAGCTCTGTAGAGTAGAGGTTTACTTGTCTAGGGGTGACTTGGAGTAGTTTGTCGCGAAGAATAGTCGGGAAATTCGGGCCGCAGACTATTACGCTGCCGCCTGAAGATCAAAGTCTTAGTTGCTGAGTTCATAAGCCCCACAAAGTTTATACTTTCAGTTTTATAGTGGGTAATGTTATCCCAAGAAGTGTACAGTGTATCCACTCAGCTACTAAGCACTTCTTGCCGCTCTGAACACTGACGTTGCGATCTATGAGTTGTTGTGTTTGCTACTGCAGGGCCAGTAGTCAGTAGGTTTTAAACCCTCTGCCCTCCTAAACCCTAAACCTTCCCTAAGGGTCCATGTATCCATATGTGTATACATTGACCCTAAAGTACCTATATATATATATATATGTATATATATATAGGGACTACTTTCAGGCCTCAGTATATACTATATGAGAACATGGACCCATTAACCTTAGTAGCTGAGTGGATACACTTGACACTTTTTGGGATAATATTACCCACGATAAAGCTGAAAGTGTAAACTTTTGGGGGCTTATGAACTCAGCAACTAAGAACCCTCTATAACCCTTATAGTAACCCTTAAAGGAACCCTTATAGAACCCTTAAAGGACCCTTGGGCTTATGAACTCAGCAACTAAGAAACCGGGCTCCGGGAAGAAGCTGGCTTCGGCTCGGGGTCTAGTCTCCAACTCGCAGGAAACCCCAGACCCTACTTGGAGGACTTAGTAACTAGTTATTTTGGAGACTTATAAGTACCATAACCCCAATTGGGGTCCCTTTTAGGGTACTTATAAGTCTACTTATTACCTGCTTGCTAAGTCCCCCGACCTTCCAAGTAGTCCCATAGATCCTAAACCTAAGGCTTTAAGGCCGTATATTGAAAGGCTTTGAGCCCAAAGACCATCCTACATGAGCCTTTTTTGGATTGTTTTGAGCCAAGCCCATGGAGGAACCTCCAGGTGCGAAGCCCAAACCCCCGGCCATGCCAGCCCGGAGCCACGAACCCCATGCGGTTTAGGGTTTAGGGTTTGGGTTTAGGGTCCCAGAGTACCTTTTTGCGACGATTACATCCTCCAGCCGAAGAGCTTCCTGGCGTAAAATCCGCCGCCATCTTCTTGCCACCTTCTTAGCTATCCACTGAGCTCCGCTGGATTGTCAGCTCCCTACTGGTACACGAGTATTTCAGTAAATATCCTTGAATGAATAGTAAAGGTCCAACTACCTAATGGTCACATACTCCGGCATAACTGGCCCACACTAATGATTGGGTCTTTTGGACCCTTCGGGCTACCTTTTTCGGGATCCTTACTATGATTATGGTTTCCTTATATAAGTTCTTCGGAAGGTGGATTATTTAGGGGCCCGTGGACGTCCTCGACCCTCAACCCTAAACCCCTAAACCCCAAACCCCAAAAAAATGCCTAAACCCCTACACCCTAAACCCCTAAGCCCCTAAGCCATCAACCCTATAAACCCTAAACCCCTAAACCAAACCCTAAGCCCCTAAGCCATAAACCCTATAAATTATAAACCCCAAATCCTCCTCGGAGTTCGCTGACAGGCGAAGAAGCGGGCTGAGCCGGAAGATCAGGACCGGGATTTAGGACCAGAGGGTCTTAGCCTGAGTTCTACATGCTTGCTTTGTCGTGGGTACCTAACATATAGATATAGATATACATATATACATATATACATATATACATATATACATATACATATACATATACATATACATATACATATACACATACACATACACATACACATACACATACATATATATATATATATATATACGGTTTAGGGTTTAGGGTTTTATATACAGATGTGTATATCCAGCCTTGATAAAGCATTGGCGCAAAGCGCCGTGGAGAGTTCTGCACTCGTGGTTTGGACTTGTTGTGCGAGGGTTACTGATGACTTCTCGACGGAGCCGTTATTGCAACAGTGAAGTCTCCGAATCAAAGTCCATGTACCAGAATGGCTGCACCAAGCCGCGTATGGGGAGCGGACGACGCGGCCCCTGCAGCCGCGAGCTTCAGAATTCCTAAGGAAAACTCTAGAGTCAGCCTCTAAACCCTGAACCCTAAATCCAGAACCCCAACCCTTAAACCCTAAACCCATAAAGCCCGTAAATTCTAGAGCCGTTGGGTCGGTCGTGTCCTGCTCCGGAAGCCAGCCTGCTCTTCGGCCGCTTGTTCAGCGGCTGAGTTTTCCCAGCTCCTGCGTCCTTACAGTTTCGGGTTTAGTATTTGGGGTTTAGGGCTTACCTTAATCCGGAATATCCTTTTCAGGGCTCCTTATTATGATTTTCTTATATAACTCCTTAAAAAAGTTAGTTTAGTCAGGGTTAAGGTAGGGTTTAGTTTATGGAAATAGTGACGAGACCCCGACCCCCTAGTCTAACACTTCGACACTTCGACTTAGACCCTTAGCCTGAGTCTACTGTCAAGGCCCCTCTAAACCCCAAGCCCTAAACCCATAACCCTACTGGTCAAGGCCCCTCCAGACCCCAAGCTCTAAACCCATTCCCACACCCTAAACCCTACCTATGGCCGGAAAGACCTACCTTTTTAGGGTTCCTTATTATGGTATATATATATATATATATATAGTTCCTTAAAAAGGTAGGTCTTTTCGGCCCTAGTCTACTTGTTAAGGCCCCTCTAACCTTAAACACATAAGCCCTCGTCTAGTTCTCAAGGCCGCTGAAAACCCCTAAAGCCGCAAGCCTCGCCTGCTTTTCAAGGTTCTCTAGACCCCACGCCTTAAACCCTAGACTCGAACCCCCTAGACTCTAAACCCCTAAACCCTAAACCCCTAAACCCCTAAACCACTAAACCCTAAACCCTAAGTTCAATAACCCTCGTCTACTTCTCAGGGTCACTAAATTTCGCACGCCAGGACTATTACGGCTTCGGCTCGCGGAGCGCGCGCTGGACCATCAATCTGCTCATAGGCTGGCCAGATTTTCTAAGGGTTCCTTTAAGGGGTTCTTTAGGAGATCCTCTGAAGGGTCCTTCAAGGGGCCTTTAAGGGTCTTTAGTAGGGTTTAGGGTTTAAGGTAGCTAGGCCTCCCAGTGGGCCCTTTTGTTTCTTTTTGTAGTCCTAGGTTCCTTATAAAGTTACCCAATAACCAAAAAGTGAGCCCTTTTTATTCCTAGGTTACTGGGCATCCTAGGTAGGGTTTGGGGTTTAAGGTTCCTTTAGTTCAGGGTGTAGGGTTGTAGTAGCTAGGCCTCCCAGTGGGCGGGTCTAGGGTCAAGGGTTTAAGGTTCCTTCAAGGGTTTAGGGTTTACGGTTAAAGGTTCAAGGCTCCTTTAAGGGTTTAGGGTTTAGGTTTTAAGGTACCTTTGCAGTACCGGGGTTGCCTTCTGGGCTCCTAGAATCGGCAAGCAAACAACCGCATACATGGGCCAACCATGATTCACTTCCACCCACGCCCTCATTCGTTCCCCAGAGCATCCACGGGCCAAGCATAGTAACGTCAGTGTAGACCTCATCTGCCAGTCATGATATCATCATGATACCGTCCACCCAGACCTCATCCAGACCTCATCGCGTCCCATATCCTCCATGAGCAAACTGTGATAACGTCCACCCAGACCTCATCCGTCCTCATCCGTTTTTTTGGAGCATCCATGGGCCAACCATGATAACATCCAGCCAGACCCCATCAGTTGAAAAACCTAGGCAGATGATAGCAGATGGCCCCAGACTTCCTCCCAGCGTCTCTCCATGCTCCGGATCTCTTCAGATGCTTCTTCGTTTTCGTTTGGAGGTACCTGTCGCTGCTGCTCTCGCAATATTTCATTCAGGTGTTGGCTTCCATTTCTTAGCTCCTCCTGTTGTCCTGCAGCTTTAAATTTTAGGCTTCTAGCTTCAAGCTCCTTGCATGTGCACCAACACACAGTCTTAATGGACGATTGTGCGCTACAGTATGCTTTCCTAAATTCGTCGGTGGCATCCAGGCCACGTAGTGCAGAATCCGAGCTGCGTTTCGTGTCCAGGTTTTCGTTGTGCGCCTGGGAACTCCTGTAAGGGTTCCTTTAAAAGTTCCATGTTCCTGGAGGCAAGATTTCAAAACAATCCGATAATAGGGCCTGATTATAAAGGTACTCGGGACTATATAGATTCCAACATTTGGGTTTGGGGAACTGGAGGTGCCACGGCTTAGGGTTCATGTTTTAGTTGAGCATGATTTAGTAGCCAATAATCAGGCACGCCTGCTCGTATTGCGCGCTTGCAAGAACAAATGCACTTGCCCGTTAATCAGGCCCTCTTGTTTGGGATAGTAGCGAGGATTGTATGTTTGTTTGTTCGAGAGCAAATAACATAAGCCTAAAACCCCGAAAGCACTACAGTCTAAACACCCTTCAACCCTAAGCCTTAAACCCTAAACCTTAAACCCTAAACCCTAAACCTTAAACCCTAAACCCTAAACCTTAAACCCTAAACCTCATGGGCCCGGCAGTGTATCGTTTTTGCCCCAAAAAATCCAAGCACCTAATAATCACATAGGGTTTAGGGTTTAGGGTTATACTCTCCAAAATCCTAACCTACATAACTGGTATCATAAAACCGAGTACCTAATTATTGGGTCCTTTGGACCCTTGGGGTTGTGTTAGTTTGGCCCATAGCGCCGGGGTTTTATCGGATCGAAGGTGTTGCTGGTGCTCCTTTATCCTAAACCGGTACGGGCCTTTTGGCAAAGAACCCCTTATCGAAACCCTCAGAAAACCTCCTCTAGAGACTCTAGACCCCTTTAAGAACCTTCGAACCCCGAGCCCTTTGGCAGGTGTGGTCTTCGGGACACTGAACCCAACCATCCCGCAGCTGGGCCGGTTTTTGGGCCTGGGGCTTCGGGTTTGACATATATAAGCCGGGGAGCTCTTGCTATCTCCTGCTTATTCTGAGACTACAACTAGCATACCCTAAAAACCTTATCATCGCTACGGTTGTTATAAGGCCCCTAGTGTTGAGGGCTAAGAGTTTAAAGTCTCGGGTTAAGGGGTTCGAGGCTTGCGGTTTTTGGCTTTTTCGGGTTTAGAGCTCCTTTGTTTGCGAACGCGCGTGGCGCGTGCGCGCGCGTGTGTGGGTGTGTGTGCGAACTTGCATTTCCCAGCCAAGTTCAATCCCTACACCCCACCCTCAATACCGAAAGCTGCTTCCCAAAGCCCATAGTTACCGCCAATGACCCTACAGCTTGAAAACCCAATCCACCAACATCCTAAACTCGCAAGTGGCGCTTGTCTGGCACCGCACATAGAATGTCACCCTTACAACCCTAGTACCCTCATAAGTCCCATTTTGGGTTCAGGGTGTCGGTCTTTTGCCCTGGATACATGTAAGCGCGGTGAAGAGCTTCTTCAAAGCTCTATACTCTATAAGTCAAGTACCATGATGTTTTAAGAAACCTCGTCTGGACCCTCATAGTAAGGTTTGTAGAACCCCTTTCTTAGAAGGCCCTATCCCCTGCCTTCAACTACCATAGCTTCTTTTTCTCTTTGCTCTTTTAAAAACCCTAGTATAGAATTTACAGGAACCCTACAACAAAAGTTGGTTTTGGTAGTCAACCCCGAAGGGTCCAAGTGCCCAAATCTAAGTAGGGCGCTACTTCCCAAAAGCCATTCGGAGTATGGATTTAGGGACCTAAGGCGCTAGCATTGGGGAATCTTGCACCCTTTGGGAACCCTCTATCCTAAACGCTAGGGCCTAGACCCTAACCCTATGTCCTACACACTACTAGACCCTAGACCCTATGCCTTAAACCCTAAATTCAACCCTATATACCCCTGAACTCCATACCCTAGAGCCTAAGCCTTAAACTCAAAGCCCTGAGACCTAAGCCCTACCCTAAACCCTTTTGGGAGCCTTAAACCCTAAACTTTAAACCCTTGACCCTAAGCTCTAAACCCTTAACCCGAAACCCTCCCTAAACCCTATAAACTCTAAGCTCTAAACCCTGTACTACGCCCTATATCAACCCTTAAACCCTATAAGCCCTAGAAACCCTAAGCCCTATATAAGCCCGAAACCCTGGGTTCAGGATCCTGGCGCTGGTCAACTTCCTCATCTGCCGTACCGCCAGCCCGCATTTGGCGCTTTGTGGGGTCGGGTGTGTGGGGGTTTTTAGGGGTTTAGTGTTTTAGGGGTTTTGGGTTTTAGGGTCTAGGGATTTAGGGTTTAGGGTTTTAGGGTCGAGGGTTTAGGGTTTCAGAGTTTAGGGTTTAGGGTTTTAGGATTTTGGGTGTATGGTTTCTTTGTGGCTCGTGTGTGTACCAAAAGGCTCCAAAAGCCTTTGATTAAGGAATATAAATATACCTCTTAAATGATAGTAGGATCCCTAGGATTGTTTAAGGAATATTCCTTAATTAAGGGGTTTTGGACCTACCTATAGGCTCCATTGTAGTTCCTTTTTGTGGTTTATATGTAGGACCATATAATATGACAATGGAGCCTCTAGATAATACGGAAGCATCAATATTTGCCAATATTATTCCCGAGAATTCCTGATTAAGATTATACTGTTATGTTAAGGGTTTTGCTAGAGCAGAAACACGGATATTTCCTTTAGCACTTTATGCTTGGGTGATGTTTTGCTTCAAGTTTGGGTGCCAATGACTGGAGGCGGTAGGGATTTGCGATTGTCGGGTTTGGAGTTTTGGGCGGTTGGATTTTCACTCTTGCAGACAATGAGATTGTCATGTGGTTCTCTTATCGTACATACATGCTACCAGATGCAACCGGCGTCGGCCTTCAGATAGCTTTTTTTCTTGCTCGCGTGGCTTGTAGTGTTTTGGATGCCTTTCCAATTGCAGGAGCACGGACGGCATCATGGTATAGTCATGGTTGCTTTGGCCATTCCATGCACGGGTAGGGTAGCACGATGTCACATCGTCTATCGTGAAGTCGTGTATATACGCAGAATCTCATAGATTATGGGTTAGGTGCGTTCTGGCGTATACCTTCAAATCTACTGGGATCGTTCCGATGATTTAAGGTCCCGGGCCTCTAGGCTCGGCCGGTTCGGAGCAATGACTTGGCTTGGTGTGCCTCAAACCCTACCCAGTGTTCACAATCTACGGCTGCGGGTTTAGGCACATCTCTAATGAAGGTCTTACGAATGATATTGAGATGAGTAGACAAGACTTCAAGAGCATGGGACGTCTAGCAGCTAGCACTGCATCAGGATCCTTCAGTACTAGTTGAACCGAAACACTCGAAAGCAAGCCAGGCACTGTGTATGGGTACCTCATCGTTGCAGCAGAAACCAAGCGACTTTGATTGCAGCAAGTCTCGACGGTCTAGAGTTGTGGGGTTGTTAATTTTGTGTAGCCCACAACCTGTTTTGTTTTGGTGCGGGGGTTCCGTATTACGGTGTCCATGAAAATCGGCACAGGTAACGCCCCAGATCAGAATCTAATGTCGACAGTGTTGGATTTCTGGGAATTCGCAACCTAGAAGTTTGAATTGTGACAATCGGATAATCGCCCACAAGAGGGCTTTGAGTTTTGGGTTCGCTGTGTGGGTGTACGGCATTTAAGTTAAAGCTTTGACACCTCAGGGCCTACTTGGAGATCCACGAGTTATGCATGTATATCTATGGATAATATATACTGGGCTTTGGAGTACCATACTTTAATACTTTTTTCTTAAAGGATCCATTATGAAATAAAAGTTTATACTTTTTTCTCCCTGGTTACTTAAAAGCCCAGTATATATATATATATATACATACACATACACACACATAGATATGTCGTATAGATAGATGAATGTCAATATCATTTTGAATGTATGAAGATAATAAGAAACATACATATACATGTATACATATCTTTTTACTTGTGTTATCGGAGATTGAAGGGATAGTAAGATAAAGTAGCAGTAACCTTTGGGTCCCCCAATAGGCTTATACTACAACATACCTCCCTATGAAACCTAGTCTACCTACTAAGACTTCCATACTACTTAGGGTTTTGCGGTTTGGGCAGGTGAGGCTTGAGTTTAGGGTTTAGGGTTTAGGGCATGCCTGAACCCCATAGGTAGGCCTACAAACTCCACAAGCCGAGGGCAAGGTAGCTTGAAGGCATGTGGTCGTTGTGTTGGGTGTTGGTGCTGCTTTACCTTAAACCCCTAACCCTAAACCCTGTATGCACTTTTGAGCTGTGGTCGGCTCTTATCTTAAGGCTTCGGCTGCTGTTGCGTTGTTGAGTGGCCGCTCCCTGGTGTTCGCTCTGGACGAAAACCCGGAAACCCTAAGCTTAGGGACCCAAAAAGCACATAAACATAAGCATTGTATGGGGATATCCCTACCTTATTGGGCTTCATTTTAAGGGGGTTTATATGGGATATCCCTATCCTTATTCCCTAAACCCTACACCCTAAACCCTAAACCTTATGTTTGGCTGATGTGCTGTTTGGGGCCCTATAAACCCTGAAGCTCTGGGCCTCAAAAGCCTCGGCAAAAGCCAGAAAACCTGACAAGAAAGCACAAGGCTCCAGCGTTTAGGGTTTAGGGTTTAGGGGTTTAGCACGGTTTAGGGTTTAGGGTTTAGTCCCTCCTTGCAGATTCTGGGGGCCTGCTGCCTGAACGAGCCAGGTATGTACCTATAGTCTCCACTGTAGTTCCCTTTTCTTGGTTAACTGGGCTTTGGAGTACCATACTTTAATACTTTTTTTCTTAAAGGAACCCTTATGAAATAAAAGTTTATACTTTTTTCTCCCTGGTTGCTTAAAAGCCCAGTTAACCAAATTCTACATAATAGGATCCTAACCATAAAATTGGTTGACCAAAAAGGAACTACAACGGAGACTATAGGTATAATGAGAAATTTGGACACGGCTTTAACGCCTATCACCCTGAAGCTTTAAACCGTCAACACCTGAAGCCCAGGCCCGAACCTGCAAGCCCTACAAGAGTAAACCCTGAACCCAAAATCTCTTACCCATAGGCCCATAGTAGTTCCTTTTTGGGATTGCCTTATAGAATTCTAAGGATGAACCCCGAAAAGGAACTACTATGGGGCCTATGGGTAGTTCTGAAACCCTCAACTCTGAAACCCTACACAAGTCACCCGAGCCTGAAGCCTCCCTGAAACCCTAGGCATCCTCCAAACCGATTTGGGAGTTTCCGAGAATCGGGGACCCTAATATAGTACCCTAAATAGTAGGATCCTTCAAATAAGGACCCCCCCCAAAAAATACCCCTAATTTTCGGAAACTCTCATTTAGGTGTACCACCCCAAACCCTCACTCCGAAGCCTTGTCTCACTCTGAACCGGATATCCTTTCACACACGTACACCCCGACCCTTAAACCCTAAGCCATCGAAGACCTAGACCCTTTACGAGCCCCTAAACTGCCAAACCTTAAGCCCTAAGCTTTACAAGCCCTAAACCCCAACAAACCCTTCTAAACCCTAAGCTCTCAAACCTTAATCCCAGAGCCTTCTATGCCCCAAGCCCCAAGATTTATAAACCCTAAACCCCCGAACCTCCAGGACCCTACACCCCAACCCTTAATGACGTATATATGTCCTAAACTCCAAACCCCAACCCTTTTAACCGTAAGCCCTATAAACCCCGTATAAACCCTAAACCCTAGATCCCTAAACCCTGAACCCTACACTCCCTAACCCCCCCAACCCTTATAAACCCTAAACTCCCTAAACTCCAGGAACCCTATTAAACCCTAAGATGTTTTTGCCCTAATCCCTACAGTAGCCCTTATATAACTAAACCCTAAACCCTAAACCGTTAAACTCCAGGAAGCCAGACTTGGGAGGGAACTTTTGGGTCAAGAACCTGCGCCCTGCCTGCAGGGTTTTCAGGGGAAAGGCTCGATGAGGGGTCTAAGGCTTAGGGTTTATAAGGCCTATGGGTAGACACTCCATCCACGACAGTTCAAGTTTCCGGCTGTTAACCTCCCGATGACTTCCACTAAGACTAGCGGGTTGCTGCGGGGCTGCAGCTTGTGGTTTGAGGGCTTACCTTAACCCTGAAGAACCTACCCTTTTAAGGACTTATATAAGGAAATCATACTACGGAACCCTAAGCATGTAGGTTCTTCAGGGTTAAGGTAGGGTTTATAGTGAACCCCAGGAAGTTGGAACATGGATTTAGGACGGTTAGTGCTGGGATTCCTTATACTTTACTTTAAGGGCACGAGGATAATGATGTTCCAACTTTCTAGCTTCTACTGTAGGGTTTAGGGTTAGGGTCAAAGGACACTGCGTATTGATATGAGGGAAGTTCCCAACCTAGAAACCCTGCTTTACCTAGGTTCCTGAGTTGTACCGTTTTGCCCTTTCTATTCGGGGGTCCCTTTACTAAAACCGGATAGGTTCAGAACCCTGCAGACCTAAGAGGACGGAGCTTTGGGTCGGGTTTTGGGGGAGGCCTGGGGCTCATTAGCAGTTTCGAACCTAGAGTCTAGAGCGCGATTGGTCAGTGAAACGTAAACTCACATCGGTGTCTTGTAGTCGTGTCGATTTCTTGTGTGTTCAGGGTTTTGGGATTTCAGGGATTCACTTTAGGGGTCTGGGGGTCTCAGCTGTTTTAAGGTGTTGTTTACGGAGTGTGTCTTGCTCAAGTCAGACTTTGACCCTAGCCTGTCAGTATCATGATGCTTTTTCGTGCCTCAGATTTTCAGATATTGGTTCTGCATCGCTTCATCCTTGTACCTAGAAATGTTTGGCTTTGGTTTTAGAAACTGGAACAATCCAAGCTGTTTACCAAGGAACCACGTGCTGCAAGGGGCAATTCTGTACACAATCCTCATGACCGGCATTCTGTTGGAACGGGCCCCGAATTTCATTCCTGGCGCTGCTTGCCATGCGATTCAGATCGGCAGCTTAGTTCAGCTTTGGGGGTTAAGGATTTAGGGTCTTTGCCTCGCGCCCTCCTCTCTTCCTGTATGTAGTATTGGTTTGACATATGTGTGGACGGTCCGGGGACTAAGTACGTAATTGCTTTATAGAGTTATACATATCAAAACCTCCGTTAGATGCCATTAGAGTTTTTTGAAGGTACTGGTAAGTCTACTTATTCTGTACTTACCAGGTCCCCCGACCCTCCAAGTATTCACATAAGTACGCATTTTCATCTGCTGGAAAGAAGAGTTCATAGTCCAAAGCCTTACATCCTTAAGCAGTTCTACAAATACTCGAGAAGCGTTGGACTTGTGGAAGTAGCAGGCTGAAAATTTGAGATTTCTGCAGGCTTGACGCTGATACCTGCAATTAAGTCAAGCCCAGCGCAACCTTTCGAAGGGAGCCACAGACATGAAGCGTTGTCTTTGTTGTTAAGGTTTAGGGTTTAGGTCCAGTGGTGGTATTGTTCTGGCATTTGTCGCCAGAAGCTGTCCAAGCCGTAAGCACAAAAAGCGGAACTGCCGTTGTCTTGAACAGTGCGGCAAATATTAAAAACAGCGCGAGACATAGGTATGCATGCATGGATGCATGCATCGACGCAAGGATGGATGGATGTATGGATGGATGGATGGCTTGGTGGGTTGCAGGTGGGTGGGTGGGTGGGTGGGTGGGTTTGTGGGTGGGTGGATGGATGGATGGATGGATGCACGGAGGCACGGACGGACGGACGGTCGGACGGACGGATGTATGCATGTACGTGTGTATGTATGTGTGTATGTGTACTTGTAATAGCCTGTAAGAGCACGAAGGAGCTTGCTCTGTAAACTCTGGGCCCAACAGGCTGTCAGTGTTACCTGCCTGCTGTACCTCGCGCGATCGTACTGGTACTTCGAGAAGCATTACCGCTGGCAGGCAGGAGCACTTTTAGCCCAGGGTTCAGGGTCTAGAAACAAACACCTCGTTCGGGTTCGAAGAAGCACCATAACACCAAATACAACGCCATCAAGCCCTTTCAACCACCGTAAAACCTGCTATATACTCGGGCTCACGAGACACCAGGCAGGAAGCCTTTTGCATCAATATGGTATGCTACTTGAAGACCTGGAGCCTGAGGGTTAGGGCGAGGTACCCGTATGCCCCATAGTACTGGGCTTTGGAGTGCCATACTTTAATACTTTTTTTCTTAAAGGAACCCTTATGAAATAAAAGTTTATACTTTTTTCTCCCTGGTTACTTAAAAGCCCAGAGTAGTTCCTTTGTGGGAGTCATATTTAGAATCCTACAAGGTAATCCCAAAGAGGAACTACTATGGGGCCTATGGGCAGAGTATTCTCAAACCCTAAACCCTGAAGCCACGGGATCGGGCACTGGCCCCTGCTCAGAGGCTCAGTGGACGTGAGTAGCAGGTAGCACTGGGACACTCGTAGCCCCAACTAGAGTCCGTACTTTTGACTTCTTGAGTTAAAAGCTTTTATAGCCTGCTAAGTCCCCAAATCCTTCAAAGTAGACCCTGCGACCCTTACAGAACCCTTACCGAAGTTTAAAACAAAAACGCTTCTGGGTTCCGCACAAAAAAAAGCTCGGTGTAATGGTATGAATATTGCAGCAGGCGCTGCCTTTCGTGGAGATCATGTACAAAGACAAGGCGACCACGTTCAAACCGTACATTCGGAAAGCACAATACACTTAACGTGTAGGCTACCCGTGGCCCAAACCCTACCTTTTCAGGATATATATATATATATATATTATAATATATATATATATATGTAGAAACCAGAAGGTACCCTTAAGAGGTAGGTTTGTGCGGCTACAGTGTAGGGTTGAGCCCAAGCCTCGTATTTTTTCTCGCAGTTTCTGGGTGTACTGGGTAGCTCCTCCGGGCCGAGAGGGTGTTAACTTAAGCATCAAAGGGGTCTCTATATAGGAACTTTAAGGAAACCCAGGTACTTCAGGGTCAATGTCACAAAGGCTCCATGTACCTTTATAGTAGGTACTTAAGCCTTAAAGGGGTCTCTATATAGGAACTTTAAGGCCTGAGTATATACTATATGGTTACATGGAGCCTTAGAGTGTATACTCATATGTGCACATGAGCCCTGACCCTAACACTCCAAATGGGTCAAAGAAGGTACTGTTTTTTAGACTTTAGACCCCAAAGTAGGTACCAATTGGATACTTGGAGTCTTACGTGTAGGAAAGGCAGGGTTCCTTATTATGGTTTCTATATATATATAGTTCCTTCAAAAGTTAGGTTAGGTTTTTTAGAGTTTAGACCCCAAAGTAGGTACCAATTGGATACGTGGAGTCTTAGGGTTGCGCTCCGGCTTTCGAGTTCGGGCTTAGGGGTTTAGGGTTTTGGGGTTCAGGCTTCAGGATTCAGGGCTTTGGGTTTAGGGTTCGGGGCTTAAGGTTCAGGGCTTCCAGGGGCGTATTATTACAGCTCAGATCCTCCACCCTTAATTCTAAACTTCTGACAAACAAAGAGTTTAACACTGAACACACCCAGAAACCCTGCGACCCGACGCCCTCGACAGCCAGATCGTAAGTCGAAACAATCGCGCCTAATCTCAACCTGACCCCGAGCCCGAAACCCCAAAGCCTAAATCCTAAATCCTAACCCGAAGCGCAAAAGCAACAACGCAGCAGCGCTAGCCGCAGGCCCAGAAATCCTACAACCAACTCTCAAATCCCTAGTCCTTTAACTTAAGCCATCCTAAGCCCGAAACCTGAACCCGAGAGCCTTGCACTAACCCTGAACTCTACACTTCAGAGGCTTCATTCGTCATGATCCATACTTGAAGGATGACATACACAGGACATGAGGTTCAGAATTTTCTTTGGTGTGAAGAGTACAAAGGTACAGCTGCCTCCGTTTGAAAGACTACGTACAAAGCCCCATGATCCTCGAAGTAGACCCTGTAGCCATAATCTCCTGTAAGACCCATGTAGAACCCTATGACCCCTGGAAGTAAGACGGTAAAAAAGCCCTAGGGCCCTAGGGGCCCTTGTGCCCAAATAGCAGATACTTTGGACCCAAAGCTTAGATCCCCAATGCCCAACCTTTAAACTTTTTGGGTTCTTATAGTTTAGTAGTTTAACCTTTTATTTCTGTGGTTTATTGGGGGAGTAAGAAAGCACCTATATAAGGATTAAGGCTTCAAGGCCAAAGTATGTACTACAGGGGTCTCGGGGTCTTAAGTTGCCAGAGGAAACCCAGGTACTTCAGGGTCAATGTCACAAAGGCTCCATGTACCTTTATAGTAGGTACTTAAGCCTTAAAGGGGTCTCTATACAGGTACTTTAAGGCCTGAGTATATACTATATGGGGACATGGAGCCTTAGGGTGTATACTCATATGTGCACATGAACCCTGACCCTAAGACTCCAAATGGGTCAGAGTAGGTACTGTCTTTCGACTTTAGAACCCAAACTAGGTACCATTTGGATACTTGGAGTCTTACGTGTAGGAAAGGCAGGTTTCCTTATTATGGTTTCTATATATAGTTCCTTAAAAAGTTAGGTCTTTTGGGCCACAGGTAGCCTGCACCTTAAGTAGAGTTATAGGTACCCGAACAAGGATGCTAATCGGGGTCATACTTATAAGTCTCGAAAAAAACTAGTTACTAAGTACCCCGACCCTGCAAGTAGGGTGAGCGAACTCTAAGCCCCTAAATCCTAAACCCTACAAACACAAGGACATGATTGCAGCCGCAGCAGAGGATGCCGGAGAAAGCTACGAGCAGCCGTTCGACTGATTCATTTGGTGTTTTAGGGTTCAGCGGTTTAGGTTTAGGGTTTTTCAGGGGATCCTTTACGGGTTCATTTCAGGGTTTACCTTAACCCCCCCCAAATAACCGACCTTTTTGAGGACTCATATAAAGAAATCATAATAAGGAACCCGAAAAATATAGGTTCCTCAGGGTCCAGGTAGGCTTAAGGGATTCCTACTCAAGGCTTATGGGCTTAAGGGTTTCTGGGTGTACAGCTTCCTTGGAGGCTTTTAGGGTTCCTTGAAAGGTTCTGGAAGGATGCTATTGGGGTTTTGGGATCAGCATAAGGAAAGGTTCTGTGATCTTGAAGGATTTAGAGCTTATGGCCTCGAATCAGTGGTGCAGGGTTCGGGTGTCACTGTAGGTTTTACAGGAGGGTTTCAACTTTCAAAAAGCTACCCCGTGACAGGGTTTAGACCTTCAGAAGTGGTAGGTTCAGGTTGCTCCTGTGGGCTCTTAGCACAGGTCGTTTAGGGTTTAGGGTTTAGGGTTTAGGGCAGCATGTCGGGCTGCTCGCTGTTCTTCTTGTATCAGGATTCAGTTTAAGATGGCTGGCTTCGGGCTTCGCCTGCTTCTGGCAGTATGGACCCTAAAAGAGCGTATCATCCAGAACATCCTCCCCCATGTGAGTAGGAGAGGGGTGCATTCGCGACAAGCTTCGGTGTGAGACATGGAGCACAATAGAGCCATCCCAGCCCCAATTCCGAACTCCCTAGGAAGCACAAAGCACGAAGCTAAACATGTACCTGAAGACCCAAGGGTAACAAACCAAGACAAAATACAGAGAGAAAGAGAGAGCGAGAGACAGAGACAAAGGCCCGAGCTGCGTCAAGCTCGACACATCGCAGCGAACCTGAACTCGGGCACGTCTAGCAGCTGAGCTCTGCTCGGTGAGGGGTGTATCAAAAGTTAGTTGTCAGCAGCAAGCTTTCAGGGTTTGGGGGGGTTCTTGGGGACTTCAGTTGGAGGTTCTATTCAGTCAGGGTTCATGGGTATTTCTATGTTATTCTGAAAGCTTATAAACAACATGCTTTTCAGGTTTCGAAAACAAGGGTCCCCAAACTAGCAAGGTAATCCTTCATGTTTAGAAATCCCTAGACTACCCAATCACAGTCCTAGAATCCTACAAGTTGCTTCCAGAGTTGTGGGGGTTTAGGGGAGAGCCGGGCTGACCGCGGACTATTAGAATCATGCTTTACAGAGGCCTGCGGAAACGTAGGTTCCAGTTTGGGTTTAGGATTTAGGGTTTATAGGGTTTAGGATTGGGGAAGTTTAGGATTAAACGTTTAGGGTTAACGGGGGCTTTGGGTGGTGTTAGGGACTACGGTCTTCGGAGTTTGCAGGTCCTCTGGGCGTTTGAGCGGGGTAGGGCTTAGGGGAGAGGGCTGGGGGTGTAGTTCGAATCGTATTTTTTATGTACATCGTCCCATTCAGTTATGCGGCTTACAGTTTAGGCAACTATGGCATCCGAAACCCACATCACAACTTCTCATGTACTTTGGTTGCTTACGGCCAGGGCTTTTAGATCTTCTTTTTTCGCTAGGCGCTCGGAATTAGGCATCTTGCGTTCGAGGATTTTTAAGTCTTAAAGGGGAAATCGCGACGCAAAGAGGAAATCGCGACACAAAGAGTGTACACTTGGGCATGATAAACCATAACCCTAGACCCACTTGTTGCCGTTGTCCCTCAATTATTTTTGCTCAGAGCGGAGTGATTCGAAACTCCGGCCACCAAGCGCAGAGTCCCGGCAGGTGCAAGTAGGGTGGAGATCGGGATAGTCACTAATAGCATCCCCTTAAAGCTCCCTTAGAATATGCTACAATATTCACCCGTCTAACCTATCGTAATTATCAAAGGCCCTTGTATTAGGATGGAGGGTTTAGGGCCTGTGGCTTGAGAGAGAATTCAGGGCCTTAAAGCATTCAAACCCTCCTAAACCTAAACCTCTAAACCCTTAAACCCAATTTCCGTCTAAACCCTAACCCTGAAGTCTGTGAGCCATAAGGGTTTGAGGCTTTGGGCTGCTAGGGTGGAGGGCCTTGCTCGTAGCTTAGGCATGGGGTGTGAAGCAAGGACATCCCGAAACCCAAAACCCAGACCTTCCAAAATCCCTTACTTAAGGAATGTACCTTAAATCACACTAGGGATCCTATTGTAATTTCAGGTATATTCCTTAATTAAGGGGTTTTGGAGTCTCTGGGAACCCTCAACCCTAAACGGTTAAGGTCAGGGGGGGTAGGGTTTAAGCACCCACTAAGGCTCCATGTAGCCATATACTAGGTTTAGGGTTTAGGGTTTAGGGTTTAGGGGTTTAGGGGTTTAGGGTTTAGGGGCTGTCATTAGCTATCCCTAGGGCTCCATGTAGCCATATAGTATACATTCAGGCCTCAAAGTACCTATGTAGGAACACCTTTAAGGCCCAAGTATATACTATATGGGTACATGGAGCCTTAGGGACCATAAGGGCTTCATTCAAGGGCACTATAGGGGCGTTGGGGTTCCCCGGGCGGGCTTCCCGGTGCATAGGCCTCCTAGGCCGGAGAAATAGTATATACTTTGGCCTTAAAGTACTCCCTATATATAGGTACAGTGGGCCCAAAGTATATACCATTTGGGTACATAGACCCTAAGGGTTTGGGTTTAGGGGTTTAGGGGTTATTGGGTTTAGGTGCGGGGTTTAGGATGTGACATGGATCAAAAGTAAGGCAATTTCCCCAAAGAAAGCCTCAAACGCAAAATCCAGCCCAAGCTTGGTAATGTCCCTTACTGCAACTTATATAAACCCTACGCCCTAATTCCAGAAACTCCACAGAAATCGGTATTACAGCACCAAACTAAACCCAAACTTCCGGCTAACACAGAGCCGTTCCGCCTGCCGGGATGAACAACACGCCACGAAGATCCGCCAAGCGGGTCTGGGAGATTATTGGCCGAAGCGCGAACCCAAAGCAGGCTTGAGCTTCGGGTTTAAAGTTTTAGGTTCAGGGTTTATAGGGTTTCATGACCCTGAGGCTCTATAAGGACTCACATGTTAGGGCGTTCTTGGCCGAACACACCGTAATTACTATTCTTTGTCGTTAGTCCATGTTTAGCCGCTGGCTTTGGGTTTGGTGTTTATGTAAGAGTTCCACACTACTCCAAGTTATTGTGCCATTTCAGAGCTATCCTCGTGTAGGCATCAACACTCATGTCTGAGTTATCGACCAAGCCCAAGACCCGGCGATGAAATGTCCTGGTCTTTAGAATCCAAGGTCTAGGGTTTAGGGTGTAGCGG
Organism: Symbiodinium sp. clade A Y106; assembly: GCA_003297005.1. Lineage (NCBI taxonomy): Eukaryota > Dinophyceae > Suessiales > Symbiodiniaceae > Symbiodinium > Symbiodinium sp. clade A. The sequence continues at coordinate 14,630 of BGNK01000549.1, read as the reverse complement.
TTTAGGGTTTGGAAAGTTTTGGGAGTTTAGCGGTTTAGGGGTTTAAGGTTTAGGGTTTCCTGGGATGCTGTTTCTGGACTCCACGGCTCGGGTCCTTGGCTTGCCCTTACCTGCGTTATAACCATGAGCTTGAGCTTCCTGTGTTTTTAACGGTTTAGGGTTCCTTATAAGGGTCCATGTACCCACATAGTCTATACTTTGACCTTAAAGTAGTCCCTATAAAGGTACCTTTTTTGGGCCAAAGTATACGGGAGTTTCCGAAAATAAGGGATCCTAATATAGCACCCTAGATAGTAGGATCCTCAATATGAGGACCCTCAAATAAGGTACCCCCTATTTTCGGAAACTCCCATATACTAGTTGGGTACTTGGACCCTTAGGGGTTTAGGGTGCCTGTGATATAACGGGGAGTTTCGTGGGAAACCAGGAAACCCTGGAGTTCAAGAAGGGCTTAGGGTTTAGGGTTTACAGGGTTTAGGGTTTATAGGGTTTATAGGGTTTTTAGGGTTTTTAGGGTTTAGGGTTGTGTGACAGCCTTGAGCCCTCAGCCTCAACAGAAAAATTTACATCCTTCGCTACATTTGGGAAGTTGTCAAAATTAGGGTCCCTTTTTGGACACCCTAAATATTAGGTATGAGGGACCCTAATTTTGACAACCACCCACTTGGATCCCCAAGAGCGCTAAGCGTTTCCATCCGCCCTTCGGATTTTCGGGTTTTGGACGGATGGATGCTCCAGTGGTCCGGTTGACGGTACGTTGAGGGTTTGGGGTTTAGGGTTGAGGGTTTGGGGTTTAGGGTTGAGGGTTTGGGGTTTAGGGTTGAGGGTTTGGGGTTTAGGGTTTGAGGTTTAGGGTTGAGGATTTGGGGTTTAGGGTTGAGGGTTTGGGGTTTAGGGTTGAGGGTTTGGGGTTTAGGGTTTGAGGTTTAGGGTTGAGGATTTGGGGTTTAGGGTTGAGGGTTTGGGGTTCAATGGTTTCGTGGTCCGGTCGGTGGTCGCTTTTCTTCTTGGTGGTTTGGTCGGTGGCCTTTGTGAGTTGAGAGCTTGAGGCCCGGCTGTTTCGCTCGCTGCGCACGCCCGGCTCGTTGGCGGACCGACAAGGGTTTTCTGCCAAAGGTCGCAGGGTTTGCTTTACGTCGTCCAAGTACTCCTTGTGTTGTTTGAGATGGGGCTCTTCTCACCACTCACCACCAAGAGCCCTAACAACGGGCCTAAAACCCTAAAACCCAAAAGCGGTTCAACTGCGAGGACCAGCTGCTATGGCAGTTGCGCACCGTGTCGCGCCAAGACTCCTATAGGTGAGGCTTCACGGGTTTAGGGTGTCGGCTGTCTTTAGGATTTAGGGTTTAGGGGTTTAGGGTTTAGGGTGTCGGCTGTCATTAGCTATCCCCCATGTAGCCATATGGGTGGTTGTCAAAATGATGGTCCCTTTCTGGGTCTCTATTATAGTACGGCACCTCTTATTTGGGGTACCCAAAAAGGGACCACAATTTTGACCACTACCCATATCGTATACACTCAGGCCTCAAAGTACCCATAAAGTTGGCCATAAAGGAACCCCTTTAAGGCCCAAGTATCTATTATATACTACATGGGTACATGGCGCCTTAGGGTATGATCCGTGTTTGGACAGCTGCCCGACGTGGCAATCCTTTACCTAAGGCGTTATAGGGCTCCAACTGCAGTCCAGCGACCCTAAACTCGTACAAGGCTGAACCCTTAAACCCATCCCCTAAACCCCGCACCTGCAGGTACAGTACAAATGGCCCTTCGGAGAAAATGCAATGGGTTGGGGTTTGAGTTTGTTTTATTTATGGAGCCTGAACTAAACCGCAACCTTGAAGCCCTAAACTAGCCCGAAAGGCGCAATCCCGAACCAAATCTCATAACCACAACCCCCAAGCCCTAGTATAGACCCTATAATAAGCCCTTGACCCGAAGAAGCTGTAGTCTTGAGCTTTAGGGTTTAGAGTTCAGGGTTCCCTAAACCCTAAAGCCTAAACCAACCGTTGCTAGGCCCAGCAACCCGATGAGCGCTTTCTGCAATCATTGGCTGCCTGGGGCTTACCTAGAGGCTCCAAAGTAGTTCCTTTTTGGGGTTCATATGGGTGGTTGTCAAAATTATGGTCCCTTTTTGGGTCCCTAGTATAGTACGGCACCTAATATTTAGGGTACCCCAAAAGGGACCATAATTTTGACAACTACCCATATATAGAATCCTATAAGGTAATCCCAAAACGGAACTACCATGGAGCCTATGGGTAGGGGCTTGGAATCTCCGGGCTCAGAGCCGAGACCTTCCAAAATTCCATTATTCGGTTTAGGGTTGAGGGGTTTAGGGTGTAGGGATTAAGGCATATGCCTGAAATTATAGTAGGAACCCGAATATGATTTTAGGTACATTCCTTAGTTTAGGGCAGTTTGGGGATACTGGAAGGTCTGGGCTCAGAGGGTTTAGGGTTTAGCTTTTAGGGTTTATCAAGGCTTATATCAGACACTCTGCGGATTCAGCCATTATTGATAGGTGGGGCGTATAAGGTTTCAGCTTGCTGTGTGCTTTCTCCGTTGGGATGTAGTGGCTATTTTCTCCGTATGATGATCATAATTAGGGGGACTCAGGGTGCATGTGCTCAGTTTGCCAGCACACCTGTGTAAGCGAAGCTGGGGTTCAGGACTTTGAGTGGAGAGTTTCAGGCTTCGTCTCGTCTTAGGGTTGAAGGCCATTGAAGGCTTCGGGTTTTGGGTTAATATAGAAGCCTAAATATTCATGATTATTATATATGATATACCCCTAAACCCCATTCTAAGTGTTTAGGCGCCTGTGTTAGGTGTTTGGGTGGATCGGGTTTGAGGACTTGGGGCAGCTGGAACTCTCACTCTAACCGTAAGAAGACACCTCAGCCAACTGTACAACACTCATGACATGGATTCCGACATGGACTGATTGAGGAGGACACCCTCCCCAGCCACTAAATCGGATTTCTCGCAGAATCTACATTAAGCGTCACAACCACCTGGCCACGAACAAGCAGCTGATTCCATTTCAGAGCTAATCCCCAAGGGTCCATGTACCTACAGTATATAGTTTATTATCCTGAACACCATAATTTGAAGGCACATAGACTCTTCAGCCCAACCCTAAAGCCTTTGTAGAACGCCTACAGTAGTCCTAGTAGTAGAGTAGGCAACCTTGATCCTTTTTCGGGAATCGTACTCCCGAAATTACCCCAATGTACTCCGAAAGGTTAACCTGCAGTTCCCCATAAATCTGGACAAGTAGGTAGTTGATATGAGTACATGGACCCTTAAACCCTAAACTCCTAAACTCTATAGAACCCTGAGAGCACTATTATGATACCTCAAGGATAGTAACAACTTTAGAAAGCCGAGCCGGAGGCTCTCGGCGGTTTCGGGGAGCTGGGTGCTTCGGTGCTGCCAGCAACCTTCCACGCCGCAGCCTGAGATCCTCTGAGACCTACCTTTAGGGTTTAAGGTTGAGGGTTGGGGTTTGGGGTTTGGGGTTTAGGGTTTAGGGTTTAGGGTTGGGGTTCAGGCCGGATATTCTGTGAGACCTAGAGCCCAATGGCTCCATATATGCCTATACCGTATATACTTAGGCCGTAAAGGCGGTTCCTCCATAGGTACTTCACGCTGAAGTACGTACTATGTAGGTCCAATGTAGGTACGAAAAACACATCAAGAGAGACCCTCACGTTTGGTTTCAGTGTCTAGGCTCAGGTCGCATGCGGTTCAACTTGGTGGGTGTACAGCCCCCGTAAGGAGGATACTCACGCATTACCTCCTCAAACACAGGAAGCTATGGGCACTACGTGAAGTGCGTGATATTCCATATATCTTTTTATTGAGTACGTTGGCCTTATAAAGTCGCTCCTGTACAGCTCGTGCGGAGTGAGCGTATACATATACTCTGCAGATACAGAGGCAATTGGGGTAAGAAGGCCTTGAGGAAGTCTTATTGATACGCTGCTAATCTGACGAATGCAGCTAAGCCGTCGCCGGGTTGGTTGTGACCGTTTCAAGTGATGGTCATATACTGGCCCAGATACTAACCTACAAAGCTACCATCATCAACCCAAATATCCTTTTGCTAGGTCCTTTGGAAACTTCAAGGCCTTTAAATACCCTTATAGTACCCGTATATAGAGAATGATAAATTATCAGATCCTTTAGACCCTTACGCTCAAGAGCTTCAAAAGCCTGCAGCGCTACAACTTAAACCCGAAGCTCTAAAAGCCCTAAACCCTAAAAGCCCTAAGCACTAAACCCTAAACCCTAAAAGCCCTAACCCTAAACACTAAACCCTAAACCCTAAAAGCCCTAACCCTAAACACTAAACCCTAAACCCCCACCCCAAAAACCTCGACATCCCAGGCCTAAGATCCTGAGACCTAAACCCTCGACCCTAAACTCTGCAGGGCGGCCCTAAACCCCAGACCCTGCCTTCACCCGGAATAACCTACCTTTTTAGGGCTCCGTATTCTGATTTTCTTATATAAGTCCTTCAAAAGGTAGGTTATTTGGGGTCCAGGTATAGTGAGCCCCAGAAAGTTGGAACATGGATTTCGGATGATTAGTGCTGGGTTAAGGTCAGCCCTATGAACCCTAAGCCCTAAACTTTGCAGCTGCAAGCCAAAGCTCTGCGAGAGGTCTGGGATGCCGAGCGCTGGCGCCTCAGGGAGTCACGCTGCGATTTCAAGGAACCCTGAAGAAGGCTGTGGGGTTAGGAGTCAGAGTTTAGGGTTACCTGGGACCCTAAGACACCTACCTTTTTGAGGGTTCCTTAATGTGAATTCGTAATATTTGACGGTGGGTTATGTGGGGCTAAGGGAGGGTGTTGCTTTTTTGCTTCATGGTTTCTGTTACAGAGGCCTCGAAAAGCATGTACTTTGAGTACCTTGAGCTCCCTACTTTAAACGAGGGGCATTTAGGGTTTGTGCGTTTCGGGTTTTGGGCTTTCCCTACTTTGCAGGATCAGAGTTTAGGGGCCTCTAGGGCTTTGGGAATGAAGGTTCAGGGATTGCGCTTAAAGCAGAAGCCAGAAAGTTGGAACATCAATATCCTCATGCCCTTAAGGTGAGGTATAGGGGATCCCAGCACTAATCCTCCTAAAGCCATGTTCCATCTTTCTGGGATCCACTGTAGGGTTTAGGGGTAAAAAAAGGGCCCTATATTCAGGAGATTGTTGGTTCAGGTCTTGGGATTTGGCTATCCGGGATTCATCATTTGGGGCCTAGGGCTTAAGGATCTGCTCTCAGGGCCCAAGTACCCGTAGCTAGGGGAATGTAACCCTAAACCCTAAACCCTAAAACCCTAAACCCAAGTACCCGACAGTTTAGGTATTTGGCTGGGTACTAGGAGCGTAGCGGGATGTATGACCGTCAGAATTTCGGACCCTTAGCGTTCTGGCCATGCTGTATGGTTTTTGGTTTCTGCATCCAAAAGCCCGAAAAATCGTGAGTCCTTAGAGCCTTACGGAAAGGCATACATAGATCTAGATCTAGATCTAGATCTATATATATATATATATTAATGGATAGGAACACCTTATAAACCTTAAACCCCAGAACCCTTAAGCCCTAAAAATCTTTATAAAGCCCTAAACCCTAAAACCCTAAAACCCTAGACTATAAACCCCTAAAGCCCTAAACCCTAAACCCTAGACTCTAAACCCCTAAACCCCTAAACCCTAACCTCTAAACCCTAAAGCCCTAATCCTTGAGCCCTAAACCTGAATGCATCCCAGAGGCTTGGACCCTGGTTTGCCTCTCCAGAAGGCGGGTGCTCCGGTAGCGGCCTCAGCTGATTCAAAGGACAAAAGGAGGGACCCTTAACGAAGATCCCCACCCTACAACGGGCTATGTACTGGGTATACCATGGCTAATATTAAGGTTATATACCTAAGGGTCCTTATCAAGGGTCCCTCCTTCTATCCTCAGCTGATGTTTTGCTAGCTTCTTACTTTAGGGCATAGGGTTTTTAGGATATAGAGTTTTAGGGTTTAGGGTTTGAGTTTAGGGGCTTAAGGTTTAGGGTTTTGGGGTTTTAGTGTAAGGGTTTAGCGCTTTTTAGGGTTTTATAGAGTTTGAGGTTTAGGGTTTAGGGTTTACCAGCCCCCAGGATGCCTTTAGAGGGTTTCTCTGAGGATCGCAAAGAAGGCTGACTAATTGGTGACTACTTGTTGTAGGGCTGCTTTTGTAGGCTGTAGATCTGTAAAACAAATTGGGCTGGTTAAATATGATATGATTGTAAGGGCCTTATATTATACTGTAATTACAGCTTTCTAAAATGTTCAATGTTCTGTTACTAGATATGGGGCATTTTTCACTGTACATTTTTGTTTGATGGGACTCTTGACACACCCACGGTTTGTAGGATCTTTTTATCATCCAGAATCCTCACCTCGATTTCCGTCGGGATCCTACAAAAATTGTCGTCCAAGGTATGGCTTAGGGACCTTAACCTCTCAATGTCTATTCCTGGGGCCAGGATTCGGGGCTTCAGGGTCCTATAAGCTGAAGCTCTAGGCCTGAATATCTACACCCTCGTCACTGAACAGCTTTCTTGTTAGACCTCCCAGCGGAGCTTCCGAATCCCTGTTTACAGTGGTGTGCAAAGTTGTTAGCGGTGGTAGAGTCGACCTTCCGGGAATTAGCCACAAAGTACCATGTACATGGCAACGGTGCCACCGCCTCCTGTGTATATAATTTCATTATGTGTAAGGTGAACCACGCCCAGGTGCAAATCTACTCGCCCCCTTTGCTCCGGGATCCTGTGGCAAATTTCAGCTCGTTGGAGGAGGCCGATTGTTGTCATTTTTATTAGTTCACGTCGGCGTGGGCGTCTTGCTGCTGTCGCCATTGATATCGCTGCTGCTGTTGGTGCAGCAATTTAATAGTAGCATCTTTTGAATTTTTGTTTCGCTTTCTGAAGAAAATAGGCTAGCCCAAATCACCACACAGAAGTACATATCAGCTCTAGTTCCAGACATAGGCGCGAAAAGTAAGGAAATGTTCATTTCCAATTAGGTAGGGCAGGTTGGGGGTTGCAAAGAAAGTCGTTTGGGAGATCAAGTTCCTTCACAAGAGAATATATCGCAGGAAGCGTGCATGGTTGCCGGGCTGCTACGGCGCTACGGATTAGGTTGTAGTGGGTTGTACGAATCAGGGCTTACAGTGACTGGTAACTGCTGGTTGCTATACCGCTATTCCTGTTGATTTGGTTTGCCAGGGGCCGAAATAATTACCAATACTAGTCCTAGGGTTCCCTATTCCCTATTACACTATAAATAAAGGAGCCCACAACCCTATTCTAATTACTGAGGCCCCTATATCAATGCTTTGTTTGGTCTTCCTGTTCCCTTGATGTGTTCTTGTCGTGGTCGCAGCTGAGACGAGGCTGCTCGAACAACGGCGTCCGCGCACTTTGCCAGGAGCGGGTTCGGTTCTGTTCCGTTTGGCGCTGGCCATTGGAGCACTGAAGGCTGATAGCTTGCCAGCGTAGCTCCATTCTTCCCCACCGACAGTTCACGGCGTTATCCTGTGGAAGCTTCAGAAGGTAGAGGACTTAAATTTAAAGCCCTAAATGATGGGATGCTGATTCTAAGGGCTCCCAGACAAGATGCCCTAAAGTTTAAATGCGAGCCCTCACACCCTTTTCCGTATACCGCAGTTATCTAAACCCGAGGCCCCACACCGACCTAAAACCCCACACCCTGCATCCGTTTTCTGAACCCTAACCCCTGTACCAAACTAAACCCCAACCCTCGTCGAAATCCTCTAAACCCTACCCGTAGCCCAAAAAATCTGCCAATCTCAACACTGATATAAGGCAATCATAAGAAAGAACCCTAAAAGAGGTTTCGAGGAGTGAATGCCAACACCCTATCCTAAAATTTAAACTGTCCACACTTTAGTATTCTGAAGCTCCCATGGGCCTTTGCAGCCGCAGGAAGTTGGATGCTCGTCGCACAGCTGGTCTGCAGAGGCTGCCCTTGTGATTTTGGCAAAACCTCGCACGGTTTCAGGTTTACTTGGAGGGTCGAAGGACGTCGTAAGTAGAGGCAAGAAGTAGAGTCATAGATATCCTACACAGGATCTTACAGGGGTGTTATGAAATTCATACATGTGTATTTGTTTCAATTTGTTTCAAAAAGTTCTTGACAAGTCCTCGGACCCTCCAGGTAGGGCTCAGTGAGATGAATTGCTTCCTCCACCCGAACTCTTCAATCACCCCACCAACATTGCATTATGATATGCCCTCGCAACCTATTCAAAACTTGCTGGGTCATTGTGCTTAGGAAGGCTTACGTGTCATGTACAGACCGGAGCAATTAGTAATTACTAATTACATGCCCTTACAGTCGCAATGCAACGATACTGCAATGTACCCCCATAAAAATCACCATAAACTCCTTGGAACCGTCGGGGAAGACCCTAAACCCTAAACACAAGTCGATGTCTGAGGCGGCTAGATTTGGCAGCTCTTCGTCAGATTCTCAGGATTCACGGCTTCAAGATTTGAGGGTTTGGGGTTTGGGCTTTTCGACTTCAGCCTTAGTAGCTGAGTGGATACACTTCACACTTTTTGGGATAATATTACCCACTATAGAACTGAAAGTGTACACTTTTGGGGGCTTATGAACTCAGCAACTATAAGTAGCAATTAGGCCGTTGCGGTTTAAGGGCTGGGGTTGTAGGGCGTAGAGCATTGGGTTTCGATTTTGGGCTGTGAGGTTTTGGAGTGTCTGGTTCAACGGTTCAATTTTTCGGGCTGTACGTGTTCCCGCTCTTGAGGAGTATTTTTGGTGATCATTTCGAGGGCCCGAAATACGGCTTGAATAACACAAAAGCCTTCTAGGCTTAGAGTCTCATGGGAGAAGGCTTAGGTGCATACTATGCCATCATATTGCGCATGAGAGTTTCGGGCTTTAGTGCCGTGTCTTAGGATGTGCAAGCCGTAGGTGTATGCGCCATCACACTGGGCATGAGGTTTTCGGGCTTTGGAGTTGTGCCTTCGGATGTCGCACTTGGTGGTCTATGGCTTCAGACCGGCAGGTTTAGGCCTTCGGGAATGCTCAGGGCGCTTAGAGAAATAGTTGTTTTGAATTTTGGGGAAAACCAAAACCTTTATCAAGGTGAGTGAACCAGGTGTTCGTGGTGTTTCTGGTGGAGATAGGGTTAGTCAGCTATATGGATACATGGTCGAGAATTTCGGATGGCATGTATATCAGGACTGCAATATGCCGAAACTGTACGTAACTACAAATGCCGACGCCCTCTCCTACTAATTTAAGCCCTACGACACTCAGAAACCTATACACCAGGTGCATAAACACCCTGGGGAAACGCGTATGAAGTCTAGTGCCTCTTATCGAGGTGCTCCAGGCCACAGTACGTGAGAGGTGTGCGGATAGCCTTTGCCGTGACTGCCAGTACAAGAGGTGTGCCTGTCATTACAACATCTCGTCGGATTCCCGCTGAGAACCTGTTCTGACGAAAGAGAAATTAAAGCAGAGGCAGGTCGCGTGACAAGTTGGAGTAACTAGCTTGACAAGCTTTGCGGTTAATGCTTGCCAGGGATGGCGTCACAGTCCAAAGAGCACGTTTGTCTTGAAATAGCCCTGGCGACGAGTTCATGCTTGCCTGTGATGAGACGTATCGTCGGATTCCCACTGAACATCCGTGCTGATCAATGACAAGCCAGAGGCACGTCGCAGGAAGTTGCTTGCTTGCGAAAATGCATGTCTGTTTCTCTGCTTGCCTGTGATGATAGCGTTTCGTTGGATTCCCACTGAGCATCGGTGCTGATACGAACACAAGACAGAGGCATGTTGGCTCACAAAATTGAGTTGCTTCCCTTGTTGACGAGAACGTGTCGGGTGCTTGGGGGCAGTGTCCGCCGCAGCTACTTGCCTGCCTATGATGAAAACATCTCGTCGGATTCCCACTGAACATCAGTGCTGATGCTTGAGCCAGAGGCATGTGATCCGCCAAGTCAGAGTAGTTGTTGTGGCTCTATAGCCTTGGCTTTGTGCTTGAGTGCAAGTTGGGGGCCGATGTTGGTTTTGTCGATTTTATCCAGAGCTGCTTGGGCTGCCCTTGCTCAGAGCGCACTTGCCAGTGATGAAAACATCTCGTCGGATTCCCGCTGAGCATTTGTGCTGAGAGAGAGAGAAGGCTGAGACAGGTTGCTGAGCAAGCGCTAAATGGTATGACGACGTTTGCTGGTCGTGCTTGCGGAAGGAATTAATTGGATAATATAGGGGCATTAATAATTACCTATACTATTTTGGGGGTTCCTCATTATCACGATAGTTTAATGGGCCCCAAAACCTTAATCTAATTATTTGGGCCCCTCCTATTAATTATTAATTAGATGTTTGATGATGCTTGCATTCCAAAATTCTGGGTCGGAATAGACGGCCTAGGGGCCTAGCCATAGGCTCCATTGTAGTTCCTTTTCGTGGTCCATATTTAGGATCCAATATGGAACTACTATGGAGCCTATTGGTAGCCTGACGTTTCAAAGGATTATGATTGCCTTGCGGCGCATGGTTCTTACAAGTTGCTGCTGCATTGCGAATGTGTTGTCGGAGTCGCTTCGTGTTGAAATCCTACCGATGAAGAGAACAAACGTCGGATTCCCACTGAGTCCTACTGATGAAGTCATGGGTCAGAGGCGGGTCTACTTCGCAGTCCGCAGCACAACAAAGACAAGCGTTGAACTGCAAATCAAGGGAGCAACAAGGCGGTTTCTCCGCATCCTACAGCCTAGGCATGCTGAACTCAAAATGTCATATGATACCTGTAATTACCCCAAATCCCAACACACATAGAAGAGTTCAATTAAGTCGACTATGCCGCTAATGACTAATCATAGCGACTTGCGGCGGGTGGACGACAGACTCAAACCCGTAGTCACAGACTGAAGATGGTTTAGGGTTTAGGGTTTAGGGCGAACACGACGGGCTGTCATTATCCGAGCTACAGCAAAAATGAGACCAAACGGAATGCGCGATGTATTTACAGTACACCGTATCAATCCTTTCTTGAAGTCTGACATGTGTCCTTACGTCTAGGTGATGTACCCAGCTTCTGCCAATCAAAGGTCACCATCATTTTGCAGATTTAGGTCCACATATTCAGGATCCTACGGCCTGTATGGCCTGGAAGTCCCAACTATATAGGTTCCTCTTGATGAAGTGAAGACCTTGAACGATCGTGTCATATACATTGGGGTTTCTGGTGGTGCTTGAGGTTTCATGTCATCCGAAGCCCCTGTAGGAAAGCATTCAAATGCAACCCCAAACTCGAACATCCCAACACAAAGCTTACAGATTGCACTGCGAAAACCTGCACACTTGCAGTTTTGGGTGTTTGGGTTTAGTGTTGCTTCTTGGACCCCTAAACCCTGAACCCTAAACCTTAAACCCTAAACCCTACTAAAACACAAACCGTGAACCCTTGTTCCATGTACTCTGTGCAAGGCTCCAGTGGCAGTGTTCCGGAGCCCATCCAGCAAGCCAACGGCTGGAACCAGGTGCGATATTCAGCTGTGGCTTTAGGGTTGAGGGTTCAGGGTTCAGGGCTTAGGGTTGAGGGTTGAGGGTTTAGGCTTTAGGATGGTGGCCGTGGTGCTGAAAGATCCCAAGCTTCCGGTTCTACGAGCAGCTTTTCGGCGGATGATCCGGTACGGAAGGATGCTCGGCTTCGGGAGCTGGCGAAGTTCGGCGCTTAGTTACTATCAAACTATAGTCCTCCCCACCCTAATTCCTAAACTCTAAACCCTAAACCCAACTCCCTTTGTTCAAGCCTTTAGACTCGAAGCCAAGTCCTGTCACTGGTGTTAAACTTCATAAATGGGGGTTTCCGAAAGTTAGGGGCGGTACCTTATTTTGGGGTCCTTTTTATGAGGATACTACTTTACTACTACTTAGGTACTAAATACGCGGCCCCTTTCTGTCTTCGGAAACTCCCATATATCATATAGAGGTTAGCGTGGAGTGTTTCGAAATAGGCTTTAGCCATTCCCGTTTAAATGGTTTAGGCGGTTGGGTTGCAGGGTTTGGGCTGATCCTGACGTGAGGACGTAAGATTTCCGTTGCTGGGTTCAGGGTTTAGGGCCAGTGTAGGGGCTTAGCCTAAACTCTGCATCTTTCAGGGTTCAGGAAGTTTAGCGTTTAGTATTTAGGGTGCAGGGTTTAGGGTGGATCCTAGCTGCCACAGAACTCCCCTCATGTTCTCGTAGAGGCAGCAGCCCCAATTTCATAATTTCACAACCTGCGATCCAAAGAAGCCCTACCTTAACCCTGAATAACCTACCTTTTTAGGGATCCTTGTTACGTTGTTGTGATTTCCTTATATAATATATAAGTCCTTGAAAAGGGTAAGTTATTCAGGGAAGTTAAGGTGCACTGTGTAAACCTTAATCCCTGAGCCGAGATTAGGGCTTGGGGTTAGGCTTTTCACGCTCTAGGGCCTTTCCTTAATTAATATAGGGGCCTTGATAATTACCAATGCTATTTTGGGGTTTCCCTATTATACTTAGAGTATCATGGGAATCATGGGCCCCAAAACCCTATTCTAATTATTAAGGCCCCTATATTCGGGCCTTTCCTTACCCATCAACTCCTTCCTGTCTCAGGCTGCGCTCCATCTGGTGTTGACCCAGTTGTCAGGATGGGCAAGGGGTAGCTGCACTCTTGAATGCGTTCCTGTTTTGGGGTTATAGGGTTCAGGCTTTAGGGTTTAGGGTTCCTTTTGGGGGTTATAAACGAGTTACAAGGCCGGAATCCTACATTACAGAAGCAGCATAACCAAAGACCGACACTTGAGCTGAATGGTTTGGAGAAGCTGACTGAGCCCCGTCCGTTATTTTCGGGTCTATAGCTACTATAGGGGCCTAAATATTTACCAATACTATTTTGCGCGCCCCCAAAGCCTATTCTAATGCAGAAACTGCATTTCTCGTCCATGTGTTCAGTCACCGTGCAACAATGTCATGTAAAGAGTTGGACATGGAACCGGTGAATGTTTTTACTTCGGGTGGCATGGAAGGCTCAAAGCGAGCAACGGGTGTCATCGGCCAAGTCATAACCTTAAAGGTTATATGTAGCGAAGCACGACAAGCACAGTTTACGTTGTGGCCTCGCCCGTGCAAAAGNCGCCCGTGCAAAAGTTAGAGCTCTTCCGAGTGCGCATGGTTTCTTGGTGCACTACTAGTGCATAAACCCCTGGAACCCAAGAGCTACCTCAATTCGAACTACGAGTACAGAGTTTTACAGGTTATGGACGCCCAAGTACCAGCCCAGAACAGCTCCGCAGAAGATCAAGGTCAAGGGTTGGCAACAACGCAGACGTTCCTGCCGAATGGAGTAAGCTNCTACGAGTACAGAGTTTTACAGGTTATGGACGCCCAAGTACCAGCCCAGAACAGCTCCGCAGAAGATCAAGGTCAAGGGTTGGCAACAACGCAGACGTTCCTGCCGAATGGAGTAAGCTCTACGAGTCGTACGCATGCAGCCTCAGGATTGCAATTGGGATCAACTTTGGAAAATCCGAATCTACTTGACCCCGCTCCAACTGAAGCTGCTNGAGTCGTACGCATGCAGCCTCAGGATTGCAATTGGGATCAACTTTGGAAAATCCGAATCTACTTGACCCCGCTCCAACTGAAGCTGCTACTCAAGGGACTACCTCTACTTCGGCAGTAATTGGTGGAATCCAACGAGTACAGGATCCTCCTTATGGTGGTTTGCCGCATACGGGCGCGAACGTTATAAGTGAGGCCGAACAATCGGGAAATCATCCGTCTGTTGGCGTGGGAAGTAGG
>BGNK01000548.1:151006-232347 GCA_003297005.1 Symbiodinium sp. clade A Y106 | reverse complement strand
ACTTGGTCCCTGGGAAATCTTGGACCCTTGTTCCCTTCCCGGCACCCAGCATAGGGACCTCAGGGCCAAGCCGTGCCTAGGCCAGTCCAGAGCCCAGCCTGGTGATACCAGTCGCCAAACTGGTGCTCCGAAACCAGTAAACTGGTGGAGTACCAGCCTGGTGTACCAGTAGCCAGACTGGTGGCCTGTAGGACCAGGAGCTGGTGGAAACCAGAACCTGGTGAGGCGGGCCAAAGAGCTCAAAAGGACTGGTGAGCCAAAAAGGCCAACCAGTGAACTGGTGTACCCAGTACTTCAGTACACTGGTGGGCCAGACCAGTGGAGCGGGTAGTGAAAGCTACCCGTGAAGCTGGTGGAATAGGGGGCAAAAGACCTCCCACAACCTTGCCAAACGGCAGGTAACCTGTAGGCTTCGTTTCACCCGTCAAAGACAGCGACTCGTGCGCCCTGAAGGAAGAAAGAGAAAGAGGGGGAGCCCCGAGCAAAGCAAAGCACAACAACGAGAGAAAGAGAGAGAACAGGGATCCGAGCCTCAAGCTGGTAACGAACCACCAGTTACCACTAGTTGCCTGACACTACACCAGACTCGGACAACACTGTAGCCCGGAAGCGCAAGGCAAGGGAGCGAGGGTCCGCCTGGCGCCCCACAGGCTGTGCAAGCAAGCAAGAACGAAGGGGGCAAATGACCGAGAGAGACGAGAGGGTGTTTGTCTTCGAAAGAACGTTCTTGAACCAGTTCGTGGAGCAGCAGCTGTGGGGGAGACAGAGTGTCAGACAGGAGCGAGAGGGAGAGAGAAGTGTACTGTTGGGGTGGTCATGGAGATAGCACCACTTTGACCAGAAACCCAAGGAGCCCGGAGCATCCCGGAGCTCAGGAGCAACGCTCCGTACGGGCTAGTCGTATATTGGAGGTCCAGGTCGCTACAGTACATTTGCACAGATACTGAGCTCCCAAACGGCACGACTGCGGAAGGGAAGCTGGAGGGACAAAGGCAGGAACGATACTATGTGAGGAAGCAAGTTTCTTGATGTATCATCATAAGGACCAGAGAACATTTCACCTTTTGGAAGGAGTTGATTTGCATTGATCAGGTTGGCCGCTTGGTACCTCGCGACGAAGACGTGTTGACGCGACGAAGACGTGTTGACACTCTTTAATTCGTGGCGTCAGCGGATGGGTGGCTTGGAAGAGCAACACGGAAGAAGGGCAACTAAGTTGTTTATGCTTGTAAGGGTGTGCAGTCGGTGGAGTTGGCTTCCCTTTTCCCGACAAGCGTTTTTACCTTCGCATGCTATAGGACGTTTGCATTTGGTTTCCGAGCAGTCGCAGGCGAGATCAACGCGTTGTTTATTCCTACCGCGAAAGTGGTGCATGAAGACTGGGACTTGCAACTGAGGCGCTCGAACCCGCATGTGTTTTGTAAATTGCAAACCTTTGCTTGCATGAATAATGCACCTGGTGCGAGGATGACCCGTGATCGTCTACGGGAACCCTGCTATGCAGAAGGGTAATGGCAGAAAAGTTGCGTTCTGCATTCGGTGACACTTATTTGGCTGAAGCCAACCATCCTGTGAGCTTCAGTTTATCACACTTGAGAGCCGCAAAGCTGATGCAAGACGGAGAGACCAAGACCATCAATCATTCAGATTCAGGTTTAGGGTTGAGACGCCAAGTTGATCTGGATTGGGTTTATTTGTACGCGGTTGTGTGGGCAACATGGAGAACTTGATACAGGATACTTGTACATGTCTTCGGAGGGCTTCTGAAGATCAGAGGCGTCATGGCCTGGACTTGGCATCGTACACTGAGGTGCCGGCAGACTCTGCAGTCTTACCTTGAGGTGGCCTTTGATCCGCTCGAGGCGAAGCTGGGCCACCCCTGCCCCAGCCCCAGCCCCAGCCCCAGCCCCAGCCCCAGGCCCCAGGCCCCAGGCCCCAGCCCGAAGTCGAACATCTTCCGTGAACGTCGGTCCGTTTGCAACAAGTCGTGTGCATGCTGCTTCGACTGCGTGACACAGCACCGAAGACGAAATTCCTCAGAAGTCTGCACAGGTGCCCGAATCGCCAGGGCAAGCAGGTGCAGGTTTCGCGCTGAGTGTTGCCTGTGAGGGCTGGACGTTGGACAAGCTTGCAACTGAATGGTCGATCAGCTTTGCGAGGTCAGCGGCAGCTGGGAACGATTTCGCGGTGGGCAGGGGCCTTTGTTGTGATGGTGGGCCCAGATCAGACGGGCCCTAGCACCCACGATTGTGGTGTGGACGGCCACAAGCTGCGTAGAGTGTTCCACGCATCACCTGTTCAGAGTTGACATTTGACGGATCAGGATGCGAGATGTGGCTGCAACCACTCAGTTTTTTCTAAACCGAGTTGCTACGTGCCGTTTTGGGTCAAGCGTCTGCCAGCTGTTTCTCGTTTTGCAACATAACTCCTGCGCCATGTTCGTTGTAGGTTTCGGGCTTGCCATGCATCCTAGGATGACGGTTGGGCGGTCATTTCATTGGGTCGATCGGGGCTCGTCTTCGTTCTGGGTGGGTCCACCAGATTTTATGGCCATGTATGGCAAGCCATCTTTCGATATCAAGCTGTTTCGGTGATAGCCTGTGTTCAACTTCTTCTTGGTTCAAGGTTTTGCCTGTCCTTGCATTGCTATGGTCTTCGAGTTGGACAGACATCATGCAAACATTTCCCTTCGAGCTTTGCGCCTCCTGTCGTGCTTCGTTGCGGTGCAGCCAGGGCTTGATGGGATTGAGGTGGAGAACTTGGTGATGCAGCAGTCGGACCTTGATAGGGGCGAGATGGTGGACAAGCTTATCAAGTGCTCATGGAGCTGGCTTGATAGTTGTCGAGATGGGTGGGCTAGGGTAGGGATAGGAATCGTGCGATTCTGCAGCAGGTACGATGAGCAGCGGCTGTTGGCTGCGGAGCAGGAGTACTTCATGATCAGCATCTGGGCGTGGGGAAATGATGCGAAGTTAGCCTAAGCAACCTTTCGAAGCTGGCTGCCATGAGTGGAAGGAGTCCGTCCCGGAATCGTTGTTCTCCCACGGCAGGCTCGCCGTGGTAACATGCATGTTGCGAATTCAGTAAAACATGTTTGTAATTCTGGTCAGTTGTCCAAGTGTATGCATGCCGTGTGCGTGCTCTGGCAAGATCAGAGTGTCCCCATTCGCTGGAAGAGCAGAGAATAGCATGGTGCTAGTTGAGGGGATGCTCAAATGAAGTCAGGACGATTCACATTGTCCTCTCTCGTTTAGATCTGGCGTCGCACTATTCACTGCACGAGTGCGGCCCCCCGGTTGTTTGGACAGTATGGCATACCCAGAGCCTTATGTGCTTGCAGTACGCAGCAGCTGGAGAGGACACGTGGTTGTTTAGTCGTGATGCATTGAAGCATGGTAATATCTGGTCTGGGAAGACTTATATGATGGGACACCGCTACTGTCTGAGGCGCCGAACGCCTATCCGCACACACCTCCTGAAGTTCCTGCTGAACGTCTTGTCAAGGTCATGCTCGATTCTGCGGCTTTCTGCTGTGACACTTGCATTGCTGTTGACGGCAATGTCCATCATGATACCAGAGCCGAGAGCCGTTGTGGTTCCATGAGCATTGCACCTCTACCCACTGCCGCAAGCAAGCCGAGTGATCCAAAACTGCGACGCTTCAAGGAACGACACGGGCCGCATTTCGAGCCGCGACCCGTCCGTTGTTGTCATGACGCTGAGCGGTTCTAGCGAGGACTTTGCAGCAAACAAGAGTACATCAGTGCCACATCAGCCGCATGCCGCATGGCGCTCAACCAAGAGTTCTGGTTGCAGCAAAAGCGCCGAGAGGCAAGTTGGCAACTCATTCTTATACCATACTGTTGGGCAATCGAAGTCACTTTCAGGCAGAGCGGCTTGCCCAAGGAAGCGGGGTCGGGAACTCGTGCCACGATGGGAGCATTTGAGACCGCCCCAGTGTGCACTGCTCTAGGCGCGGCCCATGCTGCGGCCGCCGATGGGTGTCCGACCGCCCATCGGCGGAATGTGCCCAGGTCGGCACTTCGCAGCGGAGCATCTGCGGAGCGCACAGAGATGCGACGATCTCTTTGCAGGCGGCGGCATGGGCGGATGCCTGACCGGATGCCTCGGCCCGGCCATGGGCGGTCTCTGGTCGCCTGCCCCCAGAAGGCGTTTGGGGAGATTCTCCACACTTCCGCCGCTTGCATCGCTCGCGCTGCTCTGCAAGGCCAATACATCCAGCTGAGCCACACAATGACTGGAACTCCGATGACGAGGCTTTGCCGATTGTCGCTGACTGCATCTCCATGACGTGCTGCCGCGTCAGGAGATAGATGAGTTTGGCCGCAAGAAAAGGCACAATCCAAAAGGGTTATGTTTTCCTTTCTCACAATTCTGCTGGGCTGGTTGCTGACGAGATGTCAAACTGAGCAGGCGGAAGGTGGCAAAGCCCTGCAGACAACCCAAGGCCATGTAGGGCTTGTCACGGTTTCAGTTTCTCGCAGCATGGGCAGAGGGCTTGCGCCAGAGACTGCCACAGCCTTCAGTCAAAAGACGTCCGAATCGCATTTTGCTAGTGGCCCGCAACTTAGCATTTACGAGGAGGATCTTTCTTGCTCTATCACTCTCGCAAGTGAGCACACGGCAACTGCACTTTGCGAGCACATGCGCCATGGTTTCGCCGGCACTGGTGGTTTTCGACCTGGATGCGTGCTGCTGGTATCCTGAGATGTATATGATCCGAAGAGGCATCACAGACAGCCTGTGGTGATTCAGAGATAAAGCTGGCAATCGAACCAGCTGCAATCCGGCATTTCACAGTACCCAGTAGTGTCTCGACAAGGTGCACCATTCTCATCGACAGCAGATCCAAATGTGCTAAAAACCGCTGGCGGTCAAGCTGTACGACTTCTGGGTAACGTCCGGCATATCTGGAAGGACGGTGATGGTGCGTTCTGTGTGTTCTGTCTTTATCTACCTTGGCGATTGCTTGTTGATAGTGCGAAGGAGCTGCACAGCTCTCCAAAGTTCGCAGACACCCGAGTGGGCGTTGCCAGTCGATGCGATCATCCAGACTGGGGCAGGGAATGTCTTCGCAAGTTCATGGTCCAGGCCATGCTGGCTGTGGCTGGGGTTCTAGCGTGTCGATGCTTGTTCGATCCCAACAGGGGCGCCACCTAGATCATAAATTCAGAAGGAGCGCATTACACGACTGATTTTGACGCCACGCCGCCCGCCTCGGCTTGCCGGAGACCAGCACTGTGACAGAACTGATCGACTTGCTTCTGTAATGCGAAAGAGCAGTGCGGATGCAGAAGTGGGAGGGAGGGGGGCAAAGGACGGAGGGGGGCAGCGGAAGGGCGGAAGAGAGGTGGTGGGGGGGGGAGAGCAGGGCCAGAGGGGGGGTATGGGGGAGGCAGGAAAAGCCGGGGGCAGGGAATGAATGCAAAAAGCGGGTTGGGTGAATTGGTTCAGATGGGGCTGTGGTGTAGTCAAGCGGATCGCCAGGAAGAGCTGGGTAAACAATGCTAATCTCCAGGACGGCGTGTCCATGTGGGACGTTGCCGAAGGAGGCGAGCTCGTGGAGATCATGTTCAGCAGCAGCTTGCCTTTTTGAGCATCGCAAGCCTCGCCATGCGTTGACAGCTGCCAGCTCCTTTAACTTTGCTTTGCCAACAGGCAAGCGGGAGCACTTCAGACGGCTAGCCGTGAAGACTGGTGTGGCGTTTGAGGCGGCTGTTGCTGAGCTTGTTTCCTGTCAAGCTGTTTCGGAGCTGTGAAGTCGATCCTGCGCTGAGAATCGCAACTCAGGACATGCTGTTCTTTGACGATGACCCTTCGAATATTCAGGACTCCATCCGTCTTGAGACCAGTTATAGATTGCTGGGGCACTCTAGCTCCTCAGGATGTTTCGCAACTGGGGGTGACCTGCATCGAGACCCCGGACGGAGTGACAGCTGAAGCCTGGGAGGAAGGCCAGCGCCAGTTACAGAAGTCTGTACTGCTTTTGCTTTGACCTTCCATCGACCACGAGTTCTTGTGGAAGCTGCAGGCCTGAAGCAGTACTCCAAGCGCAAGGCGGACGACGCCGCACGCAGGTCCTGAGCGATGTCTGAAGCCGAAGCCCTGACCTGGCGTACCGGCGTACAGCATCGTACAGCTGCCTGGTGCAATTGTTACGTGCATCGCCCGTCGACGCAGCGCCGAGTGCCGTGCGAGCACATTTCGGTAGCTCGTCTGACTTCGCGCTCACTGCCGCTGGACTGTGTGGGCCAACTGAGCAGACTTGCAAAGCGATGCGCCTCGAGAACGGGCAAGCGTCTACACCGAGCGCAGACTGAAGAGACGTCAAAAGAGTCACTGCTTGCAGGCCAATACGCAGACCAATTCAGATGTCGCAATCATAGACCGACTTGCAGCAGGTTGCAGCCGATTCAACGAAGGACGGTAAAGACGGCAAGGAGGGCAAAGACACCAAGGACGTAAGATGACGTAAGCCTGTAGTCCCTTCAGTGCGAGGGAATCACACACTGTCCACTATCAGGGCACAGGGACTCTCAAGAATCCTCCTCTAGTTTGCAATGGACAGCAGACACAGGCTGCGTCGGTGTCTATGACTTAAATAGCTGGTTAGGGGTTCGTGCTGTACGAGGACGGGGCCAAGATCGGAAGCTCAAAGTTGTCCGAGAAACAGCCCCGGCCTCCGACCCTCAGGACTCAGAGGACTCAGGAATGACATTACGAGCAACAGCATTGCGCTCAGGTTGGCTGCCTTGGAGCGCCTTCGGGAGAGGGCTTTGAAGCCGCCGGTGCCCCGGATGTGCAGGCTGAAGGTTCTAAGAATTTGCGCCCGCGACAGTTTTGGTTTGAGTTGCCCAGTTGATCCAAGGGCTGACTACAGATCTCCCAACCCGACACACAACTCTCGGCTTGCTGCTGCTGCTTCTGCTGCTGCTTCTGCTGCTGCTGGATGCTCCGACGAGTGCCCTGTAACTCCAGAATTGTTTGGTTCTCTAGGTGAACTTCTCATCGTGAAAAGCACCGAAAGAGTGGCCTGGGCTTGCGCAGACTGGAGTTGCGGAGGCCCAAGGACGCTGAAGCGTCCCCAACAAGTCCAGAAGGCGGTTGCAAACGTTGCATTACCGTGCTGGCGGACAGAGAGATGTAGATATGCGATTCAAGTAGATGTCAGTGATCATGCCAGATCGGTTTGGAATGAAGCGGGGAGTACCCTGTGCATTTGTTGCTTGGTACAGATGTCAGGGCATCAGTGCTTGTTCACAAATCAATAGCACATTTGCCATTTGTGCATGAGGCGTTGTGACTTGATGCTTGCATGTTGGGATTTTGGGCTTGCAGCTTGCTTTAAGGTCATCTGTAGCAACAAGAAGTGGCAGAAGCAGAAAGATGGAGATACAAGGAAATTCGCAAGACAGGATTGTGACAACAGAGACCGATGTGAGAGCGGCTCTGTGTAGGTACGTGGTATTTCATCACAGCATATCACAGCTTAGGTTGCCATGTTGCGTCTTCACTTTTTGCTTGTTGCACTGCAACATGCTGTTGCCGCTGTGAAGGCCTTGCAGTAAGCGGGGCATGGGAATAAAAAGGGGTCCTGGCTGATGCGATATCAGGACATCATCTTCGAGGATTACCTGAGGCAGTTTGACAAGGTGCCTTTCTTAAAGCGGCCTATCCTTGCTATTCGTGGCGGTAGCTCGCCTGGTTCATGTCGCAAACGGCTGGCAAATCTTAGACAATGGACAACGGGAGCTGAGGTGTATCACGGCGCAGAGCGCCTTGGTGAAATAGCACCTTCCGGCTGAATGCATCAACACCTTCCATCAGGTTGAACATGCGAAGGGTTCTCTTCGAGCAGCGCAAGGCACAGCTGCTGGCGGCGGGTTCGCCGAGAACCTGGACCGCAGGCACGTCGGCTCAGGGGCCGCTAGTGTTGGCGAGGGGACGGCTGGATGCTGAGGTTTCAATCACCTCACAGATGCCACCCCGGATGAGCTGCAGAGCAGCCGTGGCTACCGCAAGGTGCCGTACACTTAAGCAAGAACATGTCAATTCGCTCCAAGCAGTTGCACTCTGCAGGAGCTTCGAAATGCGGTGGAGGCAACGTAGCCGTCCTGGTACAACTGCAGCATGCTGCAGCCTGATACCTGAGTTTCGATCTGTTGTGCCAGCGTAGAGTGAAAGAACCCGTACGGCGTACGGCTGTCCAATTCGGACCTATCCAAAAACATGATGTCGCACGTGACTGTGCCTGTTTGTACCATCCGAAATAGCACCGTGGTGGGAGGGACCATGTCGAATTTGGCAAAATTGCTAAACTAGTCGAACGGAGCGATTTCGACACCATGCCAAGAAGCATCGAGGAGGCGAACAGTGACTGCTTACGAGTGACTAGTGTTGTCCGCTACAAGTAGGATTTAATTTAAGGATTTTGAATGGTTTTGATCACTGGGCCACAGCGGGAGCTGTGGAACCGCCGTGTGCCTCGCAGACACACGAACTGACCTGTCGTCAGAATCTCATAATTTTCACCTACTGTACCGTGCGCGTATTTGACCTTTGTGCACGTTATTTCATGTGTTTCCATGAAGTGGGCAGGCCCATCCAGCCCGGGCATCGAAGAGTCGCACAGGAACAAGGACCTTGAGGGCAGCAGCTTCAAGATGACTGGGTCGACTTTGAGGTGTTCAGTCTTTGATTTGGATTTGGGCTGCAACGGACATGTTGCCACCTGGTACAATACCAGATGAGTTTGTGGATGCGCTCGACCTTGGTTGCACTCTTGCAGAGAGAGGTAACTGTTGATAGGTTGAACCTGTGCCGTGACATCTGCAAATCTGATGCACTAACAGGAAGAAGACAGACATCCCAGATGCGATCGACTGGCGACAGCGGAGCCCGGCTGTGTGTTCGCCAGTGAAGAGCCTCTCGGCTGCCAGGGATATCCAGGGATGTCCTGATGCGAACTGAACTAATGACAAGCAGATTGTGCACACAGACACGTTCTTCGAGCAGAAAGCTTAAGGAGAAAGCAGGTGCCATTTGCTATCTAACACGCGTGACTTTTCTAGAGAGTCCACAGTCCACGTTTCTAAGGCCAAGGCGGTTGCGGCCTGAGCATGGGAAGCACCGATCAGAATTGAAGCAGTCCCTATTGAACACTACACCGTGGCATCAAGGGGTCTGCAAACTCCTGTGAAAAGGCTGCGGCAGTTGCTGGGCTTTTGCTGCTTCCACAGTGATCGTCACTTGGCATGTCTTTGAGCCTTCATGCCTCTGTCTGATTGATAGTTGTTTTAGTCATTGAGGTCGTAGCCGGGCTGCATTCTCATTTCCTTGGTTTCATAGTTTCATCAGCACCACGCAGCCAAGGAAAGCCATGTGGCCATAAACAGCGGTGTGCTCCTTTCACTGTCACCTCAGGATTTCCTGCATTGAGTAGAGAAGTCAATTCAGCAGAGCCGTGAAGCAGCAAACCAGTTGTGTGGAGGCAGAACAAGCCGGGCAGCTCACTGAAACCCACATGGCTAGTCAATCAAGTGCCTCGAAGGGACAAACTGTCAGGAGATGACTTCTTGCGCTCCGAATCCAGACGGTTGCGGGGGTGATGGTGGCTGCAGTGGGGCCACAGCTCAGCTTGCCTTTGCGTATGCTGTCGAAGCAGGCCCGCCACGGTGCCATATGTTGATTTTCAACAGGAGCAGAGTTCGATAATGTGAACAGTGAAAGCAGGGCCGAGAATCGCAAGCGGCAAGAATCAAGTTGCGATGGGTAATTCGGGGCCGGGTCCATAGACATCAGAAATCAGCCAACGGCTCAGCTGTTGGCGTAAGCATCCGGTTACCCAACGTAGAGGAACAGCGTAGTGGCCATGCAGGTGGTGTTTCAGACATCTGGCACAATCCGTACTTGAGCGGCATGGAGTTCAAAAGCCGCCAGTGTTTCGTCCCTAGAAATGCTGCAGTCATTTGTGTGTAACTGCACCCTGTTTTTTGACTGGCGAAGATCTTCTTGCGAGGCGAAAACAACACGCAGTTCTGGTTGCCGCGAAAGGCAAGCATCGAAGGTTTCGTCACCCTGCCGCAAAACGATCCCCAGGCCATGTCCATCCGTCGCACTTCACTTGGATTCAGCAAGGTCTTGTCATGCATTGGAATTCGATTCTGGCAGGCCTTGATGGAAGCAGTTGCAAAGGTTGGACCCATAGCTGTCTCTGTGGATGCCACTGATTGGTGGATGTACGGAGGAGGCACGAGCTTTCTGATTCAATCCCCGGCATCAGACAGCATTGTCTACTACAGTTGTCGAAAGGCTTAATCTTGTCGGAGCGGATGCTTTTAAAGGTGAGGTGTTCGACACAGTGACAGTGCCTCCGCAACACGTCAGACGGACATCACAGAGCGTGTTTGTGGCAGGTATTTTCGATGCCTGCAACAAGACGGCTCCCAACATCAATCATGCTGTGGTGCTGGATGGATATGGCGTCGAGAATGGGACCAAATACTGGCTGATCAGGACCGGCAGTGGACGCAAGCCTCGTGGGACGAAGCTGATTAGAATGCGAGGAATTCGTGGGGAGACAACTTTGGAGAACACGGCAGCTGGGGCTGCAACACAGGCTTCCTGTGCTTTTCCTTTCAGCACCTGGAGTTTCTTTTGCAAGGCTACATACGACTTCGTCGACATGACGACGAGCCCTGCGGCGAAGATCCAGACCCTCTCGAAGGTGTTGGCTGCAAGGCCCGAGCCCGAGCGAAGATAGAAATTGTCGTGGACTGCAGCTCTGGTTCAACGGAGGTTGGTGGACCGGACAAGATCTGGGCCTGCGGCGAATGTGGGGTGTCAGCCTGAGGGTGCCTGCGCAGCGAAGACGGCAGGAGGAGGGGCCTCATTTAGCCCAGGTGCTGTCGGACTCGTCTTACCCGTTGGGTGCAAATCTGGGGCATAAAAAGAGCCTGGCGGAAGCAGGTGCCTGGGCACAGAGAGGCTCCAGGAAGGAACCGAGAAGGATCATTTCTGGTTCGGTTTCATCCTTCGTCCAGAGAAAATTGAGGACCTGGAGATTCTCGACGATTGGCCATGGTCCACGTCTGATGCAGTCCGTCGTTCTATCTTCGGAGGACGGCCTGCACGCCAGCTGACCAAGGTCGCTATGGCTGGCCAGCAGGCTGTTCCATAATTAGCAATCTTGGGAAACTCACAGCAAGCAGCTTGCCCAACTTTCGAGACAGATGCCCGCAAGACGAGGAGCCAAGTTTAGTTGTACTTGGTTGTTCTCCCCGAATGTCGTATTGCTTTCGCTTGTGTCTGTTCTGCACATGCTTTTTGAATTCAGACGGTTCCAGTCAAGCAGAACTGGGCAAGATTTTCAGCCTCTTGCAGTCTCTATCTGTCCTTGGGACATCGGCAAAATCTGAGCTGAAATCGGAAGAGTGCTTTTGCTGGAGAGAGTCTGCATGGAAGGCATCCAATCCCAAACGGAGACTTTCGATATCTAGGCTTCAAATGAGTGCACTCAGTGCCCGTGTTCCTTGCAGTGCAATTCTGGACAGCGGGGCTACAAGTGTCCATGCTGTAAAGCAATTCAACATTGTGAAACCGCCTGCTCATGTCAAGAGGCAACCCAGAAGTGACGGGTGGATGTGCGTGATCACAGCGGGAGATGAGCGGTCCAGTAGTGTAACTCCGAGTTTGAAGGACCCAATACCACTCCGTTGATGCACGCGGCTGATGTACAGACTGTCTGACTCAGTGCCTTAAGGGCAGGGAGAGAGCCATAGCTTGCAGGCGTGCCGTAGCATGCATAGATCGAGAGCTATGGTCACACATGGCAGAAATTGGGCAGTTTGCCTCATCGTCTCAGGTGGTTGTGCCGCTGCAGATGCTCGGGAAGCTCCTGAAGCTGCCGAAGCGTTCGGGCCTAGGGCATTGCAAAGGACTTCAAACCTCTGAGTTGGACAGCTGGGAAGGGAAAGGCTAAGCCTTTGTGTACACTAGATCCCTGTGTTTCCCTCCGAGGTCAACAGCTTCTGGGCAGGCTTTCCTGTATGCCAAAAGCACGCCACGAGTGGGTGTTTTGTTCCTGGATGTTGATAGTTGCTTGCGGCTGCAAGAGCAGTGGCGGTAGGAATGCTGAGTCTCCACCGGCTTTTTCCAACAGGTGCCCTCGGAAAGTGGCGCTGCAGGCCAGCTAGCAGAAGTATTTCATGAAACATTGGCTTTTGTACAGCTGTGCCGGTCGACTCGTGACTGTCGTGGGAAGCAGCAGGAGCTGCGGCTGGCCATGACGGCTCCACAGATGCTTCCGAGGCACCCAGAAGCAAGCCCTCTTCGAAAACTCTTCTTCTTGCTTCTTCGCAACGACACGAGGTGCCGGCCGCGGTGCCTGATGCAAAGGCCCAGGCTACATCGGGAGCTGCCGCCGCAGCCTCGAGACTGTTGGCCCAGCTCAAGCTGGGCGCCGTATGAGCCGTTAAACTTGTTTCCGACTTAGTGGAGCCCCTGTCCGAGGTCTTGCCAACCGGGTGGTCCAGTCCTTCAGGTGGGGCGTGTGATTCCTGGGCTTTCTTGATGCGTGAAACCCGCATGTCACATTGCAGGTGCAGCCTGGGTTGGCGGTTCCAAGCAAGCGGCCGTGTGGTGTGGAGGGGGAGCCGGGGCAGGCTGCGGCCCCCAAGCCCCGGCCGCCCCGGCCGCCCCGGCCGGCGACAGCGGGAGCTACGGCCAGGTCTACGAGTGGGGGGAGTGGAGCCACGGGGCCAACGCATCCAACGCTTGCAGCGGCTACGGTGGGTGGGAAGGCTGTGGTTGTGGAGGTGAGGGCGCCACTGCAGCTTGCGGCGCTTGTGGATCCGGCTTTGCAAAGGGAAGCCTTGACGGTGCCTGTGGTTTCCCCGGCAGTGGTGTTCCAGGCTGCTTTAAAGGTGGCAGACCAGCGGGTTGGCCCGGCAAGGGCACGGGCGGCACAGGCACAGAGACGTGGGCCCACGGGTGCGGAGAGTGGCAAGGCGTGGCCTGGAACAAAGGCCAAGGCCACAGCCAAGGCCCTTGCCAAGGCAAAGGCGCAGGCGGCGATGCCTGGAATGCACATTTCGCCTATTGGAGTAAGGGCGCTGGCGGCGCTTGGGATGTTAATGGAGCCGCTGGACGAGCCAACGGCGGCTGGGCCCATGTTTGCAGCTCAGTGTGCACATGCATCATTAAGCATTGAATCGCCAAATGGGCAATGCTACTCGCTGTCTGCTAGTCCCAAGTCGAGGAGCAAATTCATTGACTGGCAGGCTGCGCAGGCTGCTGGTTCCTGGTGAGCTGTTTGCAACGCCTGGATCCTCCGGATGTAGTGTGATGCATGCGGCTTTCAGGCTGAAGCGACACAGCAAGCGTTCTACTGACTCCGTTCTCTGACTGTAAACTCGCTGAAGGCATGAAGGCCACATGATTTTCGTTCGAGGTGAGGCTTCTGCTGCTCAAGCTTCTTCAGTTGGCACGTTGCACATCGTTCCACATAGACTTTGAGGGATGCTTGAGGTTGTGCCCACTCACAGTCGCCCCAGAAGCCTCGCTACTGTCGGACACCTCTGTAAATAGTTGGGTCGGTCTGCGACTGCCTCCGCCTGGTCGACAAAAACCCTGTTTCTTCTGATGAGCTGCTCGCCTTGATAATCTAGGCTATTAGGTCAGAAGCGCGCAGCGGCAGAAGTGGGAGACGACCATCTGGTGCTACATACAGTCTTCCTGCCAACCACGGATTCAGCACTCATTGATTCCGCAGTTCCGGAGATCGCGGCAGATCTCTCTTTCGAGCTGGCGGAGGCACGAACGCTTTTTGCTTGTGCGAATTGAGGGCACTTGTGCTGATTCGTGCAGCTGCAAAGACATGCAGGGATGGCCGCAATCTGTTCTGTCTTGCGCGCAGGCCTAAGTCTGCCTAAATCGACGCGTCACTGCCGCCGGCAGTCGCCAAACACGATGCCGCAATGCTAAGCTCAGGTGGAGATGCTTGGGGGGTGGAAGCCCTGGATTTCGAGCATCTTCGCGGCCAGCACGGCTTGACTTCCAGACACGAGTTCAGGAAGTCAGACCCGAGCTGCCCCTGGCGGTGGAACTTGACCAGCCTGACCACACGCCTGTACCCCAGAACAGGGTCCTGCAGCACCCTTTAGCAACAGCGTCTGCCGAGGAAGGAGGATGCTGCTTGGCTGCATACTCTTGTGTCATTAAAGTTCAAGGATGTTAAAGGTTTTCCAGGCAATGCTAGTACTGTAACGTGGCAGTCATTGTCGCAGGCAACAAAGCCGTTGACAGCACGTTGCGGCTTTTGATCAGAATGTTTTAAGCCGTGCCAGACGAATCAGTTCGGGACTATGAGCAGGAAACAACCGACTGAGAAGACATGACACGGCCTTCCTTTTCGCGGGCACTCAGTCTTGAACAAGTTGTGTTGATCCGAGCTTCACTTCATATATCAATATCTCTATTGAAATTCCATTTGTCTTTCTCTCCGTAGCTCTTTTCGAGTCTTCTCTTCGCGTGTCCTCTGGTGTTTAATTACTTAACCCAAATCATCTGATCCACCTGTCCGACCGCAGAGAGGTAAACCTGTGCGTGGGTCTGCCCGCGTGTATGCACGTATATCATACATGGGCATATGCTTCACTTGCTCCCATCGTGGTGACATGCAATTCAGCGCATCTGCCGAAGTGCCTTCGAATGTCGCTCTCGCGAGGATGCGTTTTCGTCAACTGGGTCAAGCCCTTGGCGAAGCAAGCGGCAGTTTCGATCACGGGGGATTGAGAGCTGCCTAGGTCATGGCCGGGCCTGGGGGATGAGCCAAGGTGTGGGGCTGAAAAAGCGTTTTAGGGTTTTGATCTGTTTGTGAAAGGGTTTGTATGCGTCTCGTCACAGGGCGTGCTTGTCCTGACCGGGGCACCTCGGCATATGCAAGTTTGGTCGAGGTACTACGAGGCTGACTTTGCGGACAACAAGTTCTACGGTCCAAAGGTGCTTGTGTTCAGAGAAAGGTGGCTTGTGCAACGATTCCGTGGTTTCAAAGCTACAGGATCGCGTGTTGGCTGCAGCATTCTTGGAGTCACCTCCTCAGCAACATGCTGCGTCTGCTGCGTTGCAGTTTGCTTGGATCAACCTGGGCCCCTTCCCGAACAGCCCGAGCATCCGAAGCTCTGAGGTTCTTGGGCTCGGAAGAACTCTGGGGTGATCATCTTCTGGACGAGCTCTGCCAAAGCTCAGAGGTCCTTCAGGCCCAGAAGAGCAGAATGTAGGTCCTTCAGTCGATATGCATAGCAGGCTAGTTCCAGCACAGGATTGGTGATTAGTGTGTCATTCCCGGACTTCGATTCTTCAAGCGTTCTCATGCGCTGCTGTGTGGGATTATGAAGACAATCAATCAACTACATATATTTTCAGATATGTGTATATAATTATATACATATAAGTGTATGTTTGTAGATTTGGCGTTTTATGTGGTGTGTATTGGTGGAATCGTTGCATGTTTATGGGAAAGCAAATGTGACACGGCACACGCGCGTGCCGGGTGCCTATGAGCCACTGCTAATTGTACGAATGTTCTTGCTGCTACTGTATCAGAACGACGGCACATCCTTGGTAATCTTGGTGAGCATTGAAAGCTCGCATCGTCGGCAGGTAAAGCATGGCGACCCTTGTTTCCCAACCTTCGCCTGTGGGGTGGCATCCGAAGGATCGGCATCGTTATCATTATGAAGTGATCATGATGTTCATCGCCGTCATCCCGTCATCATGAAACACAGCGATGGAGAGTATGATCATCGTTATTAGCTTTGTGATGCGCCATGGGCATCATTAGAAGGACTCTCATTGCCACACCACCATCACCACCATCACCACCATCACCACCATCACCACCATCACCACCATCGCCACCACGGCCACCACCGCCACCACCGCCGCCGCCGGAGCACCACCAGCACCACCAGCAGCACCAGCGGCAACAGCAGCAGCGGCAGCAGCGAGCACCAGCACCAGCGCTCATCGGTCTACAACATCAGGTTCTCCAGCTATAACCGTGTAACAAATTGGAGTTCCTTTATGCTGTTCTTTAAAGGAAAGAAAACTAGGGGTCAACCGCGTGTTTCTTTCATTAGTTAAAATAGGCACAAAACTACCTATATTCTAAATCATCATCTTCTCGCTCATCATCATCATCATCATTATCATCATCATCATCATCATCATTATCGTCACCATTAGCAGCAGCATCGTGAACACCGTCATCAGCTATCATCGCATTACCGTCTTCTTCATCGTTATCATTGTTCGTATCATTGATAGTACTGTTGTTGTAGTTGTTGTCATTGTTGTTGCCATGATGCGCATAGTTTGCCAATATGTTGAGAGTTCTTCTTCTCCCTCTTGCCGATGAAGAGCGTAAGGTTGATGTCTTACGCCTGCCTTAAGCTTTGCAGCAGCTCTTCAACTGCTTTTATTATGGTTGCGAGCATGGTCATGATCACGACACTGTTGTCTTTATCGTCATCAATTTGGCCACTAGCATTGTACGGTTATCGCAGCAGTAATGGTTGTTATGTCTTTAGTCAAAGTTACCATCTGAGACATCCAAGTTGAGGTAACGACGAGGTAGGTCTAGGGAGGTTTTGCTAGTGTTTGCAGGTGTTGTGCAGAGCCCGGGCCTAAGAATGCAGTGAAAGAGGACATGAACACATGCTTCGTAGAATTTCTGCAGGTAAGCCAAAGATGCCTTGCCAAGGTGAGGCCTCGCTGTGTGGTTCTCGTGAGGCTGGTAGAGTGACGTGTGCAGTCACCGTTTACGTTTTCATGGTCCAAGATCCAACCTTGGCCGTGTCTGTGCAACTGCCTTGCCCTCCGTCTGCCCGTGGCTGTGTCGGTGTAAGTATAAAGTACAAGGCCGTTCTCCTTCATTTTCATTCTTCGAGACGAGCCAGCAGCCTCTCAAAGACAGCCTTCCAGAAAGACTCCACAAGAGATGCAAAGGGCTGTCCGGGCCCAGTAGCAGGCGATCAATTCGGTTTAGTGCGTGTTCGTCGCCAAAGTGCGTGCAAAGCCATGGCAAGCGGGCAGCTGTCGTCGCATCGGCGGCTGAGCCACTGGGACACTTACAGCGCAGTGCAGTGCAGACATGTGCAGACCCTTCACTCTGAGCCTGGGTGCCGAGGCCAAGGCTCCGACAGCTCAGTGCGGCGCCCGGTCAGAGGAGAGAGGGAGAGAGAGAGTGCAGACTGCTTCATTCACAAGTCTTCCCCATAACATCCCCATAACATATGCGGCGCCTGGAGGGCGGAGGCAGGGGCCCTCCCCCTCCTCTTACCCTTGCGAAAGACAGGAAAGAGAGGACTGCCGCTGTCCGAGCCGGACACCATGATTCCCATTTGCAGTGACGGCGGGGACAGAACATGACGGATTCTATCTTGGTGCTGATGAAGGGATACAGGTTGGTGGTATCATGGTTTAGTCGTGTTGTTACCGTCTCGTGCAGTCCCAACCTCAAACTGCGGCCCCTGAGACCGGGGGAGACCAGTGCACGTGCGTGTTCTTTGGTTGTGTTGAAGAAGAAGAGGAAAGGGAGAGACATTGAGAGAGAGAGAGAGAGAGAGACTGAGGGAGCCATTTTGGCTCAAGCCGTGAGCGGTTCAAGGGAAGGTGGCCTCTCTGCCCCCTTCTTCTCCTTCTCCGCTTCTTGCGAGCCTGCCTTCCCTCAACCAGGGTCGTTGCTCTCTTTCCTCCACCATTCCTCTTCTGACGCGATCCTTTGACTCGTCCTTTGGCAAACACTGAACCCGCTCATCGCCCTTGCCTGCGACCTCGGCACGTACGGTCCCCTTCGGCTAGAATATTGGGCCCGCCTTCCTTCACCCCATCGTGACCAGCTACCTCTACGGCAAGATCGAACCAACATGGCGGGCGGTGGTGATAATGCAGAAGCAGGGGGGCCCCCCTTTGTTGGCATCTCCAACTTCAGTGCTACGCAAACAGGGGGAGACGTCAACAACCACCCCTCCTCGCCGAAGAAGAGACACTGTGGAGGCGGCGAGCCCCTCACCCTGCAAATGTTGCAAGAAACCCTGAGAGGAGAACTTAGCCGTGAGAGAGCCGAGCTCCGCAACGAAATCAACCCTTCGGGGCGTTACCTCCCGCGTAGAAGGCCTGGAAAAGGGTTTGGAGTACCATGGAACCCGCACCTTGCAGGCAGTGGAAACACTCACAACAACACAAGCTGAACAAGGAGCCAAAATCCTGACGGCAATGGAGGGCAAAATCCGCCAGATTGAAAGCACGGCCGGCAGCACGCACTCGACCAATGACGGGGGTCGCACCCCGGCCCTTATCATGGGGGGTTGGCCCCCTGACACCCTCGCTGCTGATGTGCTTGACAAGGCGAACGCCATGGCGAGAGACCTCAAGTTGCAACTGAACTTGCAAGACGCGTTCGTCCCGGGAGTCCCACGAGGGTTCGTTCTCATCCCCATGAAGCCCAACCAAGATGAGACCGAAGATGACATGCGTCAACGGGCGCAGGCCTGCATCCGACGTGTGCGTTTGGCGGGGGTTGACCTCGGGACCAAACCTGATGGGAATAAGGCCAAGCTTTGTCTTGCGGTCAGTCAGCCGCCTGAAAAACGGCGAAGAGCCGCGCTTGCGGGCGAGGTCAAGAGACTCATCATTGAAGCCGGTGGAGAGGGCACCGTGCACCGTATTGAACCAGAATGGCGACAGTCACTGCGTGGCGTCAGCCACGACATCCACCCCCCAGGGGGCGACCCCTGCCGGTTGCGGCTGGATCGATCTAGGTGCCATTGCACGGGGCCTGGGAACAGGACTGCCCCAACTTGAGAAAACTTGGGAGCCGCTCGCCGCAGGCGTTGCTGGAAGAGGGGGTCTTCCCCCCAGAGTTTCACACTCCCCCCTAGAAGGGGCACCCCTTGCAAGTTCGGATTGGCTACTTGGAATGTCGGGGGTTGGCCCCGGAGCCGATCCTGGATCTGCTCTCCCACCTTCGGGGTAGCGAACAGCTGGCAAATCTCCAGTTGCTCTTCCTTCAAGAGGTCATCACGACCGGAGGCCCGCATTTTGCGGAAAATAAAGACTGGTGCTTGCTGCATGGTAAGGAGAGCACGGAGTGGAGAGGACTAGGCATTGCATTCCTAAAGACCTTAGGACAAGGAAAATTGGTCTCATTTCAGGACACATCACACACCATTTCACGATTGAACAAAACTGGGCGCTGTCAAAATGGGCGGCCACAACAGCTTTCAGAACACCCCACCTACTCCTAGGCATTGATGCCAGCGAGACATTTCTTCAACCCGGGCACCTCCTCGAAGCTGTCACCTTGTCCTGTACCGGGAGAGGAGAGGCCATCCTCCAGTGGGCCTTAGACCATAGGGTGGTGCTCCCGCCCCAAGAAATGGATCTGCCAACCCACTTCCCCTACGCACCCTCCCTCAAACCCAGACGTCTGGACTACTTGGCCATTAGGGGGATCTTCTCCCTGACGCCACCGTGGGCAATATTAGGGACATGGTGCTATAGGACCATGAACCGGTCCTGGCCTCGGTGGAATCCCATCCCGCCTGGGAGCCGGATCAAAACTACCGTTCAATGGGGCCCGAGGGAACTTCGGAGAGACTATGCAGACCTTCTACAGCCCCACAAAAAATCACGAAGCACAGATGCTCATGTGGCTGTTGCAGCCATGGCCAAAGAGATAACGCAACCAATGTCATGCCGCAAATTCAAGGAAAGTCGAGCGCTCAAAGACCTGCGACGAAGAGCACAGCTCGCTGCACCGGGCGCGGCAGCACGGGACCTGTGGAAACAGGTAACAACCCAGCTCAAAAAGGAGCGCAAAGCATGGCAAAATGATCTGGCCGCATCGGCTGGAGGCCACGACTGGCAAGCTACCTCGCGGACAAGGCGCTCAAGGGCCCGAAATCTGATTGGTCGGCGGCGCTCCTATAGATGATCCATCTTGGAAGGAGCACCTGTCAAGCCACATGACCAGAATCTTTGCCAAAGCCCCACCCCAGGAAACAAAGGACGCGATGGATGCTATGCGGACGGAGGCAACGCTCCTGTGCAAGCATAAGCAATCCTTCACGGAGGAGGAAATGCGAATAACCATGCCAACCTGGAAGAACCGTCGCGCCACGGGGGTTGATGGAATCGCACAGGAAGCACTGCGGGCCATGTTCAGGCGGCCCCGAGTGGCAGAATTACTTGACGACTGCTTCTACTTCTATCGAGGAGATATCTCCGAATGCATAGCACAAGGGGCCTCAGTCCTCCTGCAAACACTGGCGCCCACCTCGTGGGCTGAAACGCGGCCGATCACCTTATCGAACGCTCTGCTCAAGTGGCTGTCTCAACTGCTGCTCCTCAGGGGTAACCCTGTTGGAAACCTGCTGCCACAGACAATGGGCCAGCAGAAACAAGCAAGGGGTCGAATTGATCCTTAGCCGCCGCAAGCTGGCACGGGTGGCGCATGAATGGAAGACTCCATTATATTGTCAAGCTTGACATCGAGAAGGCGTTCGACTCGGTGGCGCAACAGACTCTTGGAGGCGCGGGAGCTGAACTTCTCTTCGTCAAAGGTTGGCACAATCAAATAGGGTCAGACAAGGGAGCCCGGACAGCCCGGTGCTGTTCGCTGCAGCCATAGGGGAAACCCTGGACGCTACACTGCTAACAGCTGAAGCCGGGGGACCCCCCCCCCGATGTAGGACGCCGCCCCGAGCTCCATCCGCCCCCGCACACCGGCGGGGCATTCATGGACGACACATACATATGGGGAGAGTCCCCAGAACAAGTCCAGAAAGTCCTGGCAGAACTGGAAACACGCTTTCACCACCTGCGACTCAGAATCAACGCCAAAAAGACCCAGATCATCAGCAGCGTCGAAGGCGATACCCAGCGATTTTTAATTGGAGGGGCCCGGCTCAGAAAGCGCTACTGCAAGCTGCGAACACGTGCCAACTTCTGCAAATTAGGACAATGATCTCGGGAACGCGCCCCAGCGGTGAAGCCTGGGACTCCTGGCATGTTCGCACGATGCGCAAGGCCAGGCTCGCATTACACCACGCCAAAGGTGAAAGATGGTCGACCCACGCCTCATGATGCAGTGGAACTCTGAAGACACGTGGCGCGTGCGCCAACCCAGCCTACATTCCACATCCTGCGCTGGCGCGACTTGTGCTGGTGGCAAGACCAACACAGGCAGTGCCCCCTCCGAGGGGGGTCAGACACGAGGGTCACCATAACCCCTGGCGAGACCCGGAACGCTACATCAGCGCAGTTGCCGGCAAACAGTGGTGGACCGAAGCCTGCGACCGGCTAAATGGTCGAACCTGCAAACCGAGCGTTGAAAGAAATGACCCACCGTGGGCATCAGGCAAGCAGGGTGCCCTACCCCAGATTGGCAAGGCTAGCCGACGAGCGGGGAACCGCTCTCCCTGCCCCCCGTAGGATAGTTGTGAGGACACCGGCACGCGCCTCCTTGTCCCTCTGTGCCCCCTCCCCCCTAAGCTCAAGCACCTGCCTAATCACACTCCGTGATCATTCCTTGACTTTTGCAGACTCGACCGCAGCTGTTTGTGTGGCTCTCGCACTCCTTGCTCCTGTCGCCTCTTGTTGCTGCAAGGCCCGCCGCCCCGCAAAACTCTAGACGACCCCGCCGCCCTGCCGTCTAGTTCCAGTGGCTCGGCTACCCTTGGCCTCCCTGCCAATGTGACATCAACTCAAACAGCGGGGAATTTTTCCAGGCAGTCCACCACTATTCCGCCACCTACCCTTGTCGGATTCTCTTGCGCTTTGGCGGAAAAGTGTTGTCTTTGGAGGAGCTGGCTGCAGCCGTCGGGGTTTCCCCCTCCGTTGCGTAGTCCGGTGTCTTCTGTCACTGTGTCCTCCGCCTCGTCTTCCGTCTCTGTTTCCTCGGGGGCTTGCCCCCGGGCCATGGCAGCTCTCGCGATCTGTGTCGGGGGCGGCATGCTCTGGTCCGAGGGGAAGCTCCCCCCATATCTTCGTCCGTCGGGATGGGCTCATCTGCCCGCGAAGGCAGCGGTTTGTGCCCGCGCTGCTGGTGGCTTCTGGAGGAGCTTGCCCGGGCCCTGGATCCTGACCGGTATGTGTCCGCCGATTGCGGGGCAGTCCTCGTGTGCTTGTGTGGGAACCTCGTTGGGCTCACCTTCGTAGCGCCTTCCGGATGGCAGGGGCCGGCAGCCAGCGGTTCAGGAACAAGGACACCACAAGAACCAGATCAACAAACAATACTACGCCATGGTTTGGGGGGACAAACCCGAATCGCTCACGTGGAAAGCGGCAAGCCGTCACGTGCAAGCCGGCGCCCGCAAGCCGGCCTGCAACACGCCCAAACGTCTCCTATAGACCCCCTGGCGAGGAAAGAAATGCTGCAAGCACCCAAGGCTGCCAACCAAAGCCTTCCAGTCTTCCCGTAACCACGGCCAACAACCCCAGGCACAGCACAAAGCAGCAAAGCAGCCAGCCAGGCGGCCGCAGACCGCCGGGTACGAGCAACCCCGTCACCGCGCGGCGAACGAAAACAGCCCGGGACATGCAGCCAGTGCCGGCGCCAGCTCCCGCCAGCCACAAGAAGAGGGCAAAAAGCCGAAAATGCAGCGCGGGATGAACACGCCACCGCATCCCACCGGAGCCACCCAGACCGCGGCGCGATCGCCAACAAAACCACTTCGACAGGGGAGCGCCCCTTTACAGGCAACCTCCGCAGCCCAAGACCAGACTCGGGAGATTTCTCGGTGGAGGTAGCCAACCAACCGCAGCAAAGCGGCAGAAAAACCCCGAGAGCAGTTGACGACAGCGGGGAAGGACCCCCAGCCACAAGTTCTAGGAGCGCGGGGCAACCCGACGAGCCCGAAGACCCTCCTATCTCCGTAACCAACCGCTTCCAGAAAGGAGGCCACGACCGCCTCCAAAGCGCCATGCAAGACCTGTCCTGGATAGATGGCAGAAGTGCCGCTAGTCCTCTCCATGAGGTGCAGCGAGAGAGGGGTTTGGACAGGTTCGGTTTGGAGGCCCTCCCCAGATCAACAGATCTCTCACCCGGTGCGACACCGCCGGGACCCAACGATGGTCGTCTACAAGACCCTAGGGGGAGGGCCCCCTCCAGGAAAGGTGCTTGCTGCGGGCACGATGCTCCACGGTACGGGAGTGGATAGCAGTGTCCCGCTTCCACCGTGGCGTAGCCAGGACCCCTCGGTATATACTGGCTAGTGATTGTGAATGAAGGCAGACACGCAGCTTGCCAGGGGAGATTCCCTGATCCTGGAGTGGCAAGGCGAACACGGCAACTGGGCGGTGCGCAGCCGCCGGAACGGTGACATCCAAAAATACGGAGGTTTCTCCGTACTGCCGCGGCCTACTGAGCCACGCCCACCCACCCCGCCAGAAAGAAGAAACGCCGCCACGGCACGTGCCAGACCACAAAGTGCCACGGGGGCAACCCCTGCCGGAAAAGGGCAGGACCCGGCCACTGCTGCGCAGCCCAAAGGCAAGGGCAAAACAAAGGGCAAAGGCAAAACTGACACCCCAACTCCAGCCGGCGCGACAAGGTCGAAAGGGTCGGGGGCCAAAGCCCGACCCCCACAGCCACCCATGAGTGAGTCAGAGAGCGACTGGCCCAGTGAGGACCCTGCAGACCGCGCCGAACTCATGCAGACCTGGAGCGAAGGGCCTGTGCTGCAAAACCCCACCACAATCACCACCAGCGGCACGCAGACAACAGAGGCCGGGGAGACCCGGAGCACCAAACCATCCTCCAAAGCCACAAAAACAACAGTCGCTGCCCCACAACCACATCTACCACAATTACCACACCAGCACAACCGGCAGCTAGGGAAGACGACCCCGATGTCGTACTCAAGCCCCTGCGAGCCATCCTCGAGAGCCTCCTGGAGGCGAGTTTTACCCAGCCAAGCGAACAGGTGACGGACCTAGCCTACAGGGCCTGCAAACTTTACGAGGCCCAGCGCCCGCTGGCAGCAGACTTCCGAACGGCCACAGGCCAGCCCCAGAGGCTCGGGGGAAGCCCCGCCCGATCGCATGCAGCCAACCCCGACAACCCACTCGAGGCAGCTGGGATCGATGTTGGCAGAGCATCTTCTGCAAACCTGGGGAGACTTGCAGGAGGGAGAGACCCAGCTGAGGATGGAAAGGATCGGCGCACTCCTCATACAAGCAGCTGCCACCGGGGAGAATGCCCCTAGCCTGGATGAGCTCCCAAACATCCTTGGCATAAGCAGCCACATTCATGCCATGGCCATGGTGGCGGTCAGAGAAAATGACCAGCATGACGCATACGAGTACTGGCAAAATCTGTACGGCAACTTGGCTTGGGGTGCAGCGCACCTACAAAACCTCTTCGCATGGGCAAAGGACCAAAGGACGAACCCCTGGGGGGAAACCCCCGCGAAACAAAGCCCCGCGGGCACCTGCCACCTCCTCTGCAGCTGCTGGAGGTACCCGGGACCAGCCTCACCCGCAAACCTCGGGACCGAGCTCCCTTCCTCCGGAACCAAAGCCGCTCGGTTCCGTGCCGCAACTGCCGCCTCCTACACCGGGGGAAGCCACCCCGTTCCAAATAGTAAAAGCCCAAGAACTGTTAAGTCAGGCAATGCCCTTCCTGACCCAAGACGCGGCCCAGCTGGTTGCGGGAGCCCACGGGCTGCTCACGACGTGGACGGAGGCTTTGTGGGGTGAGCCTATTGTGTTGCTTGACGATAGCCAAGCAACCCTGCCAGCGGAGGAGGCTCCGAAAACCAACCTAGCTCAGGCTTCATGAGGCACGGCATCACAATTATAGAGACCCGGCTCTGTCGAGCAGTGATGGAAGCAGCTTGGGACCGGTGGCTACGCACCGCAGACGAAGGCTGCACGCAGCCTTTGACGACAACTGAAGCCCTAGGGGAAGATCCCCCTCCACTGAGAGTGACTACCGTGAGCCACAGGCGGATCCTTCCACCAGTGGCTAGCATAGGGGGACCCTGGGCAGGCTAGGACAGCTCTGCCAAGGTGCAGAGACTGGTACCGAAGTGAACCGTTGCACAGCGCAGTCC
This sequence comes from Symbiodinium sp. clade A Y106, assembly GCA_003297005.1. NCBI lineage: Eukaryota > Dinophyceae > Suessiales > Symbiodiniaceae > Symbiodinium > Symbiodinium sp. clade A. Next base: position 207,208 of record BGNK01000548.1, on the reverse strand, counting down.
TCTTGACCTTCTACTTCCTATGTACTGCTACGGCCGTCTTACTTGCTGTTGTCTTACGACTGGCTGTGTAATAGAGTATTGTGGAAGGCCTTTGGCAAAACTGCTTGTCCTTATTCAACTGATGGTTTTGACATTGCTGTTCCTGTATGACATCTTGCTGTGAGTTCGCATGGGGTCTGCCTCTGCTGTTTTTTCACCAAGCTTCCTCAAAACAGTTGGGTGGGCGCACAAGCGCCGGTGCAAGGGGCTTACTCTTGCATCTACTCTTCCGAAAGAAAAAGAAAGACTGAGGGAGACGTCCTGAAGCTCTTGCAAAGAGTGTGCCTGCAGCAGCGCAGGGTGGGGGGGTTGCACTATCGAAAAGAGATAACTAGATTCAACTAAATGCTTGTTCTCTGCAGGTGAAGCGGACCCCGCTGATGTCTGCCGACAACCTGGGCCAATACCGGCTCGTTCCTGATGTGGAGTGTGCTGCTGACAAGGACTGCGCCGTGTGCTACTGGACATCGCTGCCGACCTGAGGATTTCGGACCTACAGATGTCCGCGCACATGCATGCATGCATGGATGGAGGTAGGGAGGTACGTAGAGTGGGTAGTTTTCGGCGAATTTGCGCGTCTGGAGATATTTGCAACACCCGGTGGTAGCTTGCCGTTCTTCCCAGCTTTGCGCGTGCGTGCCGTGTTACTATATGTTCAGAACTCATAACTCATAACTGTGTGATTTCACGGGAAGGGCATGGTCCCCCATCTCTGCAGCCGAATAGCAGGTGAAAGCAAGGGTAGATTTGTAGGGATCTTGCAAGATGAACAAAGCCCTGTCGCATAGCCGATCGATACGCCTGAAAGCCTTACATCATCAGTCTTGGTTGGTACTTGCACCATCTTTCTTTCTTGCTTGCTTGCTTGCTTTCTTTCTTGCTCTCTTGCTGTGTTAAGACTGCACTCTGAGTTTGGAACTGTCAGATCAGTTGCGTTCAAGCTTCGCGCTGCATGTGAGGATGCAGCACTTCAGCAGAAGTCCTGCTGCCAGCCAGACTGCTGGGAGGAATTGCTCCACAGTGTTGGATTTAACGACCTTGCCTAAGCAAATCCTGAAAGTGTGAGAGTGCCGGCGTGTGGTCAGTGTAAGGCTCTGCATACTTTTGCTTTTGATTCTCGTCTCAGCTTTTCATCTCCACGTTGATCGTTGCCAATGCCGTCGTCATTGGCCTGGAGACAGACAATGTCGGAGAAGTCTGGGCAGCAGCTCTGCTCTCCTTTGAGCAACGTGTTCCCCTGTGCCTTCTTTCAGACAGATGAGGAGGTCCTCCAATGGCGCATGAACTGGCGCAAGCAGTTTAAGCAGTAATCTGCAACACAAAAACTGCTAGATGCGTAGCTTGTAAAGATGTTTAGTCTCATTTGTCAGAGTCGTCTCGGGAGATTTTTAAACAAGTCTGCTTCGAACTAGAGAAGACGTACCTAGGTAAGCAAGTTGTTACACACTTTGACATCGTTCCGGCAAGGAGATGTGTACCTTCTGCGTGTCAGGTACTGGAAATTGCTTTTCTGGGCATTTTTTCCGTCGAGCTGCTTCTGCGGATCCTCGTCTCCGGGCCGACAAAATTTTTCGCCTATGCGAACGAAGACTTCAGCTGGAGCGCTTGGCCTCTGCTTCTTTCAGCCTGCTTTTTACGGTGGTTTTGCATACTGTCGTGAGAGGAACCTTTTTGATTTTTGCGTCGTCATCGCCGGTTGCTTCGATGTTATGTTTGACTTCTCGCCGGTGAGACACGAGAAGGCAGGATCTCCACTCGTGGCGAAGCGCTGGGTAGTAGCACAGCATATGTCACTTTTTGCTGTGAGGGCAGCTTCATGACCTTCTTGCGCATCATCCGGCTGCTGAGAGTCATGCGGATGATCCGTCTCTTGCGATTCTTGCGAGCCGCCGGGTTGGATGAGCCGATTCAGTCCTGCGCATTGTGGGGTTCGGATAGGGGGTGGGGCTCACAGCATTTCGGAGGGTGTGCGATGGCGATGTTGGAATGTCGAACAGGCCTGACGAGGCCAGCCCGCCTTGCAAACATCACCTATGTGCTCCCTAGTCGAAGACTAGGTCCGATCTCTTGAGCAGCTGATCGCTCCTGCTGCCAATCACTGAGGACTTCCACGTGCTGACATTTGGCTTCGCAGCGGCTGCTGTAGCCATTAGAAGCTCCTCTGCGACGAGCGGCTTCTGAGCATCAGGTTCGACGGTGTGCTGTGTGCTGAGGAAATGTGTCCCTATTGATGCTGGCGGCGATCTATGCTTTGGCGCTCAGCATGGGCGAAGCGAGACCAGAGTTGTTTCGATCTGCCTCCACTGTCCTTCCAAGGTCACTTCCATTGTCTGTGTCCGATTGATAATTCCGTTCATGCAGGACAACGAGCATCAGGAGCATTCAGATGTCCGGGAGAGGTTGCAGTTTTGCAGTTGTGTTTGCACATGAACACTAGCAAGGAGTTTCTGAACGCTCACTTTGGCTCCCTTCGGAAGTCGATGCTGTCCCTATTCTTCTTGCTGTCCGAGCCAGACTTGATGCCCTACTGGCCGGGCCTATCGTAGTGCGTACCCGCTTGCAAAGGTGACATGAAGCTTCCGTGGTTTCAGGGTCAGGGTCGAGTCGGGCATTTCATGTGCAGAAGCGGCAGGGAAGTCCTGGAGTCTGATGCGCTCCTTGCAGCCTTTCTCATAGCGTTTGTTGTTTTTGCCGCTTGTATGCAAGGGAAACGGAGACAGTCCGGCATTTTGATCAGATTAACTACACGTCGGCATGTGCTGCCATAGCCGCGCATGTCAGAAGCAAGGTGAGCTTTGGCATTGTAGGCCTGTTGACGGGCCTTGTCTGTGCACGGTGCCAAGCTGTCCCGTTCGCAGGGTCGCAGAATGTCGCAGAGACAGAGCGGGGCACTTCAAGAGCTTTGGCTGGATCACCAAGGAGAGCATGTTCGACAAGAACGACGCCAAGATCGAGCAGGAGCGTGCGGAGGCAGAGGAGAAGCGCCAGAGGACACGGAGCAGTTTTTCTGAAACAGTTGAGCAGCTCTGGAGGGTTCAGGTGTTCGGATACATGGCATATTGGCCATGAGTGATCTGGTGAACCTTGTGTCTGTAGATGCCGGCTGAAACGCTTTCGAAGCTTTTACGTCAGGATCATCCAGGGCTGTGAGGGCATCTTCGAGACGATTGCAAGCGCGCAAGGCGCCTGTGGATTCGTTGGATCGTGCATTGGGAGCGGTTGGGGCAGAAGCTGGCAGGTCATGCATCCATTGACGACATCATGCAGATCCTTCCCGCGTTGGGCGAGCTATGCGTCGAAGAGGGCGTGCCCTTCGCTCGAGAGGATCTCGTAAACACAGTCGGAGACCTAGTTGACTCCTTAGGAATGCGCATTAGGTCATTGGTTCCTGTTCTCTGTCAGGTGAACTGCATGGACACCGAAGCTTAGCTGCAAAGCCTCTGATCTCAAGAGGTGGCGGTCCAGCTTGTTGAGCCGACGGTTGCGGCGTGAGGATGGCAGTGGTTCCATCGACAAGAAGGAGTTTTGTATCATTCTCAGCCAGGAGTCATGGAGCCGAATGGAGTCATGTGGCCACGGCTCGCTGAGAACTCCGAAGCTCCTTGTTTTTCCTTCGTTTTCTTCAGCCTTGGTCGTGTCACAACGTAAGGTCAGAGTATCGTGCACTTGGCAGAGGGACTGCGACCCATCTCCATCGTGGCCGCCTGGTGCACACCAAGTACATGGCATAAAGCCTCGACGTTTGCAGCTTGACTGTTGGGCTGACAGCGATGTCGCCGAGGAGTTGCACTACATCACTGCACAGACGAAGGTCAAAGTAGATAGGCTCGGAGCCTGAGTAGGACATGATTCATTCCTCCTGGATTTCCGCACGGGTTAATGTTCGCATGATATCTGAATGGCAACTCAGGTGCGAGAGTCTTCTTGCTGGCATCGCGCAGTATTTCGAGACGGAAACGCAGGCCCAAGACAAGCGCCCCCTCGTAACCTTCGCTGGCGATGTTTTAAATGCATTCGCAGCCGGGAAGCATGCACAAAGGCTACTGAGGCGACTCATCCTGGATCTATTTTCGAGAAATTCGGTTGTGCAAAAGGCATCGTCTCCTAAATCATCGCCGAGCAAGCAGGCACGCCCGCCGAAGCTTTCAATTTAGGACCTCACTTGTTGCTGCAGGGTGCGAACTTTGAGACATGATGCAGCCATGTTCGCCCGAACCCTCTCCGGCACTTCCGCAAACTAGATCGAATGATGTGTGCCAGAGTCGCGAAAGCTTTCAAACGATTTCTGAGGATACGTGTCATCTGCACCAGGGCTCTAAATTTCAGGTTCTGCGCCCACCAGCGGCAGCCCGATCTGCGACCTCACCGAAGGCAACGAAGGCTCCTGATTTCAGACACTCTCTCTTTCTCTCTATGGTTAGCGAGTCTGTCTCTGTGGAGCCTTGTTTAAATCCTTACATTTATCTGACAGTCTTTACGAAAGTTGTCCCGGACACCCCTGGCAGCATGACAAAGAGTTGGCAAACCTTTTTCATGTAGATCCAACCAGGAATCTTCATGGTTCGGCTCTTGACCGCAGCTACGGTAGCGAAGGCTTCGTAGCGCAACAGGCATGTATTGATTGGCTCGGAGCATATTGGATGGTAAAGCAAGGAAGAAGACGTTCCATCCGCAAGATGCCCCCTATCTTGAAGTACAGTATTGTAAGTCAGGAATAGTCGGGAGATAGGCTTGACATTTGGCACTTGTGGCTCTTCTCGCTCATGCACTGGCGCAGTGATGTATCGTGTTGCAGTCTGACGGAGGTTCTTTCGCCGGGCAAGTTCAACAGCAATCCGATTCGGGAGATGCTTGGCAGAGGAAAGTGTCCAAGCCATGACACTGGATTTCACAAACACCGCACCACAACAGTGCTTTTGTTGAGTCGACGGCTTTGTTGGCGACCTCCGCATCCAAGGCGACGACAGATATCCGAGCCTCCGCACCCCGAGCCTTCTTTCCACCTCTGCTCCGAGACGCCTTGGACTAGTGTCGCCAAGGTTGGGAAGCCAGCCATGAATCTGCGTTGGCAGCTGCCATCTTGTGATCCAGGAAGTCGAGGACCTCAGGGACACGTTGTTGAAGGAGCTGCGGTCATCGAAGGTGCGGCGGGGACTGGAGTGGGAGAGGGGTTTGTCAGTTTGAGCGAGCAGTCCTGATGTAACCTTTCGGCAAACATAACATACATAAGACGCAGTCTCACACTGGCGCAATGCTTCAACAGCACCTATCGTCCATGCAGGCTCTCGCATCGCCCATCACCGGCGACGGTGGGTTAGAGCGCATCCTGCACGAGGCCGCGGGCAGCGACGACAATTGCCCGCGATCTCATCGGAATCCTCCACTTCTTTTCATTCCTTGGCCATGCTTCTGAAGTCGAAACTGTCGCTCCTGTAAATGTCATGGTGCAATTGCATGGCAATAATGTTGAATCAGCCAGCAGCCAGGAGCTATCAAGAAGACAGCAGCAAACAGCAGCCACAAAGCATCACAGGTCAGGACAACACCTCGTAGAAGAGCAGAAAAGCCTCCACCCGTTTTTCGAACAGCATCAGACATGGACACGGTGAACCCGCCAACGGAAGAGCCAAGAACATCCAGAATCTAGACTGCCCCCCTGGAACCTCAAAATGAGTACGTACTACTAAGGATCTCACCGAGAGATGCTGCAGACCACTTAATCTAAGAGGCTCCCAGATGTAGTGAAGTCGCTGTAGGTCACAGGTGCCAACAATCGAATCAATAGCAGCCGTGAAAAACAAGAGCCGGTGTCCTGTTGCTGTTTGAATGACAACTGGTCTCCAGGATAAGACCCCGTTGGTCTCGATCTCGGGAGTGTTTTCACCCTGAACTTGCCTGGTTGTTGATTCTTGCAGCGATCCCTGTTCTCGCGAGGTCAGGCCTTTCGCATCCCTCAAGCAACCCAAGCAGGGGGTGTGCAGCTTCTGGGAGGGAAGCTGCGACCTTCACCAAAAGCATTGGAGAACTCTTTTGCACAGAGCCATTCTCCGACACTAGTCTTGGCAAGCACATCGCAGAAAGTATGCAGGTGTTACAAATGTTCTTCACTCCCTCCTTTGTTGTTTGGGTTTGGCGTGTGCAGAGTTCAACGCAGTTCGTTGCACCTCGTTCCTGTTGTTCGAATCAGCTTGACCGGTTGATTTTTTTGTGATTGTTGATGCTTTCTTAGAAGGCACGGCAGCAAACGGTGGGACTTTACGAGCCTGGTGCGTTGTGCTCGTAACCCGAATGATTTCATGGTCACGTTCTTTCAAGGGTGCCATGTCAAGACTGTCGAGATTGAACTGTCTTTCTCTTCAGGGCTCCGAAATTGGGAACTTGTTCATGGGGAACAACACGATGAAGCAGCTAGCCAAGAACCACTTCGCGAGGTTGAATCAGTCCAGCGAGAGACATCATCCCAGCTTCAGCACCAGCTAACTGCAGTGGTTGAAGCAACTCGCCAGGCAGGGGGGTTTGCGTCCTTACCACGAGTTTCTGCAGGTTCACATGTGGCTTCGTCCGACTGCCTCATTGCAGGTGCACACTGGCATCCTTCAGGAAGTTGCATCCATGCAATCTTGTGTGTGTTGAGCTCAGCAGCACAATGTTGTCTGGTGGGGTTTTGTGCCATCTTCCCGGACTTCGAGAGACTTTGCCTGGCAGTGGCAGCACTTCACGACTAGACTTGACAGAGCCGCTACAACAAAAGCATCTGAACTGTGATTTTGCACCTGTGTCGTGACAGGCCCGAGCAACTGAGCTAATGAGTGCAGGAGATAGATACATACAGCTGCTGAGATGAACCTTGCCACCCAGGTCCACGACCCTGCAGTCCTTGGCGCAGCAGAGCGCTGCCCATGTGGAAAGAGGCTTCAGCTGCAATTATCCAGCACGGGGGAGGCGTACAGGTTTCTGTTTTACTTCGTTTCTCCGAGGCCTTGCTCGGTATCAGCATCCTGCCGCTTGGCAATGCGCAAAGCTTTGGATAAAGTGAAAAAACGTCGCGAACTTCGGGGGTGAGTGCATGCTGACGACCGAGGCACCAGACCTTTGCAACGCGAGACAAAGCTCTCATGTGCACAAGGTTGCCGAGCTCGTTTGAGCAGCTCAGTTCTTGTGCTCGCTACGCTGGCGTTTATGACAGGAGCTAGATGCGTGGAAGCAGTCGTTCTTCGCTGAGCTGGAGGTGCTTCGAAAGCTTACACGTTGGTAAAGTTTGCAGTTGCCGCGATCTGCGGCGTCAGGCCATGAATCTGAGCCTTGCGCATGCGCGGCAGTGGCAGTGGAGGACGGCTTCTTGGCGGATCAGAAATAAGTGAGAGATGCGTGTCGCTGTAGATGTTCCAAGCATGGAATCGAGGCGAACAAGGGCTTTCGACAGCATCCACATGCGCCGGATGTCCTGGACAATGCAGTGTCTCCTGTGCAGGGGACCCCTTCGACAGCCAGAGAAGCGGCTGAGAGGAGACTTGCAGGAAAGAGCTGACGCTGTAACCTCCCACTCCATCTTCAGTGTAATCATGCAGGGGATAGTGGCACTGAGTGCTTCGGTTGACACGCCGCGTCAGACTGAGGTCACATTTTGCCTTGCAAAGCCTGGATGATGTTGAACAACTCACCCACTTGCTGTCTGCTCCAGCTCCGCCCCATGAAGAAAGCCGAGGATAGCGGCAGCTGCTCTTCGCCACAGTGCAAGTCAGCGCGAGGCTCCGTAAAATCAGTTTCGAGATGTCCGGCCATGCCCCGATAGCAGGTGCGGTTGGCAGAACGGTCCACCCCCACATCTGCTTCCTCGTGGCTAGGCCTGAACTTCGTTCACAAGCACTCGACGTCGACCGGCGTGCCCAGTAGCTTTGGTCATGAAAGTCACTACAGGACCCCTCGTGCCGTTATCGCCACATCCGAGCCAAGGTGGCCGCCGTCCCCGGATGTGTCCGACGCGACGAGGCCGGCCTCATGTTCTGCGTAAACCCTAAACTACAGTATCAACTTGTTTCATGTCGTTCAGGGCCTGCAGGCAGCATGACCATTCGTGACCCTCAGGCGGTGGAGGGATGCACTGAGCTGAAGTCCACGCCGGATCCTCGAGGCTATGAGCTGTTGCAGCTATGGGGTTGCATCTCTTGTCCGAGCGAGGTGCCGCCAAAGCTGCACCTGCCCGCTCCAGAGCCCGTCTGGCCCGCGCACGTGAATGATTATCCTGCCCAAAGCAGGAGGGATGGGTGAAACCTGAATTTCTACCAATACCTCCTACTCCAGAGATGTGCGATGCACCCTCTCCCACTGCCATTCTGACAGACTTCCAAAGGAAGCTTCTGCAGATAGCATTGGAGGCACTCAGCACACGAGCAATTCCTGTGTGAGAAGGCCCAAATCCACGCAGGATTTCTAGCAAACACAACGGGGCTTTGGGCTTCTCAGAGTGCCTTCGGAATTTAGCGCCTACTACTGTGTTGTGCTTTCTCAGGCCTTCACAAGACTGTGAGGACTTTCCACGCTCCCGCATCGTCTCCATTTTGCTCAGAGGGCTGTTGCTTTAAGCGGCCAGCTGCAGCACCCTCAACAGCTTGTCGGGATCCCACGCAGGGGCTTAGAGACGCACATAGGAGGAAGCACCGCCAAAAGAGTCACTGCAATGTGACGCCATTCCCTTTTCGCCTGGCGTAGGATGATGTTGAAGCACCCGAAGTTCACGCAGCTCCTGCACGGCACCGCGTGAGGTCCCCAAGGTCCTTGGAGCTTCGCAGAGTGTCAGCCTCAGCCCAAAAGCCCCGTAGCGGCATGCGGCGGCTGAGGCGAGGCTTGGCAGAGAAGTTTGCGGAGCGGGAGCTGCAGTGTGGACCACAGCCAGGGGACGGGCCACGGTGTGTGTGCAAGGAATCGCAGAGACAGAAGCATCCCAGAGCTACATCAGAGGAAGCTAACTGTTCGCACTTCCCATTTGGGGAGGGCTGGTGGGGCAAATTTTGGGTTCTGCTGTCGCAGCAGGCCACTCCTGTGCCCGGCACCTAGCACCAGGCAAGAAAGCACAATGCTTCAGCCAGAAGCCATTGTGAGGTTTGTGCCTGCCAAGGTGCCGACCTCTCGCGTCCTTCTCCCATGCCCCTGGCGTTGACAGGCAGTTATGAAGCTTGCAATGAACTCCGCTTTCAAACGTGCTTCCGGCGTGTCCAGGTCGAGCCTTGAAGCCCGAAACAGAAGTTACAGACTCTCTGAAGGCAGCTGGGCATGTGATAGTGGTGCCAAGACTGCTGAGCTTGGCCATGCTTGCTGTCAGCATCCCTCAGTCCCTGTAATCGCTTGCGGAGGCTTTCTGGCGAAACTTCGTCGAGGCAGGATCCCAATGTGCTCATCGATTGTTCGTGGCATGCAGCGATCCCCTTGAGCTGGGCCAGGTGGAGACCAAGAATCGAGTACTGCGCCTGCTGGCGTTCATGTGCCTCGGGAGCTCGGGAGCCATGCCTGACCCCGGACATCGCCTCCTGAACATGGTTTCCGAAACCAGGAACCAACCGACCAATCCAGCGTGACCACTCCTTGCCGCCCCAACATCCCCAACACCCATGAGAGAGTGTGAACTAGACCTCCTGCGGGAGCCAGCACACTTACCTGACCGAGACTCAACGGATTTGCAGTCGCAGACAGAAGCCACCTTCCTAGATCCACACTATGCTTGCAATTCGATTCCGATCTCGACCAAAGCTCCTGACTCCTGACCACAGCTTGGACCAAATCCCGAAGTTCAACGCAAGACTGACTACCTTCATAACTTAGCCTCGGTTGCATCATCAGGCAAACGACCTCGCTTTTAACATGCCCAACCGGTCCAATAGGAATGGTTACGCTGAGTGATGGTTGAGAAGTCTCTGGTTTAGTTGGTGAGAACATTCCAGATGTTGGCGGCGTTCTAATTCTGCATTCCGAAGTCGCATGGGGGGCTCATCGTCTCCAGCCCTCCGCTCACGAGCCGCCCAGGTACCAGCATCTACGGGATCCAGCAGAGGGTCAAGGCCCTGCGCTCTGCGGCCATGCTTTGCGCTGCTCTGCCATTCTGGAATCCTTTTGATGTTCTCTGTCTGCCTGGCTCATCTTGCATGCCTTCATGCTTGTTCCCTTCCTCGGCGTGGCTTCCGAGAGTGAATCGGCAACTGGACTTGTTTGAGCTTAGATGACAAGTCACATAGAGCTTCCTGCTCGAAGAATTTGAAGTCTAGGCGAAACTTTGAGAAGTCGCGAAGTGTGCTTGCTGTAAGAAGTCTGAAGATTGGGACAGTCGCACAGCATCGCAATCTGCTTGAGAACTCCAGAGGACACGAAGCCAAACACGGTGCTTTGGCTTCGAACCTTTTTGTTGCTGTCTGCATCAGCAAACGTGTCCGAGCAGTTTTTCCCGGAATTGAACGAGAAAGTCTCGTGTCATGTTTCGTCCTTACTCATACTCCTGATACTTGCCCTATTGCATCGCTTGATGCTTGGATTCAAGCATTGAGCCTGCATGCAGGTGTTGAGGGCACCACATGCCAGGAGGACATAGACGAGTGGGGCCCTTACACTCTGCAGGGCTTTGCCCACCTACCAATTAATAGAGTCCGGTCTCCAGTGTTCCTACTTTTCCAAAGCTTTGGATCGTCGCGAAGGATCAAGAGCTGGGCTCCCATCATTGCCTGGGCAGAAAGCTGGAGCATTGCCATGATTTGGTGAGGATCTGTGGATTGTTGGCAGAGCAGTTGCCGGTAGCGCACGACGAGGCCGACCCATTTGGGCAGACGTAGTGTTGGCATGACGATCCATCAACCAGCTTGTTCGTGCACTGAACATCCCTGACGATAGAGGTCAAAGCAATCTGAGCCAGAAGATTGCAAGGTTCTGGAGCTTTGCATCGAGGTCTTCCTGTCGCTGAGAGCTGTTCATGCGAAGGAGGAGCCCCAGCTCTGCAAGACGTAAGAATAGGAGGGAGGGCGAGTTGGAAACCGAAGTCATGCTGCAGTTATCGCCCTGCCAGGCAGCTGGGGTGTCCAGGCCTGAAAATTCCTGCTTGGCTGATGTTGCACTGCGCACTGCATGGTTCGCTTTGACAGCGGGCGGTGGCAGTGGTGAAAGGATGGCGAGCATTCAGCCGGAGTGTCTGTACTTGCTTCGCCTCGCCAGGGTCAAAGGATGCTTCTGGAAAGACGGCCCCCCTCCCCCATTTTGTTTTGCACGCGCTTTGAGGTGCAACTCCTGCGACTTCGCGAACCTCGGCTTCCAGATTTCGTGGCAGATTTGGAGGTCCCACGTGTTGAAGCGTGTGAGACCCTTGTGATGACTTTGCACAGTGCGGGAACGCAGCTGTTTGCTCAATATCAGAGTTTGGCAGATTGAAATTAGACTCTTAGACTCGAAGCCTTAGGCGGCAATATGCCCTTTGCGGAAGAACTTCTAGCATCTGCAATGTCTGTATTGCCAGTATGGGAAGAAAGCATGGTTGCTCCATTTGACTGTTTTCAACAACCTTGAGCTTAGATCCTAGGGAGCCTCCGATGTGCGATCAGCTTTGTAGAAGCTGGCGCTGAAGGCTCACTCAGCCGCTCTGTTCATGCACTGGAATGATCCAAGGAATGAACTTGTTAAGTTGGACACCAGTCTGTTCTGATTGTCTACTGCTTAGGCTTACAGATACTAAACGGTCAGCTCGTTTTCGACTTGTCCCCTTTGACTCTCAGGTCATGGAAGTACAGATTGCTGAGCTGGAGAGAAAGCTCGCGCAAGCACGCGTCGAGGCTCTTGAGAAGGTCGCTTCGTTTGGAGTCATCGTGCTTCCGGTTCTGTGAGTCTTCTTTTGTTACGGCCGGCGTGAATCCTCAGGAGCTAGCAGCAGCACGAGCCCGACATGTGGCTCAGTCGCGCGCCCAGGCATGGATGGGCCAAGCATCAGCCTTGGTTTTCTCTCCCGTGCTCTTGAAGCAGGGGGTGACGCAATTTGCTGATGAAGCCCTTCAAGCAGTTCCTGCCTGTCTCGAACCAGTGCCACCACCAACACCAGAATCCCCCGCCTGTGCAAGCGAGGGATCCCATCAGGTTGTGCCACTAGCAGATGCGAACATGGCGCCAGCCGAACAAGCTCCTCAGACACAGCCCTCCGTGCCATCACCAACACCCGCGAAACGGCAGCGAATTTCAGAGGCTTTGGAGGATGATCCATGTCAATCCCAGCCACGCATTTCGTTAGAGCGGACCCCGGAAGCATCGATTGCTCGTGGAAGTTCCGAAGCGGTCGTTGTGCTTTCCGGCGATGGAGCATCATCGTCGAAAGGCGATCAGAAGGCACGGGACCCGTTGCGCGGCGGGTGACGCGACTTGGCTCTTCAAACCTGGGGGTTGCAGGATCCGAAGACGGAGCAGCTTGTGGAGATGGGCTTTTCGCGACGGAGTGTTGAGCTGGCCCTGCAGCAGAACAGAGGCTGAGAGTGGAGTCCTGTTCAGAGATGTAGAACTGCAGAGGGTCCGCAACGCGGATTTTGTTCTGACAGGATCTGCAGAGCTTGCAGTGAGCCAGCTACTGAAGGAACTCGAGGCATTTGGCATGCTGGTCGCAGGTTACTGATGTCCAGCGCGGCACTTGTCCAGGACATGCCATCTCCCTTACAGCACATGCAGGCTGCCAGCAAAGCAATGGGTGTCGGATGCATGCTGAGAGTGGGGTTGAGCCTGCAGATGTGCTGTAGTGACCGTTGATGACTTGAAGCTTTTTGAAGCTTTCGCTTGTCTTTGTCGCAGTCGATGGGCTTCGATGCCAGTGCTGCAGCTGACGCGCTGCAAAAGCATGGCAGGATTGGTGCCGCCGTGCAGGACCGGTGACGGGTGAACGTGACGTGGTTTTGCGGGTGTTTGCACTTCGACAGGAGCTGGTTGTAGGCCGAAGCCGCAGCCAGGCACTGGACCTGGATTTTTTGCACTTTTTTTGAATAGGATCCTGGTGGAGGCTCGGACCGACAGAAGCTTGACATGCAGAATCTTATGCAGATTGAGCATGCAAGCAACATAAGGAACTTGCTTCAATAGATTCAATAGACACTGCCTGGCAATATCACTGTTGGGTTCTACAATCAATTGTCGCATGGTCGTTGTTGATTCGGTCTGTCAGCAGCACGAGGTTTGCCAAGTGCGCCAATTCCGAGCAAGCATCAGAGGACAAACCGGTATCTTCACATATTCAGGAATTGCGTCCATGGCTGCGCAGTCCACCTCACGATGCAGCTCAAGACACAGCATACAGCGACGTGCACTGTGACCTCCCCGGTACCGTCCTGTCTTTTTGGTTGAACAGCGGGAACTGTGTTGTCCTGTTCATCCAACGGGCTGTCTCCGAAATTTGATTTCGTGCAGAAGACACAGTATCAGCCTTGCGGGAGATCTTCCATCTCGGAGCACGTGTGCAATAGCGCAGAGAGCCTCGCCGGAGGCCTCCGATCCGTTGCCAGAGCCGACTGCGGAGCAAGGCCGAGAAATTTGTGCAAACTTTTCTGTCATGGCAATGGCCATGGGCCCATGGGCCATGGCCTGTATCGGCACCTGGTTCAGGACTTGAGCCCGAAGCCTCGCAGTCAGAGGCTCCAAACGGGATGTGTGTGTGACAAGACACCTCGGAACCAATCCAGGGTGCTGCAAAGCGTGCTCGATGTGATCCGGGCGCGTACCCCAGAAGCCTCCGTGCCATCGTTCGGTTCTTTCATGTTCTTTCCATTCGGGTCCTGGAATGCTGCTCGGCTGGTCGCAGAGGTGAGATCAGCGCAGAGGGGGAAGGTGTTTTGCAGCTGCCAAACAAGCTGTTGAATCTGGAATCTCATCCAGGGAAAGAGGCACGGAGCGCTGGGCCAGCCTTGTGCCTGCAGAAGTGGTCGTGATATGCAGAAGCTTGGATGTGCCACGCTGCAGAGTCTGTAAAGGCCACCGAGAAGAAGGTTGAGCACAGCAAGGCAAGGGCTGCACTGCACGGCTACTGGTAACCCCCAAACTGCACTAGAAACGATTGTAGACAGCCAGCAGGCTTTTCCAGCTACAGGAGCTTCACGAGTACTGGTTTCTGCATCAAGCCTTGTTCAACCCTCACCTGGTGGCCAGATGCCTGCATAGCACCAACTCTTCAACTCTTCATATATGGCTAGCCTCAGGAAGCACTAGAATAGAAGCTGCGTTGGCTTTTGTCTGAAGGCAACCTGCAGCAAAGCACCCTAGAAGCATGTGTGCCACATCTGGCTGCAAAGGGGGGTGGGGCCCCTGAGACCTACGGCGGGTAAGTAAGTAGGTAGGCAGGTAGGTTCAGCCTGGCTTTCGCATGACTCCATGCTCAAATTAAAGTAGAGATGAGAGATGCCCCGCCAGGCGACAGCTGCAACTTGCGCAGATGCAGGGAAGCGTCCGAAATCCAAGGCAAGTATGGGTAGGCAGTGCTTTGGTCCTGCATTGTCCTAGAGCAATCGTAGCCTCGTTTGTCTTTGAGGCCAAGCCATCGAAACAAGAACCGGCTCCCAAGAAGAAGGTCGCCCGCCGGCCACAATAGTCGCGTCTGTGGCTTCTCGCCTCTGGGTCGCAGGCACAGAAGGGAAGCATTGCCGCCGTCTTTGAGGTTCGAGCTGCAAAAAGCACATTGTGTATATGATGGGTTGCTACTTCGTGGGTTCCCTTTGTCATGGCATTGGCTTCTGTGCAGCGTTTCCTGTCCATGCGTCCTGTCCCATTCCGTCCGAGGGGACTACGCCGACGACCGAGAAAACGATCCGCGTAAAGCCTTCCATGCCCCCCGCAGAAGACAATGCGTGCATCACCATTGCCCAGGCAGGCAGCATCTGTGCAGAACCAGCCAAACTTAGAGTCATCGCCATGCCATACGGCATTGAATAAACCTGCGGAACAATGCGAGGCTACCGTATCTCCAGATTGCAGGGTGGTTGAAGAGGGAAAACGCGCAGTTGCCGTGGGCTTACAAGGCATTCGTTGTCATTTGTGGGTTGGCTGTTGTGAACGGCGCATGCATCCCCTGGAAGCTCCAGGCAGATGACGAGGCAGAAGTGGTTAGGGTATTCAAGGCAAGCAGGCGTGGCTCCTGCATGTTTGAGATAAGTATCCCGGTATACTTTTCATTGCACAGCACGGACCCGGCCAGGGAACAAATTCGGAAAGTTCTTGGATGCATTCGGCTGGCTACATCTCATCATGAGGAGTTCTTGCAAACGGCATTTTCACAAATCAGCTTCAGGTTCGTGATGGTGTTAGCGTCTCAAGGAATGCAAATGCTCAGATGCGGCGAGATCTGCAAGCGGCCAAGCTCAGGCAAGACCCTGTTGTGTCATTGCTTTCAAGCAGCACCTTGAGCCTGACAGGCTGCCGGCGGTGCTGGAAACACTCGTTGGCAGCGCGGATTGGGCAGCTTGGCATTTTCAGAGGCACATAGCCGCTGAGTTTTGCTTGTGGTATCCAGGCTGACCAGAATTCCGTCAAGCAGTTGGCACAGAAGCTGTATCTTGGCAAAACTTGTTCCTTGAGATGGAATCGCAAATGTCGAGATGACTTCAGCATACTTTATGGCAGGCACGACTTGCAAGAAAGATGGAAGGGTCGCTTCCTCACTGGCACATGGCTTCCTTCAGCCGGCCAGCAAAATCGCTTTGAGTGACGGGCTAAGATGGACGACGCCTAACGAAAATCGAGCACCACGCGTGCTTGCTGGAGCTTCGATCGGGGAACCGGCATTGCAGAGAAGGCGGCACCCCCATGCAGTTCTTGGCAGTGTCAGCTCGAACATAGAAGAGTGAGCACATGAAGATTGGCAGAGATTACTCTGTCAGCCGTCCAAGTCCAGGCATCGAAAGCATGTGGACAACGGGGCGCCTGCAGAGCCACTTCGCGGAATCCTGCGAGACACAGGTCGGAAACCTTGCAGATGCTTGCTTTGGCATGCTGCTTTGGCATGCTCCAAGAACACTCGCCAGGAGATTCTCTTGGATCTGGTAAAGCAGTTTCCGAGCCTTCTGAACGAGACTGACGGAGAAGCACCTCCCGAACTCGTGAAGTACTCCACAGGTGTGGAAGCCGGTGTATTCAGTTGGTTTCGGTGTATGGGGGGGTTGATGTCAGGAGCATCTGCCACGGTGCAGACCGTCATCGTGGTTGATCACATGCCAGCAACTTGGTTCTCGGATCACTGTATTCCTCTTGTGGGGCTTCGGTCGGCGCAGCACAATGACAGTAACCACAGGTGGTTGATGACGCGGCGGCAGGGGCGGGAGGTCGAAAAGCGAGTTCCGTTGAGCTGCCTGGCAGCAGTTTGTGGCATGGGGCTGGCTGGGCCCGGTGGCCCTGGAGCCGTTGTCAATCCCAGGTGTAGATTTGAAGCCGCTCTTCGTGCTTCTTCTGCGTGAGATCCACTCTGATCCTCTGAGCGCAGTGTCATTGTCGGCGAATGCGCCTTCCTGATGCAATTCACAGGAATTCGACAGTTTGCACAGTCAGGAATGGCCTACTTTTCGCAAAGATGCAAAGCTCTTGCTCAAGATTCAAGGCGTCAGGACCTGCATGTTGGATAATGCGAGTTCCCTCCGCTTTGGTCGATCGTTTTTTCTGAAGCAGGAGCACCGGTGGGTGGGTGGCACACCCAAAGACGAGAAGGAGGGGACGGCAGCAAGGGATCTGACGCCTGCTGACTAAGTGTTGCAGTAACAGGACGGGCAAATCTTCAGAAGCGCTGCTGTTTGGGGAACAGCACGTTGATGCTGAGCTCAAGGCAGAGAGCGCGCGGGAGGAAGCCGGGCCCCGGACCGGACGCCGCGCTGTTTGCAGGCTGCCGTCGGACTGCAGCCCGCCGCGCTCCTGCACGCGCTGGGCGGGGAGCGGCCCTGGCGCGCGATTACGCAGCAGGAGATCGGCATCGAGGCCCGAGCTATCCGGAGCCGACAAGGGCGGTTTTCTTTTTCTGAGAGACGACAGGCTCCGGATTTACCGACGGAGGGGCTGATCCTGAAGTCAGCAGGTAAACGCTTTTGCCTTGCGTGAGAATCGTCCTCGACTTCTGTTCGTCCTGCAGGCGACGAAGCCACAATCATCGATCGGGAAGATCAGCTGCAGGCAATACGCTCAAGTCTGCTGGGGTTGGCAGGCCGTGAACCAACAACCATGTGTAGCACCGCGCGTGGAGGCATTGGTGTCCCTGGGTGTTTTGTCCTCAGAGTGTGTTGAGGTACCGTGCGGTATCTTTTCTGCAATTTCAGGCGATGTCAGCCCCCTGCCGAGGTGATTGAGCGCCGTATCATGTTGACCCAGCAGGACCGGCGCCCCAACTGCCTCGGAGGATCTTGAAATAGAGCCACAAAAAACCACATAAAGTAAAAATAAGGCTAAGGATATCCCATATAAACCCCCTTAAAAGGAAGGCCAATAAGGTAGGGATATCCCCATAAAATGCTTATGCTTATGTGCTTTTTGGGTCCCTTATGATGAACTAATCCCTTGCAAGTGGTGATGTAGTTGGCAGGTTTTGTTTTTCACTTCTGTGCCGTCTGGCTCGAAGGAGAAGCTCGACAAGCCAAGCTTCGGGCTTTCCAACCTCGGCAACAACCTGAGGCACCGTTTCCTTTCCTGTCCTCTGCTGCCCTCAGTTCCGTGGCATTTTGTGCCTTTCCAGGTCTTGGTGGTACTGCGAGAACTGTGCGTCTTGCCCACAAAGCGAAGTCTCAAGCAGAACTTGCATCATCAACGAAGGGGTCTCTCTCTGAGTTAGACAACCACAAACAAGCGAAACAGACATTGATGATTAATGCTAGTTTTCTATTTGTTGCTCCGAACGTGCAGGGCGTTAAGACTCTTCTTTCACTCCTTCGGACATGCTTGTGCTGCTTGTGTTGGCCTGGTGTCTGTTGCCATCGTCGTTTTTGACTCCACAGTGGACAGACGACTGTGGCCGGACATGGCCGGACCGCATCTACGTATCTACAAGTTGCACACGCGCACACACACACAATCACACACAATCACACACAATCACACGCAATCACACACAATCACACACAATCACACACAATCACACACAATCTCACACAATCTCACACACACACACACGCTTCTGGCACTGGTGTGTCAGCCCAGGGCATGTGGCTGGATACACGCGAAGCATCTTACTCTTCGAACAGCCAGCGCTCGGTTTCTCGGCCAAAGATGAGCTCCGCATAGAAGGTCGACGTGGGCTGTTCTCGCACCGGAGGTTCCGAGGAATCACCGCTGTGGCAAGCGCGATAGAGATCGTCAGCTGCATGAGAAATCGACCGCCAAGCCGACGGTCTTCAACATAGATCCTGGGCATCTTTTAGCGCATTTCGGATCTCCTCACAACCGCCTTCCGGGCCGAGGAGAAAGGCGACGATTTGGGCTGCCACGTCCGTGCGGTGCAATGTGGAACTGATAGGTTGGGCGCTTTGCCCTTTTTTTTTTTTCTGGTGCACGTGCCGTTTTCCTCGTGCACTCTTCAAGGCTGCTGCTTCAGCTTCGGGTCCCGATCCCCGCACTCCAGCAAATCGAGTACGCTGCAGGGGTCACATGTCAGCGCCTGAAGGCCAAGTACTGGTATGTTCGTGTAGATGTGCATGTGCATTGCAAAGCTATGAGCAAGATGCATTGCGCCCTTACGTGGAGAGGCCTCCGTTCGGATTGCCAGTGCTTTGCAGCAGGACATGGAGGCTTCTTTGGGGCGTGTGCTGAGTGTGCTACGACATCTGTGCACGGAACGGCCATAGGCTGAAGCAGAGCAGAAAGTGGAACAGGCAGGGCCGTGGCGAAGCAACAGAAGAGCTGTCATAATTCGCAAGTACCGTCCTGGCATTAGTTGCTGCGTGCAGGATGAATGTCCGATTGAAGAGGCTCCCCTGCTCTGCAGCGCGGTGTCATAGTGAGGTTTAGAGCTCTGCTGCAATGAAGGCCGAGGAGCCAAAGGAAGTCTCCGGCAAGGACTGGATTGTACTGCAGCACGTTCATCCATGCATTGTGCATACTGCGACTGCACGATGGGACACAGAAAGTCGCAAAGCCGCATCGCGGACGCGGACAGCAGGAGACCGCTCCACTCAAGCGTCGCCGGACCGAGCTTGGGACAGAACAGACCCTGGGCAAAGAGATGTAGTGCACTTGCAAGCCAGGTTAGGCGGTTCGAAGTCTTGACAGGCAGGTTTAGCCGCTTGGCCAACGTGGGTCAAGTCTCTTTACATGTTAGGCCTTGCCCAAACCCTTTCTGGAGTGGCTTTGGCTTCCTTCGGAGAGCATCGGACTCATCGTTTTTCCTTCGTTTACGTGTTAATGCAAAGTGGCTTCGACTGAAGATGCACACGCGAATCGGACTGCTAACCTCTGCAGCGGATGCGGCGGCAGTCCAGATGCATCTTGCTTCTGAGGACATCGACATCCGGTTCAGCACGTTATTCGATCTTGTCCTGCTTGGACTTGCCACAGGCCTGTAAATGGATGGGGAAGCACTTGCAAAGCAGAGGCATGTCCCATTCAGAAACACATGCAGCGAATGGCAGGAAGCCCCGAAGCATGCTTGAGGTGTTTGAGCAAAGCTATGGTTCAGAGTACTTTCAGCCAATGCTGACAGTGATCATAACAACACACACGAACACAAATCAATAAACAAGCGCAAGTACAAGCACGAGCGTCACGAGCACAAACACCAGCACAAGCACAAGCGCAAGCACAAGCACTAAGTCAAAGACAAGCACAACACAAACACAAACATACACAGAAACACACACACAGAGAAATACACACACGCACACAAACACAAACAGAAGCAGAAAAAGAAACACAAACACAAAACAGCGAACAACCACAAACACAATCCCCCCCCCCACACACACACACGCACACAAACGCAAACACAAACAAAAGAAGCAAGAACACAACACACAAACACAAACACAAACACAAACACAAAACAAACACAAACACAAATACAAATACAAACACAAGCACAAACACCAACACCAACACGAACACGAACACAAACACAAACACAAGCACAAGCACAAGCACAAGCACAAGCACAAACACAAACACAAACACGCACACAGACACAAACACAAGCACAAACACACACACACACACACACACACGCACACCCACATGCGCACACACACACACACCCACACGCACACGCACACGCACACACACACACACACCCACGCACACACACACACACACACCCACGCACACACACACACACACACGCACACACACGCACACAAACGCACACACACGCGCACACACACACAAACACACACAAACACACACACACACACACACGCACACACACACACACACACACACACACACACACACACACACACACACACGCACACCCACATGCGCACACACACACACACCCACACGCACACGCACACGCNCACACACACACACACACACACACACACACACACACACACACACACACACACACACACACACACACACACACACACACACACACACACACACACACACACACACACACACGCACACACACGCACACACACGCACACACACGCACACACACGCACACACACGCACACACACGCACACACACGCACACATGCGCACATATATTCACGATCAGTCAGCTTGAGTACTACTTCCTACTTCTGTAGCTCCGCTTCTCATGTCTAAACCACACCGAGGCAAACATTGTAATGCGTGATGAGTTGTGGAAGGGCAGGGGCTTGTAGATGAATGAAGCTGCAAAGAAGACATGCAATACTGAATCTGACAATTTTGAAGATCCGCGAGACGAACGAAGGATTTGCAACCCAAAGATAACAAACAGAACTGAATTTCAACTGGCAGAATGTGGCCGAGACTTTGGTGGCTATCCAGTAGCAGAAACAGACGGAATGATTACTTATCTTTGTTGCTGGATCTGGAGCCGACGTTAGCCTATAGCTGATACCTGTTGCAGCCCCCATGTTTTCTGCCCTCTCCGAGGCGCGGCCAACTTGACAGCTGGCGAGGCTCAGCTGGCCTTTGTGAGCCTGAGGGACCGCGCACGGGCATCAAGTTAGGAGTCGTCAAGCTAGGTTGGGTTGCCCTTAAACGCAATGTAGCTGCAAGCACACCAACCGGCTTGATTGGGTTTCCGTTTACCTGCATTTGCTTGGAAAAGCTCTTTTCGCAATTGGGTCGGCTAGTTTAACGTCAGCAGTAGCTGTATGGCTGGGTCACCTGCTTTCGTTGTCTGTGCCAGGTCTATGCAAGTGGAGTTCACCACTTCTGCCGGTACGACCGAACATTTAAGGAGGCTGGCTTTTTGCATTGGGATCTCGTGCGATGGGAGTCCTGGAGTCCGGGAGCGAAAGTGGCACAACATGCCCACTACCGGTTGCAAAAAGCCGTCATGCCGCTTGCAGAAGGCAGACCCAAAGTTTGGTTTGCACGACGACGTCGGGGCCTTTGAATTGTGGAACGGTGTTGGCAACGTGCTCTAACATGCATGTTTCTTCCTTTTGCTGCAGGATGCTGGCTGTTCTCACCCGGACTGCTGTGTCCAGGCCCAGTGCAGGGGCCGGTGCGTTAAACGTGAAAGGAGACAACAATCTTGTCACGCTACGTCATGCTTGCCCGTCGGAAACGTACTAGTAACTAGTAGCAAACGCGACAGATGAGCCTGTGCTTGCCATCTTCACGGAGGAACGAAGCGCTTTCGTTCTACACTTTGACAGCCCCAGCTTCATGGAATGGCCAGGGGCCCGTCTCGGACTGCCGGCGCGCTGTTTGAAGACGGAGAATCCCAGGCATGACAAGTTCGCCCTGCGTGCAAAAGCCTCAATGACGGAATTGGACGAAGAGGACATCAGCGTTCAAAGTCGCTTTCATTTCGCAACCGTGCTGTGCACGTCTCCCTAACTTACCGTGTGCAGCAGAGGAGATGCAGCTCTTCCCTTTCAAGAAGGCATCTGGCATGACACCATGGTTGTGCTGTGATTTTTGCATCCATCCTTTTCATCCAACATCCAGAGTCCTCGCTCTACTGCTCTCTTATACCAGTAGTGCTACTACTAGCTGCTACTTCACACACGAAGGGCTTGGCAGACGGTACCTGCTTCCGCCAGGCCTCGGTCCAGGCTTTTGCAAAGGCTGAGAAGGCCAGGGCCATGGGCAGAGGGAAAGGGCTCCTTGAGATGACCTGATGACCTAGAGTATACAGAGATATTCAGAGTCTACGAGTCTGGAGCACTCATGGGATCAGCTCTGACAGACTGACCAGCTTGCAGGCGGCAAAGCAGAAGCAAATCTACCGCCACTGGCGATGTCTGCCCGGACGCAAGGCTCGCTCGACGAGTAGTGTTGCGGCGGTGCAGCATTCGTGCTTCACATGCGAGATGGCTGCAAGATGCTGCAAGGAGGAAGAATTTCATCCCAGGCCGCCTGCAGCATCCTGCAGCCACTGGCATGTTGCAGCATGCAGCCATGCGATGCAGTACTGGTAGCACCTTTAGGGCGGATGCAGATTGAAAGCTCAGTGCCTGAGCTGGGTGTCTGCTCCAGAGTCAGAGTTCAAAGCTTGGTGTACTGTGAAACGATGGGAGGATCACCGGCATTAGCCTGGAGGAAGAGTTCCAGCGCCTGCTTTCCCAGGCGAAGTGCCGTAGGTCCTGCATTTGCGTCTTGCGGGGTGTTCTTTGAAGCTCGGGCCAGGTGCGTGGGGGCCATTCTTCGTGAGTACGGACCAGAGCAGCGACGAGCAAGGAAAGAGCCGCACAGTCGCAAGGGTCGAACTGCCACTGCAGGCTTCCTTGAAATGCAAGCAGTGAGCTTTTGCCTTCCCGTGCTGGCTCACGTGACATGGCATTCCACAACGAAGGCCAGTAGCTAATATCTTGCCGCATGTGGCCATAGGAGGGAGGGAGGTTCAGATATCGAGAGAAGATTGTCATCCACACCAGCCACATCAGAATCGTCGCGTACCTGCAAGAGCTTATACAACAAAGCATTCAGAGCTGCTCACTACTTGTCAGTCCAAAGCTATACAGAAGTCTACTCATCTCTACGCACCGGTGCACCCAGCTTGTGCAGGCTTAGTTGAGGCTTTCAGGCGGAGAAAACAAGAGCGGCATTTGGTGCTTCCAAGCATTCCAAGCCCAGCCCTGCCATGGACGACCGGCTCAGCAGCCGGCAGGCGACAAACATGCGAACAGAGGAGTCTTAGCGCCGCCAGTCCAGGGCCCAGGGTGTCCTAAAGATGGTGCTGTGCTTCATGTTCAGGGGGCTCGACGGTGTTCCCTCCATGGGGCACAGACCTCAGTGAAGCCCTGCGACAACCGCACTCTGAAGATGCTCTCCGTCGAGCCAGTGCCATTAGTGCTGTGTTTCCTAGTTTCCCTGCAGGTGTGGTCTTTGCACTCCAAAAGGTCATCACTACAAGTCCTCTGCCGTCTCTCCGACTGCGCAAGCTGTCGGGAAGAAGGTGGAAGGGCGGGGGGTGGAATGGTTTTTTGAAGTGGTTTGGATAGTTCGGTTCGTGCAAAGTCTTGAGGCATCTTGAGGCCCGTGAGATCGCGCGAGCAACTGCCAGCTTACGAGTCTGTACGGATACGGAGCACGGAAGCTGCCGGGCTGATTGGCATTCACGGACCCGATGCTGAGAGCTCCTGCCACAGGCCTCCCTCGCAGACGCAGCACCGTCTCAGCAGGATGTGCAGAAGTGATGTAGGGCCTGTAGGGTCGCTGTGGGCAGAGCATATATCTTTCTGTTAGCTCTCCCCGCATGTGGACGGTCAAGAGTGATGCAAGTGCCGAGTGGGTTGGACAGCCTTGGGAACCGTTGGTTGGCGGTGCAGGATGCCCAGCACGCCCTGCCCAGCACTCGGTCACGGCCAGAATCCTGGCGGGCGCGATGCGAAGAGGTGCGACGGGGACTGATTTTGAGGCGTTCTGCGTTCACTCGACTCGAGTGCAGAGCCCTGCTGTGAGGCCAAGCCAGAAGCTCCAGAAGCTCCTGCGGACAGGCCGTCTGACCTGCCGCGCCTCTCGCGGTCTCGCGGTGCTGGAATTTCGATTGCATTGTCTGCAGGTCCGAAGGCCCGCGCGCCGCTGCCGAAGCCGAAGCCTTCGGCTCGGAGGCGCAACGCGGATCCCGAGACGGTGTGACGGCGGTCAGATGGTGAGCTGGGAAATGAGGGGGAAGCTGCATCAAGGCACTGGCTTTACCGGGGGTTCTGGTGTCGATGACCCAGAGGAAACGGCCTGGCTACCTCAGCATTGAGTCAATGTCGGCCAGTCTCGCCAAGGCAAGCAACGGCAGAGGTTGGTGCTATCGCATCGACCGGCGGCGGCGAGGCGCAGGCGAGGCCAAGGGTCCAAGGGTCCAACGCATTGAGGCTCAGGAAAACAGGAAAACACAAATCTTGAGTCATCGGTCTTGCAGCCTGGGCATGCGCAGGAAGGCCCTCTCGTTCTCGAGGGCCGCTCATCCAATGCAAAGCGGCACGAGGCGAGTGCCGGAATAAATAGATAGCTCAGGCTTGTTTGCATTGCTGGTAAGGAATCCAAGGCGTGCAATCCATGTACCTTTTCGAAGCACGACTCCCTCGCAAGATACGAGAAACTCCAGAAACCAAACAGAGAGCCTGCTGCAGAGTTAGGCAGTTTGTTTTTGAAGGCAATTAAGCCTCGGCCGGAGACGGAGACCGCGGAGGCGAACGAGGCGCTCAGGGAGGCGGAGCCCGGCGCAGGGAGGCGCCCCTTTGCGCAGGAAGAGAGCCTGGAGTGGGAGATGGAGGCCTCGGCGCTCGCTGCCTCGCTCTGCAGAGAGGTGAAAGGTCCTTGGGTGCTCTGCTCTCACTGTGACAAGTGTGGGTCTCTCGAGGCGACGCTGCCAGCGCTTGCTGCCCAGCTCCGGGGCGGGGAGGCTCCCAAGCTTACTGTAAGACTGTAAGACCGAAGAAAGTTCCGAGGATTCCTAAAACGGCCTGCTTCTGGGGTAGGCCCATCCAACTCGGGATCCCGAATCTCCAGCAGGACTCATGGATTCGCTATGACTTACGTATGATTATGCCGCCATCTCATGGTTCCGGTCCCGGGACCGGTGCGGATGTAAGTAAAGCCCTAAACATTCGAATTTCGATTCTGTCGTGGCTGGGTCGTTGTTGTGTTGTTGGCTGTTGTTGTTTGTCGTTGCATTGTGTTGTTGTGGCTGACAAATCAAGCCTTCGCGCTGGAGGTGTCGCCAATTTGTTAGATCAGGCATGTTTTTCGGCCAGACACTTGCTTCGGTCGATGCTCACTCATGCACTCACTCACTCACTCACTCACTCACTCTCTCTCTCTCACTCTCTCACTCAGTCACCGTGCGCTGTTATAAGCTCTTTGTATACCGGGATAACTTATCATGTGAGTTTGTGTTTGTGACGTGCAAGAGCCACGTGCCCAGTTTTGCCGGTTCGGGAAGGCGGCCGCGGCCGGTAGTGCGAGGAGGAAGAAGGCAGCCGTGGCAAGCGCCTTATATTGGGTTGACCCCAGTGCAGGCCGGTGCAAGCCGTCGAAGCTGGATTTCTTGTGTTGCTTCGGAGTTGCAGAGACTTCGGGGCCTGCTCTTCGTTGCATGCTGTTGCAGCTACGCCATGATGCCATGCTTTGATAGGTATGCAGTAGCTGCTCTTTAGCTGTAGCTGTCTCAGGCACCAGAATCCGGTTGGCACGTGGAGGAGGCTGAGGCACTTGGAGAAAGCACACGCCCGTGAAGTAGAGACAGAGCAGTGCAACATAGCATATCAGGCTCAGGCGTCCTTGCCGGAGCCGCGAGTCTCTCCCGCAGCACAGGCACAATGCCACACGCCATATATGTTTTATGTACATGAATTCCACATTACCATGAAGTGCACACGGCCAATGTGGGGCTAGAAAGCCTTCCACCGTTCCAGTGTGCCCTTCGGATTTTCTTGTGCCCAAGAGAAACAAGCAGGCTCGCACTCCAGTAGGACATGGCCTCCAGCTGGGAGGTCACAGGATTTTAACGCTACGCCGCCGGCCTCTGCTTGACCAGCACTGTGACAGAATGTAAGAGCAGAGCGGATGCAGAAGTGGGAGGGAAAAAATAAAGGAACAGCGTGGGGGGCAGCGGAGCGGGGTCAGGCGGGCAGGCAGGTTTTGGGAAATGAACGCAAAAAGCGGGTTCGTCCGGAAGTGCCTGTGTTGACCCCCTAATACACTGGTCCTGCGGCCTCGGCGGATTTCGAGCATTATTGCGTGACCTTGTAGTTTGGCCAGCTTCCATGGGGTGTAACCCCTCTTGCACCTCCATCGAGTCCATCCGCTGGTCACATGGATCAAGACGACTGCTCTGAGATTCTTGAAGAGCCTGCACTGAAGTGCCTGATCGCAGTGCCACAGGCATCTCCTGCATGGCAAACATCAACGGGCGAGGCCCGAGAAGTGGGAAGACCAGCTTTCTCCATCAGATGCTGCTGCTGCTGATGTGCGCAGGCATCGCTCCATCTGCCCATGCCTCACGAGACAGGCTCATCACAGGCGGTTTCCGTCCCACGCAGATTTTGTTGTCCCAAGCAGGACCCTTACAGCCTCGCACACCCCACTCCATCGCCCCAGCCTCTAGCCAAGAGAGACCAGCGTAGGTCTGGAATCCGTCCTAAGAAGGAACAACATTTCTATCAAATACAGTGTGCCGGGAGGTGCTGACAGCAGACATATAGGCTAGGCCTTGATACCGTGTTCTGGAAGATAACTGGAAACGCAATTCCCTGCATCGTTTCGTTTGTTTGAAGTTGCGTTGAATTTTGTCTCCGGTGATCCTGCACCAGTCTGAGATTTTGGAACCGGCTGTAGGCTGACATCTTCTCTCCACTTTCTCACACCATTGAGACCGAGAAGGCGGAAACATCGGTGTTCCATGCATTTCCGCGTGTCAGCTGGTGGAAATGCAAAGAGTAGACCGAGTGGCACTTGCGACTTCCACGGCTTACCTTTTCATGGCTGCAGGCAGCAGACGACAATTCGCCCTTGTCAGAGCCGATCGTGCAGACTCTCCCGAAGGCGAGAATGAGAATACCCACTAAGCCCGAATTCGTTTCGCCGTTCTGCTTGGTGCTATTGGGCTTCGGGTTATCTATTGGAGACCGGCTCGCTGATGCTCGTGATTTTTGATGATTTTTGTGGATTCAGGCTTTTCATCCCCATAGACGCCATGGGTCTCCGGTGAGACCCCGCACATCGTGACTGAAATCCTGATTGAAATAGTGAGTTTCAGCCGTGACCTTCAAACCCGCGGCAGGCACCGGCTTTCCCGTCAGACGTGGAGGTGTCAACAAGCACGCAGCCACTTGGTTCTCATCCGACATGACCTGGTGCAACTGCACGAGATGCAGCGTCTATGGGATGTGAGGCTGATGCTGCTGACCTGGGCCCGATGGGGCCGCAATGCTTGGCGAATCAAGCAGGAAGACCAGATCAAGCAGCTTCAGCACAGGCCTTGCACGGAAAAGCGATCATTGGAGCCGAACAGCACAGAGAATACGCTTGCGAACGTTGGTCTGGCGGAGGCGCTTTCCTCGCACGCCCGCACCGCCGCGAGAGCCTTTGTCCCCACAGCCGACACCACGGTCGACGCCGCGGGAGTCGCGGGAGACGGAGACACCAGGCTCCCTGAAATTGGGACGGGGGGGGGCTGCAGTCGCACGATTGTGTCGCAAAGCGGTGATGCATCGATTCTTGGACTTGAAGGCTCGTCTCCCGGGAGTTCCCCTGCCTCGTCCTCGCGGCCGCGGACGGGAGCGGCAGCCTGGAGAGCCGGTGGTGAATTAGGCTCACGTGTGCACACGCTCGAGATGCGAGAGTCGTGTTTTGTCTGGTGAGCCTTCTCGGCAGGCATGGGCACCACAGTCCACAGCCGGGAAGGACGCGAGGTCCGGGAAGGCCGCGACGACCGCGGCTTTGCCTTCGCGGAGTTGCGGGAGGCTCGTCGGTCCTGGCCCCTGGGCCCCTGGCCCTGGCTGTTTCTGCTCATTGTGAGCTCCCGAAGCGGCAGGAGCAGCGGGATTCCATGGCTCAGCAGGGTGCCAGGCCAGTGAGCTCTGGGCCCAATGTGCGCCATTCTGTGTTTCTGCACGTTACTGATCGTGAATGGGAGGACAAAGCTCGTTCGTGCTTTGGGCGGAAGTGCCGCCACTGCTCACAGCACTGGCACCCCTGGCTTTGGTGTCGCACCTTGGTAGCCACAATCTGGTGCTGTTGAAGATTAGCTTTCAGTGCGGGTTTGAGGCTTCCAGGGCTACGATCGGCTCGAGCACGTATGGGCGCAGCTTTGCCGATCCCTTCTCGAGGACACGCCGGGTTTCCCAGGGGCCAGTGGCGCGGCCTCTGCGGATGCATCGGTGGTGAGCAGTGGCGTGGCGAGTCCGGTCAAGGCCCTTTGAATCTCTAGGGCCCTAGGGTGACGCAGGGCCGCAGGGGTCCGACACCTGGCCTTGTGGCCAAAGGCCAAAGCCCTAAAGCCTTCGGAGGGATCTCGGCTTGGCCAGGGCGGCCAGATGTCCCCCTGGATCCTGGAGGCGGAGGCTCTCTGTGAGGCGCGGGCGGTGAATCCTCGGAAGAGCCAAGCATTGCAGCATAACAGTGCTTGCAGGAAACCGACGAGGATGTTTCTCCAGGAGGAGGAGGCGCTTTCCCTTGCTTCTCTCGACTTCGAGAGTTCTGAAGTTCGAGCGTTTTCTGAGTGGCAGGTTGGCGCCTCGATCCTGGGCTCCCTTCTCAGTGTTTGCTTTGGGAAATTGGGGGGAAGAGATCCCGCGCTGGAAGTCGTGAAGCAGAGGTCAGACAACCTGCTCCTCAGCATCGAAGAGGAACTCCGGCAGCCGCGCAAAGCTGAGAAGGTCGCGGAGCCACCGCAGCCCACGGAGCCAGCGGTGCAGGTGCTCCCATGGGCAGAGCGCATTGCACAGGTTCAAAACGAAGACTCCATGTGCGTCACGGCCACACGAAGACAGGTCTAGCATGAACTTTGATTGTTCTGATCCGACCATAACATGAAGCTTGCCCGCTTTACACCAAGTTACAGGGCATCTTTGTCAGTGTGGCTGACCATATTATTGCTAGCGTATCCGCTCATTCCTCTCTATAAATCAGGCCAACGATGACCATGTCTTGGACGAGGATGAGCTGGAACGGGTCGAGATGTCCGAAGCTTGTCCTTTGCCTTTCGCCGGAGGTTTACAGGATGCAGAAATGCCGAGGTTTGAGGAAAGCCCCAGCAAGAAGTCGGCACAGGCGCGACCCTTTCCAAAGCTCGGGATTCTGGAAACGATGCTGGTCTGGAGGAGAAGAGTTCGCCTGCCCACGATCCTGCCGCAAGAGCTGCTGAGGAGAAGCCGCCCGCCAAGGCCAGAGAAATGGGAAACCATGCTTCTAATTCCAAGCAGGCTCTTCTTCCCTCGCCCCTGGTGCATCATCTGCAAACAAGGCCTCCCACGATAGTGTTCCCTGGCTACAGGACGATTCGGCGCATCAGCCCTTCGAGCCACTTGTCGGCAGTCTTGTCGCGGGTCTCGTCATCCTTAAGGTTTGCAGTGGCCCGCCTCTGCTGAGGTACATGGTGGGCGAGAAGGTCTCCTACTATTCCAGCTCTCACGGTGCCTGGATGCCGGCGCGTATCGTGGAGCGAAAGAGCAGGCGCGGTCTGGTCCGAAGACGGCGTCGAAAGCACGAAAATGCCGCAGCTAGATTCTGCGGTTTCGCTTCTCGTGCAAGGGCAAGCTCCGGCAGGGGAGCATTCGATTCCGTGCAGGACAATCTATGTCATCGACAAGCAGATGCGCGGCTGCTTGGCCAAGGCCGGACTGACAGCAGCTTTAGCACGTTAGCATGATTTTTCCGACAGGTCCGTGCTTCGGAGCTGGTCTCCGAGAGGGAGGAGGAGAAGAACCCGGTTGGGACCCCCCAACCGCGCAGCCTCCGACAGAGTGAAGCTACATAAACTCTGCAGGTTCTGCGAGCTTTCGATGTCCTGGAAGTCCATGCCCGGGCTCCCTCCAACCGAGCGACGAGGCCGACGAGTGCCACGAGGAAGAAGAGCCCCCTGCGAAAGCCGATGTAGGGTTTCGCCGAAAAATCGTCGAGTCAGGGTGAGGCTGCATAGTCAAGTCGTCCCCTATGGAAAGTCCCCATACACTCTCCGCTCGGCTCTCGGCTCTGGGCTCTGGACGCAGGAGCCGGGGTGGCGGCGGCGTGGGCTCGAGTCCGAAAGGCGCAGGCGAGCCCCGGCACTGAGGGCCTCGGCTTTTTTGAGTCTCTTCTCCCGTTGCCAGCGGTTGGACATAACATGACATAGAGCTGCCGGGGCTTTTGAGCGTGGCTCTTCGTGAAGAACGAGAACCGGAGCAGAAGGGTCCCAAATTGGCTTCGAAGCGGCGTCCCACGGAGGTTCTGGCAGCCCGTCCCCAGCAGCACCCACCCAGCTGCCGGGCAACCGAGGCGAAGTCATAAAGTGTGTCGGGCCCCTCTCCCTCTCCATTTCCGTTGATTGCAGGGCGCATCGTGCGAGATGACTTCAGCGATGATTCTGATGACGGCTGAGCAGGAAGTACGTAAATGATAGGTAGCTTGCATAACCATGCGCCGTGAGTCTGTGGGACAGTACATGCACCTTCATGTAGGCCTGTTCGATGGTGTCTTGATACAGTACAGCTCCAGACATGGCAGGCACTGCATGAGGCTAGTCAGCGCTTTGCATGCGGCTTTGCATTGTCAACCGCATTAAGACCAGCCCTCCCAGATTGTGCAACTCCTGGGTGGTGGTAGTGGTAGTCAGCAGCTGTTTCAATGACAAGGGTATCTAGGGAGGTGGGGTGTGGTGGGAATATGGGTGAAGGGTGTGGAAGGACATCTGTTGGGGATGGTGGTGTGGTGTGGTAGGGGTGTGTCGTGGCAGTAGTAGTGTTGGTGGTGACATTGGCAGTGCAGTGGTAGTCGTGATTCTGGTAGCTGAAATCAACAGCTGCCGAACTGATTAGCAAAGGACTCCCAAAATCCATCCGCGCAACTAAGCGGCAACGCTTAGAAGAGTTGGAAGGCCATCCCCAAACCACAACATCCATCCACGGAGCCAAACATTCACCCGACAGGGTATCCCCAAATTCTCGCAGTCCATCGGCTAACCAACCTGCATCAAACTGCAACTCCACAAATGCTGTATGTGTACGTTTCCTCCCAGGGCACTCTGGGCTCAAAGCCTGGGAAAGCAGCCTCCTTATCGCATAAGTCTTGAGCGTGCACACGCCTGTACCACAGATGGCATGCAGCTGCCACCAGTCTACTTTCAGTATCAGGAGACTTAGTATGTGGGTCATAGGAGACACCCTCGTTTATGGTACAGTACTCATGACTTGAATGTTTGACTTGCGTACTAAGTCTCCTGACCCTTAAAGAAGACGCTTCTGCTTTTAATGTCTTTGGAAGGCCAGCCTAGTTGGCCATTTCCATGCAATCAAAGTTGACCCTCGGCTGATGAACAGGCCAGGATCGCTTTGAAGAATTCGAGGTGCCGCAACTCTCGAGAGCTCCTGCTCCCGGTGTTCCCATAAGAGGTGATTTGTTTGGAAGCTTCGATTTCTTAGCCTCACTGGTGTGTTAATTTAATTGTGTGCTGTGTAATTACTAGTAGGAGGGTGCTTCATAGCTGCTGGAGCTCCATGCAGATCCTTTAAGGATGACTGGCGCTCAGTGCAAGAAAAGCGGATGCGGCCCAGTGGGCAGGTCGGACTCCGTCGCTGCTGCTGATGTTACTACAACAACAACTACTACTTCTACGACGACGACGACGACTACTACTACTCCTCCTCCTACGACTAGGTGATGCAAGCGGTACAAACGGCACAAGAAGCAGACATCGCGGGTCGTGTGTGAGCCTGACCACGCACACTTGTGAGAGCTGTTTGCGCAACGTTCAGCCAAGAAGCGGAGATTCGAAGTTCACTTCAATCCGGCATGTGTAGGCATTGCGAGATCATAGTCATAGTGTCTATCCGTTGTGACATGAACACGCACCTGACGGGCTGTGGTCACATTACCCTCCGACTGGTTGAAGCATCAAAGTTCAACATGTTTCTGTGTGTGGGTTTCTGTGGTTGTGTGTGTGTGTGTGCGTTTGCTTGTGTGTGTGTGCGTGCGTGTGTCTGTCTGTCTGTCTGTTTGCCTGTCTGGGTGTGTGTGTGTGTGTCCGTCTGTGTGTGTGTGTGTCTGTGTGCGTGTGTGTCTCTGTGTGCGTGTGTGTCTGTCTGTGTGTGTCTGTGTCTGCGTGTTTGTACGGGCGC
Organism: Symbiodinium sp. clade A Y106; assembly: GCA_003297005.1. Taxonomy (NCBI): domain Eukaryota; class Dinophyceae; order Suessiales; family Symbiodiniaceae; genus Symbiodinium; species Symbiodinium sp. clade A. Next base: position 174,797 of record BGNK01000548.1, on the reverse strand, counting down.
AGGCGTGTTTGGAGCCGAATGCCGCGGGCTTGCCAGAGCAAAACGTGTTGAAGCTGTCGTAGTTGCGTAGTTGTCGTCGTGCTGTAGTCGAGAGCGTCCCGTCTGAAGCCATGGAAGACTGCATCGCTCAAAAGCGAAGGAAGACCGACACAGGCCAGGTGCCACTTACATTACATGGATTAATTTCGACGTTAAGCATCAGTTGAGGTCAGGCACAGCGCCAAGAGCCGAGAGAATGAGAGGTTCTGAAGGACTTGCATACAGTAGAGTCCAAGAGTCCATAGGGCCTGGAGCTCATATCGGCGAGTGTAGGGTTCGCTGGATCTCTAAACCCTAAACCTAACTTCAATACTTCGTAACCGAATCCTTAGACTTAGGATCAGGGCGCGTGGCACTTCCATCACTCCCATACCTTGAGATCCACGTTGTCGAGAGGCATCCATTGCTGTCGCAGTCGTCTCAGACTTTCAGGTTCCAGTCAGAAGGTTTTACTATTTAGATGTTTCTTGCACGGCTTTGTATCATAACCAGAAAACCTGACCCCTGAATCCTACAGGCACTTAAGCCGCAGCAGGTCTGGCGGTGGACAGTTGGCACGACAGTGAACTCGTCGCCGACGGTGAGGTGCTCACACGGGATCATTCAATCACTGGGGAGATGCTTGCCTGAAGTTTCAAAGGCCCTAACGAAACGGGAGGTGCCCGCAGGCAAAGATCCAACGACCTGAATTTGAGACGTCTCGAATCCCGAACTGTACTTTGCAAGTAGAGTTGAACCGGGAGCCGTCAAGTCACGACTTTTTACGGGTTCTTTCTTTCTTTCTCTGAAAGAACAGTAGAGTTGATGTCGTTTGGAGATCCGAACCCCTCCTAGTCCAGGCGGTGTGTAGGAATGAAGAGACAAGATTCGGCGGATGCCTCAACAGAAAGCCCAACCCCAACGAGCATATGCAGTGGAGCGACCACAGTGCAGAAGCACAATCTGAAGCCGTACATCAAGGAGGGCTTGCTTTTGGGGACATCCGACAAGATCGGTGCTTAAGGGCCCAACGGCGTCTACGTGTAGCATAGAATATGTCATGCTCTTGAACAACCATTCGTTTCAATGCTACGGGGACACACAGTAGGGACGCGATGAGAAATATTACTTCTTGCATCGTCGTGTAAGGATCGGACGAGTCCTTCGTGACTATCCTCCTGGAACGCAGTCCCTTCGAGAGCTGGTGCAGAATGCTGACGATGCCGGGGCGACCTGCATCAAGTTCTTCGTGGCACAGCCTGCAGACTCGTTCCGACATGGCGAAAGCTCCTTGTTTTTGCACAAGGGCTTCCAGGATTTCTCTGGGCCAGCCCTTTATGCGTTCAACGATGCCAAGTTCTCAGAGCCTGACTTCAAGGCGATCAGGAACATCGGCAAGTCATCCAAGCAGAGTGATGCTTCCAAGACGGGCAAGTTTGGCCTGGGGTTCAATGCAGTGTACCATTTCACAGACCTTCCAAGCTTTGTAACTGGAAGCTTCTTGGTGATCATGGACCCACACCAGCGCATGCTTCTGGGCAGAGATGGTGAGCGGGCCTTCGCACGGCGCTGGAATTTTGTTTGTGATCCGACATTACGCAAGTACCAGGGCCACAAGGCATGGTTCGATGTGGCAGGCCACTCCTGCGACTTCTGCGAGAACTTTCCTGGCACCATGTTCCGCTTCCCTTTGCGCACGCCGGAACATGCGCGCTACTCAGAGCTCTCCAAGGAGACCTGGTCTTTGGAGCGGATGAACCTCGGCTCCGCAAGTGCGACCACATCTCTAAGAACTCAGCCTTGTGCCTTGAGCTCCGGGGCTGCTGAAGCCAAACTTTTCAGAACATCTAGCCATGCGTAGCCACAGCCCTCTCCGAGCCGTGCAGCCGCCTGTCCGGACTCCCGTCTTTCCGATCTCGCCAGCGCTGGCACCAGGAATGAACTCTTCCAGGTTTTCCAGGCCGAGTGTGAGTCGATGCTGCTCTTCTTGAAGTCGGCGACTTGCTGCAAGTCAGAGCGCTAGGTAAGGGCAAGACAGCATAGACTCAGGACGTAGGAAGCCCGTTGTATTCGTCGTAGTCCAGTTTAGGACCGGACGGAGCTGCATGGCCTTTTGTTGCATGCGCCGAAGCGGTGCCATGACATGCTCCTTAAGTAGGCTTCCGAAACGTCAATCGAGTCTCATGATCCTGGAGCCAACAAGGCATCCACAATTGTCACCTTGATAGTCTTTTGCCTCTAGCACAAGCCTTAGGCCTTAGGCCCCAATGTGGAGCTTTCCGGCCTCTTGCAGTTTTGCACGCTCAACAGAGGCACTCCATGGACCCCGTCATCGCCCTAAACTCTAAACCTTGACAGCAAACTTGACCTTTCTGAACCTGGGACTTGCAAATCTCTGCAGTCTTATTCGGACGAGTCCCCTGCGGCGCGACTTGGTCAGCTGGGCGGGTGGGAAAAAACCTTTTGCTTGAACCTCTCGTAAACCCAAGACAAGGCGCTCTACGGATGCTTGTGCGACCCCCTTTGTTTCTGTCAGACCATTGCCCCAGAACAACAGGACTTGGAAGTACCAGAACGACAATGTGTCTAGTGTGTTGGTGCCGCTGTGAACGCGACCCTTGTGGCTAATTTGCGAAAGCGTGCGCAGATGGAAGTGCTCGGACATCTGTCTGGTCGCGCGTGACAGTTTCTTATGTCTTGCGCTATGCCCGCCTGTGAGATATTTGAATTTGCATGCAGATAGGACTCTGCTGCTCGAGCTGGCAAGGCTGACATCGACGGAAGCTTGAGTCTGTGCTGTTGTATTGCGATGGCTTGTCTGAATGGCTACGGAGGTTTGCGAGCCTGCCGCACTTTCCCGCATGTTTTTTTTTCTTTTTGGCTGCGGCGGCCTCTTCATGGTGCTGCGACTGCCCATATGATCTATGCCGCAGATGCGAAAGCCGTGTACAAGTAAGCATTTAGCTAACGTAGCCAACACCGCAGCATTCCTGCATGACTGCATGGACGATGGAGGATTTGTTCAAGGGGTTGCTGCATGACTGCATGGACGATGGCCAACGTTCTAGACTGGTGGAGCTGTGAAGGCAGTTTCACCTCAAGGGTGAGTCCTCAAAGTCTATCTTGCTTCAGACTTCCGACCAGAACCGCCTCGCCTGCCCGAGTCTGCGAGTGCAAACCTTTCTTCGCCCCAAACCCCTAAGAAGCAGTCAGCTCGGCAGGAGGTAAAGAAACTCCCTAAATCCTAGGTCCTGAGCCCTAAGGTGAGCGCCGTGGAGTTTTGGTTGGAGGCTGCAGAGGGCGGCTTGCACCGCGTGTTCCGTGCTAGCCTCAAGCCAACGGCGTTCCTGGAGGTCAGGACCAGGCCAAGTGGGAGCTTTCTTTTGGGCTGTCGGGTGTTTTTGGGTTTCGGGTTTCGGGTCTCAAGTTGAGAGCATCGGATCCTGGTGGCTTTCGGCTATGACCTCAATCAGCGAGAGCTGCTTGATGGAATCCGCTTGTAGGGTTCAGGGTTCGTTTGCCAAATTAATTTGAGCTGGGTTTCCTTCTATTGGCTCGCAACGGCTCCGGAGTGTGCAGCGGTGCTCAGCATCTGAAGCTGCCAGGCGATTGTTCCTTGCATGTCCGCAGGATGTTCGTAGGCACTGTGGTTGTCATTCTGAGGTGCCATAGCTGCCCCTCGTTTGAGCTCGTTTGAGTTGCTTCGGAGGCTTCTCGCAACGGGTAAGAGGAGTGATCCCTCCTACGAGACTTCTTAGAAGTTTTGTGGAATCTGGGACTTGGAAACCCTTGTCATCCAACGCCCGAGTCCTGCCCAGCACGTCGCGCATTAGTGCCCTGGCTTCGCTACCGCTACGCGAGACCGGAGTGCGGAGGTCCTGAGAAAGGGTGACCGCCTCATCCAGAAATGCCCTACTGTCAGTTCCACCTCAACGCAAAACTTCTTCCCAGCGTCATGGGCATGAAGGCTGCGGGACATGTTGGCCCACGCGGCGCAGTCGACCATCCAAGCCGCCGTCGAGGTGTCCTGGGCGAGCGGGAACGGTCTCGAGCCTCGGGTTTGGGGTTTGCATGAGAGGAGCTTTGAGGTTGAAGGCTTAAAGGTCCGGACAAAACCACCTTAGTTGGCCCCCACAGACCCCGCCGGAAGCTCACTCAAACTCAACCATCAAGACTGGCCGTATAAGGCACTACATAGAGCGATGAGGATAGCCCGAGATCTTGTCAACAAGAACATGAGCCCACTTACAGTGGTCGCCACTTGCCAAGCCAACGTAGTCATCAGCCGGTGGCCGCCCCAATTTCGCAGACTGCGACATTGCAGTCTTCACACTCGAGTTGAAATCCCGCAATGTTGAGCAGTGAACAGGCTCATCGGCTGCACCAGGCTCGGAATGTAATCCAAAGCTTCTTCAGAAGCCTTTCGTTCCCCATGTTTTGGGGTTTGGAAGCGGTACCGTCAAAGCAAGTAATCCGAATCCCGAGAAGCGTACAGGCGGAAACAATACATCAACGAATCTAGCGATGCCTTATGACAACTTCATATTAATAACCCAGAACCCACAAAGGAGTCCCATGCTTCGCTGTGCTGCACCGAGCTGGCGGAGGTCTGCTTGGAGGGTCCCACGACGCAGGCGGGTCCGCGGAGCGGGCTGTTCTGAGTTTAGCTCGGATGTAGGGCCATATTGGGATTCGGGCTTCTTGCAGGTCGATTTCGGCAGATTTCGGAGAGTCCATGTTTTTTTTGGAGAAGGGGGGGAGGGGTTCCAAGGCCTCCAGCCGTGGCTCATTTTGCTTCTTGTGACTGCCGAAAAATCCGCCATGTCGCAGTCGTTTGCAGTGTCTGGTTGGCATCTGGTGTCGTTCTCGTAGGCCTGACCGGCTCGCAGAAGTTCACCCCCCACGCAAACCGGATGGATTTCTCCCCAAAACATGTTCTCCGATCTTACATCTTCGAGCAGGACTGCAAACAGTGGCTTCTTTCTTCCCATATGGACAACTCGGAGGACGGGGCCTCGGACCCTCGGACACATCGACATTTGATGCAGGAAAGGCTGCTTGTTGCAGGGAAAGTCTCGTCGCGTTGATGCTTCTTGTGATATGCTGGTGCGATTCGGCCAAGCTTAACTGTTGAAGCCGACCGAAGCCGACATTCGAAACCCGACGCCCCAAGCCGAAGCATGTTACCCGAGTTCATGGTCTAGAGGGCTCTGCATAGGTTCCCAAGACTGGCTGCACGATTGAGTATCACAGCATCCAAATGGTTCAGTGAGAGTACTTCCTGGACCATCTCAGAGTTGAAAAGCCACTGAAACTGCACAAGAGGGCATCTACAACAATGAAACAGCCACCTCGGATACATCCAGGCATTGCTGGGGGGATCCCTTCCACACAAGCATACCAACTGGCAGATCATGGAGCGCCATCCGGGCATGGAGCTGTGGTGGGAGGAGTTAGTGGCAGTGGAAGCATCTCACAGGGAAGATCAGTTGCTGTGACACTCGCCCAAGGGCTCACGGAAGTCAGGGGAGTCTTGGTTAGGGAACACGGTGCAAGTCTGAGAGAAGTGGCCATGCACCCCTCCTGATCAAGGAAAACCCCCAAAACCTGAGCCCCACACCAGACAAGCATAGCTGGAACCAAAAGGAACCCAGACCTTCATGATTAATTTTCACCCCGTAAGCCTGGAGGTCCTGGCCTTCGGCACGGAGCACGCGGCACAGGTTCCGAGCTCGCGATTTATCCCGTCGGGGCCCCATGGGTCGCTCGTTGGGGCTTTGGATACTTCTGGGGTTCCAGAGTTTTGGCTGCAGGACTGCAGGCCTATGGGGCAGACGTTTTGCTTTCGGCATTATGCTCGGCCCAAGGATTTGGACCAAATTTTGATCGCTAACAGCCAGCTGTGGGGGCCTGCAAGGGTTCAGGAAAAGTGGTATGGGCTGAAGGGCAGGATCACAGGCTCAGGGCGTTTGTAGCTCAGCCAGCGTCCTGCAATCGAAGCTTTCATCAGCTCCAGCCGCGGCCCACGATACATCCGTTCTGGTGAAGATTCCGTATGCCGTCCGGGTGCAGGGAATCCTAAATGCCAGTTGTCGAGTGCTTCTGCACCAGACCTCATGGGTTTTGAGCGGGAGGCCGCTGTTCAATCAGGACTCGCAAGTCCACGTAGCGCACGCTTCTTCAAGATGCACCAAGCTTTCATTGTTTACTGTTTTCGCTGAGCTATGTACGGCACCTACTGTGTTGGCTGTTCTAAAGCAACAACGGCAGGAAATTAAGGCTCCCAATAAGTTTGGACTGTGCGTAAACATCCCAACACCCTCAGCGGGGTACCAGTAGCCGAATTCTCGTCAACTCCCGGCAAGCCTTAATACGTTGCTTGCAAACCGCAAACCCCAAAACCCCCTAACACCCCAAGACCAACCCCAAGCACCACGATGACAAAGCCCCGAAGCCACAGGCCATGAGGCTCAAGCAATACAGCCCTTAACCCCTCGGAGGTGGATGCTCCTTGCTATGCCCTTGGCCGAGGGGTGCGATGCAGACGCAGGCTCCTCTTGAGGGCATAGCTGGCAGAAGGTTTACCGTTTGTATGATTGGTGTTGGGCCTTCCGCGCAGCCCCGGGGCTCGCCTTACGGGTTCTTCAAACTCGGACGATTTTCCTGCTCGAGCCCAGCGTGCTGGTCAGTGGCCGTTTTGAGCCGGGCCCGCCAAACGTCAAGACCACTCGGATGGGGGGCCCGGGGCCCGCACCCACCTCCTTCTTGATTCAAGTACTTGTCATATACGTCTGGGGGAGTTTGCCGATCAACTGCTTGTGTTGTGTTGAAGTTTGCTGAGGAACGAATTGCCCCTTGTTTTGGGCAATTCAATTTGTAGTTTGCCAGAACGTGTTTGCAAGCACCGAAACACTGCTTTGATTGTGAAATACTGTCGGCTTTCGTTCAATGATTGTGTTTTTTGTGATTAGGCCTTCCCAGGGTGGCAGGTCTGTCTTTGAATTACCAATACTTTGAGTCTTCCAGCACCTGGGACTAGAAATGCTCTTCTACATCTTCTGGTGATGGGCCGAATCTTGCCAAGGCGACGGATTCCTGTCAGGTATTCTAAGAGAACTGGTTCGTTTCCTGGGCTCTGGCTCCAACTCCGAAGAAGGATGCGGCGCCCACTTCAAAAGCAGTCGGCATGGCTTCCACTTCCATGTTTTCGTTGAAACACATTTGCTACTTCTGCTTCAGCCTGTTAGTGACCCGCAGTTTGTTATCTGTGCTCCCCCGTCAACCCTGTAGCTTGTAACCATCCTCCAGACCATGAAAAGTTTCAAAACCCTGAATGCACCTTGAACCGTGAAATCCAGCAGACTATCATCTTCGTACTTACTACACAATTACTCACATGACTACTACAAGTATTCAACAACCACCGCACAGCTACGCCTAGTAGTTGGGGCCGAAGGACGGGCAGTTTTCAGGCAGGCACGGAAGCGAGTCGACGTCAGCTTTTGCCGTACCCTCCCACTTTACATACTTAGGGGGCCTGCAGTCCAGAGCATCCCGGCAGGAAACCTGTTTTGCTTCCTGCAGCTTCCGATCAAGACGGGCATGGCTGTGCACCTCAACTCGTTCTTCGAATTGTCGAGCAATCGCCGCCACTTGGCCGAGGAGGGTCTGGATCGTTGGTCTTGGGGCTTTGGGATCTGGGTTCAAAAGTTTGGGCTTTTCGGGTTTATGCTTAGGGCTGAAGGCTAGCACGAGGGGTATGATGAGTATTCGGGATTACCCGCATTCAGCCATCAGTGGCATGGGGTGTCCGGCCGACGATTCAGATTTCGGGTTTTGAGGTTCCAATTTGAGGAATGGGTCCAGTCGAGTTTTCGCCTGGAGTATCAAGGTTCGGTCACGGAGTCTTTAGAGCTTGTCTAGCAGTTAAGGCTTGGGGGCTTCAGTATTGCGGTGAGGAATGCGCAGTTTAGTTGTTCCCCTTCCGCCAAGAGGTGAGCTATGGGCCGGGGACGACCTCGTGGGGCCGGAAGCAATCAAGCGCGACTGGAGCCGTCCCTGCACTTCATGCCAGGGTTTGGTTGGGCTTCCCAGATACCACCAATCGCCAGCTGCCGTAAGCCTCAATTTGTGCTGGATAGTGGCAGTCTCAGTGCGGTGTGGAACTCCTGCTTGCAGACACCCGTAGAAAAGAACAAACACTTAGAAGATGCTTGAAGCAACTCCAGGTGGCAAAGGACCAGCATGTAGAACAAGCGTCTGCTTCGCGGAGGAACCGCATGCTGTTCTCCCAGTTGGCTCCACGCTGCTTCCTGGCAGCGCTGCAGCACCTCACCCGTCTCAGACACAGGAGCTGTTGCTGTGGTGTTGGATCCAGATCTGCGAGATTCTTCGAACATGCTCGAGAACCTACCTGGACCGACCTCTGATCGATTAATATATGGTGGGTCGTAGGGAGATCAGGCTTTTGGAACCTATGAATGCATGTACATGCAGACACACACTCATACACCCACACGATTATACGGTAAACTCGTGCATACCTGCACGCATGTACGCATGCATGCATCCACGCATGCATTATGTACTTTATGTTATGTTGTATTATGCTAGGTTATGTTATGTTATGTTATGTTGTGCTATAGTATGTTATGTTACGTTACTGTCTGTCTGTCTGTCTGTCTGTATGTATGTATGCATGTCTGTATGTATGTGGTTTGCATATGTATATATATATACATAGATGAATAAAGTCCGTCCCTGTGTTCCGCTGCATATATGTCTTCCTGTGGCTGTTTGTGCTGCTTCCTGTATCTACGGAAGCTGGAACCGACAGCTTCGTTGTTTAGCTTCAGCACGCTATCTAACTCTAGCAAGCATCTATAACTTCACGAAAGCCACATGCTTTGTCTCCGTAGCAGACAATTTCGCCAGCATCTGTGCAGGCAATCTGGTCAGGATGTGATTTGTGACTCGGCGGCCATTAACTCCTGCTGTGTCACAGATTGTAATTTTATTGTAAGCGCTTCGTGTCGTCCGGTGCGCACCGGCCCGGTTGCAGGTGAGAAGTCACTGGGGGCAGGAGCGGGGGGTGTCCAAAGGAGGGGAGGACGTTGTGGTTGTTTGAGCAGATCGGCGGGGGAGGCTCCCGGCAAAGCTCAATTGCCGCGCCGCTTGGAAGATAAAAAGAGGAGGGGAACGAGGAGGAGAAAGAGGGAACCTCTGACCATCTCTGACCGCTTGTGCTTTGGCCGAGGCGAGTTGAGATCAGTCCCCGGCCGTATCTAGTCACAATTCTTGTGCAACCCCAGGCGCCAACGGCTTTTGGCAGGCAGCCTTGCCGCCCACACTCGGCAGTTTCGAGCAGAGCTTCTTCGATCTAGCTTTGGCAGTGCCCTCAGACTTTTCCGCCCTTCTTCCATGCGCCGGATGTGCTTTGCTTCCGGGATCGTTGGAGAAGTTCCACGAAAGGCCGGCGAGAGACGAACACAAGCATTAATTCTTTTATGAACTCCGTTCGACAACACAAAGCACTGTATCCCTGGTCTGCGACAGGCGGCGCTTATTCCAGATACTAAGTAAATTCAGCATCACGGTCACGGACTTGTTCAATCATTGCCCAAGGAGTCTTAAAACCCCCACCTCGGCACAGTGCACTGTAACGACTTGCTATGCTGGACACCTCGCTGCATGGTACACAGCGCAAGCATGCGCAGCAGCACGGTGACGTGTTAGCAGGCGCTCTCCGAGAGTCCCACACCCTCTCGCGCACGTCCGATGAAGGAGCGCAACTTCTCGAGAACAAACGGTCGGAGCGGGCAGGCCATGGGACAACGCATATGAAGTTAGGTGCCTCTTCAAGCGTGCATGTTGCTGGGGGAGCTTGGTTGCGATCTTTCATGTTCTTTCACTATGCATGTTTGCACACATCCTTGCTCGCATCCCCATATCGGGGGGCGGCTTTACAATCATCCACATGGATTTCGAGGTGTCTTCCTCGAGGTCCGGGTAGTTCCCCGTCAAGGTGCTTTTCAATTTTCTTGTCTCATAGGTTTGAACGCTAGCTTTTCCCTTGCCACCTGCGGCCAGCACAGTGCTTTCCCACATCTCCGAAATAGCCAGCCGGCGGGTCATCGCATTTCTCTAGCGATCCCAAGATGAAATAAATTCGGATCTCTGTAAAAGCACTTTTTCGGGCGGCAGGGTCGAGGGGAAACGGAACCCCCAGCCCCAGGACGGAAGCCTCATATCCTCCAATACAGTTAGGTGACACACATTCCGAAAACCCCAGCATGACCTTTCTCAATGTTGCTGTGTCCATCGCCGGAGCCTGCGACGATCCGGGATGCAGGTCATGTCCTGGAAGTTGCTTGCACTGCGCTGGGAACTGCAAGAAACCTTGGGTGAGAAAATGCCGCGTGAGTAGCTGCGTCGTGTTGCAAGATTGTCTTCAGACTGGGTCGTGCCGTTCTTCCCATGGGTTGTGAGACCCGAAACCCTCCGTGGGGACATTAAACCCTACTTGCCGTGGACCGCACTGGCCTGACCAGCAAGTAGGGTTTACGGACACCAGGGTTCAAGGATGGCAAGGGCCGTGTGTCGCACATGTAGTACATGCCATACGCACTTGAGGACTCGTGAGACCAACTGTTCGCCTACGCCTGTGATGCCACGGCTGCACCTTCCCCATGCATTCCGGGGCTCCGGGGTCGCTCTGTCTGCGCTGCGTGCCGTTCTCCATAAGGGGAGGTCACTACCTTGCCACAAACCTTGTTCCGACCACCTAATCAAACCACCAACCCCCGCCCTGCCGAAGCCACGGCCGTGACGCGACAGCTCTGACATGGTTTTTCTGCTCGGTGGAACACTGTGAGATGGACATGGAACACCTGCAAGAGGTTGTTGGCAGCTGTGTCAAGGGTCCAGTGCAGCTGCAATGCGCACTGACACTGTACTGTGCATGCCAGACAGACAGCTAGGTGGTTAAATTGTCTCGGTAGTTATTTGGACCCTTGCAGTCGGGCGACGACAATGTGCGAAGCGACGCCAGGAGATCGAACTGTTGCAATGGAGTGGAGCCTGCATGAATCCGCTTTGCCCAAATGGGAGCACCTGTCGCACCAGCTCCCTGTCAGTTTTTCGTGCATCGAAACCCTGACTCTGAACGCAATACCCTGAAGTGCAGAACACCGTCAACTCGGCAACAACCACCATCCGCAAACCCAAAGTCACCGTTTTATCGCGCCTTTGAGGATGCCTCTGCACCTGCTCTCGTCGAGACACCCGGCGGCCCGCGGCAGATGGCTGCTTCTTTGTGGCTGAGCGAGCGCTTGGGTTCGCATTAGAGGGTTTAGGGCTTCGGGTTTCATGGTTTGCACGGGCCGGGAGACAAAATGCATGTGCCGACCCTCATAGGTTTTGCGATCACAGGGTTCACATGAGTTTTCCGGGGTTCAAGGCTCATCGAAATCGTCTCTCCCTTGTTTTTTCGACCCGGGTCCTGCAATAGTTTGCGGTTGTCCGCTGGACTGCCAGACTGGAGACGTGCTTGGAGGAGATGTTCAGGTGTTTTGCGGGGTGAGTTTTGTGGGGAAGGCATTCCGTGCGACTAAGAGGGATTCAGAGGGAACGTACATTCGGCACACATAAGCCAATACACAAAGTCGCTTTCCTGATCAGGTGGTTCCTGAAACACCCTGAGCCAAGCAAACCCCCACCACCAGCCGTAATCCAAGAGGGGGCGCTCTCATCAATCGGAAACAACCAGCCAGCCGCCCAGGACCCTGGCATCGGACGAGCGGCTGGTGGATGCTTTAACAAAGCTCGGAGCGCCGATTCTGATCGCTGGCGAAAACGCCCGGAGGCACCTCCGACGGTGCGGCCGGTCTGTCATTGCGCCTGGGACATCAGCATTGAGGTTCTAGTTGTCTGGTTTTCGGGCAGGCGATTTCAAAATTCTTCCTGCAACCCAGGTGGCAATACATCCTAAACCTTGTAATGCCCGAGAGGTTGCTTGTTGTTTAAATGCGGCGCGTCTGGTGTAGTTCAGTCTGTGAGTGGTTTGGGCAAGACCGGCTGAAAGTCCCATGATGTTTCATGCGCCAGGCAATTTCAAAGCTAAAGCCGGACCCGCTAAATCGCACGCCCTGAACCGTCCTGAACCAGTCCCGTGACTCCGTCGACGAGGTGCCCGGCGACTTGAGGCGGTGGCTACGGGAGGACCTGCAATGGACGTGTGTTGACTATCACACCGCATATGACCTTGCTTGCCTCAAACCGAAGTCCAAACTTGACCGCTTCATGAACGGTTCTACTAGGGCGGGTGTATGTACTCTTTTTGATATCTTTTCATATCTTTTTGTGAACATGCCGAGCATGGTTTGTGTGTTGCTATTTTGGGGAACGCGGGCTTTTGCTTTTTCTCTTTCATGAACCCGGTGGTGGCTGCTGCTTCAGCTGTCTGATTCTCGTTGTTTACTTTTGACTCCAGGCTGTTCAAGGATCCTCCAGGAATTTGGTTTGTCTTTTTGCTCTGACACCTGGATGGGGACGATACATCTGCTGCCGAGCCGGGGATCCAGGTGCGCTTCGAGAGCGCAGCCACCGCGAAGCGACCTTCATGCATGGGACTTCTTAAACCCCAGACTGACTGACGAGCAGGTTCCTCAGGCTCCAGCTCTAGGCAACTTGTGCCTGCAACACGATGCAGCGAAGTTTGCTCTGTTTCAAACATGAAGGCAAAGCCGCTAGCCGGCAGCCACACAACTCAAAAATGATGGGATGGAATCGCTGCTTTCACCTTGAGCCTGACAGGCATAGAGTGAAGGGGCAAGGGCAGGATCAGAGTAATCGCGAAGAAGACCCGAACCCGTGCCTGCCCCGTGGCTAGCCGCTTTCAACACGGGTGCCCAATCACTTCTGTCTTTAATTTTGGGGTCACTTGTGTCTTTTTTCCTGGGTCGCTTGTGTCTTTCTTTTCTGGATCACTGGTGTCTTTTTACTTCTTTCGCAGCAACAGTCTCGAGCGAAAGCCGTTTTAGGCTCTTGTTGGCCAGCCCTGGGCTGTCGGTCTGGGTTTACTCCTTTCGGGGCTTCGGCCTGGGTGTGCTCCTGTGTTCTTTCATTCGGGTTCGGTCTGGGTTTGCTCCATTTCCACCTCGGCCTGGGTTTGCTCCTTTAGGGTTTCGGGCTCCGTTTGCTCCTTTGAGGGATCGGGCCTTGTTATTTTTAATGTTTCGGTCGGGGTATACTCTTTTTAGTTTACTCCTCTGTTCTTTCATTCTGGTTTCTGTCGGGGTTTACCGCTTTTAGGGCTTCGGCCTGGGCTTACTCCTTTTAAGGTTTCGGGCTCTGTTTATTACTTTTAGGGATTCGGGTTTCGGTCTGGGTTTACTCCTTTTAGGGCTTCGCCTTTGGGTTCTCTCCTTTTAGGGTTTCGGGCTCCGTTTATTCCTTCTCGATTCAGACTTCGAGTTTTAGGGTTTTGTTCACGGTTCAGTCCTTTTTGCGGCTTCGGCCTGGGTTTACTCCTGGCTTCTTTCATTAGGGTTTCTGTCTGGGTTTACTCCTTTTTTAAGGCTTCGGTCAATTCCGACTCCTTTTATGGCGTCGGTCTGGGTTTGATAGTTTTCAGGGTTTCGGTTTCTTTCAAGCTTACTTTTCACTTTTTTCGGGTATCGGGGTCGATGTACCATGTTTTCGCTTTGGACCTTCTTTCACTAGGGTTTCGGTCTGGGCTTACTCTTTTTAGGGCTTCCGCCTGGCTTTGATCGTTTTGGGTTTCGGCTTTCTTTCAAGCATACCTTTCGTTTCTTTCAGGGTATCGGGTTGGGTTTACTCCTATTTTCGTTTTGGGCCTTGTTTCATTAGGGTTTCGGTCTTGGTTTACTCCGTTTAGGCTTCGGCCTGGGTTTGATCGTTTTTAGGGTTTCGCCTTTCTTTCAAGCTTACCTTTCGCTTCTTTCAAATTATCGGCGTCGGTTTACTCCAGTTTCGCTTTGGGCCTTCTTTCATTACGGATTCGGGCTGGGTTTACTCCTTTTGGGGCTTCGGCCTTTGGGCTTACTCTTTTTAGGGTTCCGGTGCCCCTTTACTCCTTTTAGGGATCGGGCCTTCTCATTTTTGGGTTTNCATTACGGATTCGGGCTGGGTTTACTCCTTTTGGGGCTTCGGCCTTTGGGCTTACTCTTTTTAGGGTTCCGGTGCCCCTTTACTCCTTTTAGGGATCGGGCCTTCTCATTTTTGGGTTTCGGTCTGGGTTTACTCTGCTTAAAGCTTCGGCCTGGCTGTACTCCTCTGTTCTTTCATTCTGGTTTCGGTCGGGTTTACTCCTTTTAGGGTTTCGAACTCCGTTTATGCTTTTAAGGGATTCGGGGTTCGGTCTAGGTNCGGTCGGGTTTACTCCTTTTAGGGTTTCGAACTCCGTTTATGCTTTTAAGGGATTCGGGGTTCGGTCTAGGTTTACTCCTTTTAGGGCTTCGGCCTTTGGGTTCTCTCCTTTTGGGGTTCCGGTGCCCCTTTACTCCTTTTAGGGATCGGGCCTTCTCATTTTAGGGTTTCGGTCTGGGTTTACTCCGTTTAAAGCTTCGGCCTGGCTGTACTCCTCTGTTCTTTCATTCTGGTTTCGGTCGGGTTTACTCCTTTTAGGGTTTCGAACTCCGTTTATGCTTTTAAGGGATTCGGGGTTCGGTCTAGGTNCGGTCGGGTTTACTCCTTTTAGGGTTTCGAACTCCGTTTATGCTTTTAAGGGATTCGGGGTTCGGTCTAGGTTTACTCCTTTTAGGGCTTCGGCCTTTGGGTTCTCTCCTTTTGGGGTTTCGGGGTCCCTTTACTCCTTTTAGGGATCGGGCCTTCTCATTTTAGGGTTTCGGTCTGGGTTTACTCCGTTTAAAGCTTCGGCCTGGCTGTACTCCTCTGTTCTTGCATTCTGGTTTCTGTCGGGGTTTACCGCTTTTAGGGCTTCGGCCTGGGCTTACTCCTTTTAGGGTTTCGAACTCCGTTTATTCCTTTAAGGGATTCGGGGTTCGGTCTGGGTTTACTCCTTTTAGGGCTTCGCCTTTGGGTTCTCTCCTTTTAGGGTTTCGGGGTCCCTTTACTCCTGATAGGGATCAGGCCTTCTCATTTTAGGGTTTCGGTCTGGGTTTACTCCGTTTAAAGCTTCGGCCTGGCTGGCTGTACTCCTCTGTTCTTTCATTCTCCAAAGCCAGACCCAAATGTCCGTTTAAAGCTTCGGCCTGGCTGGCTGTACTCCTCTGTTCTTTCATTCTGGTTTCGGTCTGGGTTTACGCCTTTTAAGGCTTCGCCCTGGGTGCACTCCTTTTAGAGTTTCGGGCTCCGTTCACTCCTTCTCGGGATTGCTCCCTTTACGGCGTCAGCCTGGGTTTACTCCTTTTAGGGTTTCGGCGTCCTTTTTGTCCGTGCAGGGGTCGGGCCTTCTCATTTTAGGGTTGCGGTGTGGTTTTACTCCGTTTAAAGCTTCGGCCTAGCTGTACTCCTTTGTTCTTTCATTGTGGTTTCGGTCTGGTTTACCCCTTTTGAGGCTTCGGCCAGGGTTTATTCCTGTGTTCTTTCCTTCGGGTTTCGGTCTGGGTTTACTCCCTTTGGGGTTTCGGCCTGGGTTTACTCCTTTTCGGGTTTCGGGCTCTGTTTATTCCTTTTAGGGATTCGGGCTTCGGTCCGGGTTTACTCCGTTTAGGGCCTCGGCCTGGGTCTACTCCTGTTTATGGTTTCGGGCTCCGTTAATTATTCCTTCTCGGAATTGGGACGTCGTTTTTTAGGATTCCGGTCACGGTTCAATCCTTTTTACGGCTTCGGCCTGGGCTTACTCCTGGTTTCTTTCATTAGGGTTTCGGTCTGGGTTTACTCCTTTCAGGGGTTTGGGCTTCGAGGCCCCTTTACTCCTTTTCGGGATCGGGCCTTCTCATTTTGGGGTTTCGGTCTGGGTTTACTCCGTTTAAAGCTTCGGCCTGGCGGTTTCGGTCTGGGCTTGCTCTTTTCAGGGCTTTGGCCTGGCTTTGATCGTTTTGGCGGTTTCGGCTTTCTTTCAAGCTTACCTTTCGCTTGTTTCAGGGTATCGGGTTGGGTTTACTCCTTTTTCGTCTTGGACCTTGTTTCATTAGGGTTTCGGTCTGGCTTTGCTCTTTTTAGGGCTTGAAAGACACAATGATTTGGCAAGAAAACAGCGGCAGAATGAACAACAGAAGTGAAAGGACGAGGAAGGAAAGATAGCAAAGCCGCGAAGAAAAGAAAGGAGTATATGGAGAAACGACAAGGAAGGAGCGAAACGAAGGAGCTGAAGACCAAATAACCCAACAGAGGCAAAGAGAAATAGCAAACGACAAGAGCAGCTAAACTATCAAAGACAGAAACATAGGAGAAATAACACGAGATAAAGTGCAGAAGGGAAGAAGGGCAGAAAAAAGAAGAAACGAACCACGTGGAAAAAAACAAATGTATATGTATATGTCTATGTCTATGTATATGTATATGTATATGCATATTATATGCATATGTATATGTATATGTATATGTATATGCACATGCATATGTATATGTATATGTAGATGTAGATGTATATGTAGATGTATATGTACATGCATATTTACATGTACATGTATGTGCATAGGTAAGACTGTTGCCTCCGGACAATAAAAAAGACACCAGCGACCCCGAAAACAAAGACACAAGTGACCCCCCCAAAAAAGACACAGGTGACCCCCCTTCCGTAGCAACACGATGAACTGCAAGAGTTCAAACCCAGACTTGTTGATGGCAGGAAGGCCCGAAGAGCTGCGGGCACTTCGAGGAGCTGCTGAGCCTGCTGCCGTGGTGCCTGCAGGAGCACCTTTTGAAGCTGTGATATGTAGGATGGCAAGGGGGGGTGAGTGAGGGGGGTTAGGGTTGTATGACTGGCCTACTCCGGTCACGGCAGGCGAATCCGAGCCTGCGGGAGAGAGGTAGAGAGGATTTGCAGGGCTTCAAAATGTGGTCAGCAAAAAGGCTCTGGCCGCAAGGTTTGCAGGCCCTCCTTGCTCTCATGAGACGTAAGACAACAGGGCCTTCCATCCGGCAGATTCTGCAGGCCGGAGGGTGGCGGTGGCAGTATCTTCCTGCTTATGTTCTGGGTACGCTCAATCGGCAGATTTTCAGGCTACGGCTTGATGAAAAACACGCGGCTCTTTTCCCCCTGCCGTGGTGCCCAAAATGCAGTGTCAAGATTTGTGCATGATTGTGCGGAGTGTGCCTTTGCAGTTAAATTTTCCCAACTCCCAACAAATGCATGCTCGGGCCCGAAGTGCGGCCTCTCGAGTGCTTACTGCTTGCTGTGCCGTCGAAGGAATAGACTCGATTGGACAGGTGACTTGATGTGTCAAAAGTGCCAAGTAGACCGAGCGACACAGAACAGTCTAAACAGCCATGAGATGCGCCTCGCGATGCAAAGCGCTACAACCACATCCCTAACCCAGCTTGAGACGATAGGTGCAAAATTTCCAGTCATGCGGCCATGTACGTCGGGCTTGCGAGGCGAACCGTTTTTGTCCTTCGATCGTTCAGTCGTCGTCCCTATCCTAGCCCTTCAGCACAGCAATTATAGAAGTCAGCTGGATCTGCAAGCGTTCTGATGATTTTTCTTCCGTGTACCTCCGGAACCGTCCCCATCTCTTGCCCGGCAGGCATTGTAGCAGCGTTCGAACTGTTTTTTGTCGCGCAGATGACCCGAAGAACACGGTGTTTGTATATTTGCTGGGTAAGATGCACGGAGCTGCTGATGACGTTTTAGGTTATGTTGCTACGATGTACGAGAGACACTGCAAAGACAAATAGGTCCAACTCGGGAATTTCATGAGTCCTCGCCCTGCCCGCACACTGGGGTGTCAAACGTCGGGGTGCTTGTTCCGGGAGAACAGGAAGAAATTGCTACGTCTTTCGTTTTCCGGAGTTTATACAGCGCTATCCTTCCCTTCTGCAACCACAACGACATGAGCCCTGTTCAGCACACAAATCAACACTGATAGAGTGCGACCACAATACCTGCCCGCCAACAGTCTTGGGCGCATGTGGCAATGCAAGAAGCGTGCAGCGCGCAAGGCGTAATCAATGTCAGTGTTGTTGGTAGCACTGCAGGTGTTCTCGTACTGTGGCCCGGGATTGGGTTATCCGAGTTTAGGCGAGAAACGGTCCTGAAGAGCTTCCTTTTGGCGCCTCGCAGGATGCTCCGACGGCGCAAGATCTGGAGGGATGCCCCTTGCTGTTGACCTGCTCATGCGAGGCAAAAGGGCTCTGTTGGACTTTCTCAGGTCAAGCGGTGAAGCCAAGCGCGAACCTACCCGCAATGTCAAGCTCAGGCTACATAATTAGTTTCAAAACCACCCTGGCCGTGGCCGGATAGGTCAAGATCTTCCACGAAGGGGATACCGCCAGAGCCTCCGACGAGATTAAGGGCCTTGCTGGTCAGGCTGGGTGTTGAGAGGCTTTTTCAAGGCAATTTTAGTTTTGGTGGTGGCCGGCAGAAGATATCCTGCTTGTGTGAGATGCTGCCCGTTATGTGCATCCGTGCATGTCTCTCAATTCGAGAACCAGCTCAAAGCTGTCAGGTCCATGTGTCCTAAATTTCTTCAGTTCGGATTAATGAGCCTCAATGCTTTTGCGATGCTAGGATACCTCTGCTGCCTGGCAGAGCAAGACCGCAAGCTGTCCGACTACCTTCCCGCGTCACACGTCCTTCACCCGGCTGACGGCATGGAAGCGCTTCTTCTGCACCCGCAGATCGTCAGGCTGACCTCGGAAGAGTTGGCTCGGTTGGGCTGTGCTAAAACTCCTGGCGCGATTCAAGCTTTCTGGCATTGGTACCGCTATGCCTGTGAGAATGGCTTTTGTGACCCTTTTCCGGAGCTTCCCATGTCGTCGGATCATGCCCTCGATGCTTTGGAGCTGCTGCCTCTGCTGGGTTCAGTGCGTTGCACCAGTCTTGGTGACCGCAAAAGAGCCTTGTGTTCCCGTGAGTGTGACGAGTTAAACGAGGGACTGGTGGCTTGCCAGGTTGTTTTGGTACCTGATTGGCTGCCCTGCCCCAGTGTTTCCTGCCCGAATTCGGTTGCTCGGGCGGTGGCGTGGGCACTGAACATGCGCGAGCCAGAGCTGCAGGACGCGACGGGAGCACGGCCTGTATTGGAGAAACTTGCCCATGCCAGTGTGCGAGAAGCTTGCGAAGCTGCCAAAAAGCTGCCACTGTTCCGATACTGGAACGGAACTTTGGGATACCCGCTCAAGCCTTTGTCACCACCGCTTCCTGAGGGTATCCGCCGTGAGCTGGAAGGCATTAAGCTGGATATCCTGGACGAGAGATGTGCTGTGATCACGGACTTGCTTGTTCGCATGAAGGTGCGCACGGCTTCCATGCTTGACATTGCCGAGGAGGCTGTCCTGCAGAGGCAGCACCCGAGTTTCATCGCCCAGCTGCTGCGTGAGAATTTGGGCAGCGTGCTGAAAGGCAAGCCAGTGTTGCCGGTGCAGGGCTCCATGAGCAGCGATGGTGTTTGTTTGAAGGCTCCTGAGGAATGCCTCTTGTGGGACTGTGAGCTGGGTTTCTCCCACATCCCGCGCCGCATNGGCAAGCCAGTGTTGCCGGTGCAGGGCTCCATGAGCAGCGATGGTGTTTGTTTGAAGGCTCCTGAGGAATGCCTCTTGTGGGACTGTGAGCTGGGTTTCTCCCACATCCCGCGCCGCATCTCTGCATCTGAGGGTGAGGTGTTTTCGGACTTGCAAGGCCGGCTTGTTGAGCTTGGGTGTCGCACAGAGCTGAACGAGGCGGACGTGTTGGATGTTGCCTCGCAAGTCGAGAAAGAGCAGGATGAAGGTCTCGCGCTGAAGCTGCTCTCGCGCCTGGAGAAGCACCCTCACATGACACAGATTTGCAAAGGCACCTCGCTTCGTAGAATCGCTTGGCTCCCATGTTCCGTGCAGGCAGAACGCGTGCTTATGGCACCAGAGAAGTGCCCCTGGCAGCGGGGAGCCCTGCAGCTGGTAGGCAAGGTCAGGCCGATCGTCAGTGTGCAAGCCAACCCAGATCTCCTAGCTGCCTTGGGGGTGTTGGGCCCAGACGCTGTGGAGGACGGTGTCCTGCATGAGCAGCTGGCAGCCTTGATCCAGGATGATTCGGCTGCAGACGACGTGACCCCCGTGTATCGGAAGCTCAAGTCTGTGCCTTCGCTGGAGAAGTGGGTCTGGACCAGGCATGGCTTCCAAGCACTTGGCCGAGTCTCGAAGGATCCAGATGTCCAGGCCTTGGCACCGGTGTTGCAGGTGCTCCGGGACGAGTGGCATGATCTGCCGGCCTTCCGTGCCGTGAACTCGAAGCTGACACCCCAGGAGCTCTTCTTGGCCATGGACCTGGCTGCACCAATGCACAACATTACGGCGGAGGATGCGCATCAGGTCCATATGGCCGCCATCCGCTTGCTCACGAAGTACCGAGATGCAGACGGCTCCTATCCAAATCTCGCTGAGTTGGCACGGGCCGCGGGCTCGGAGTTACGAGTTCCTGGCAAGCATTCCATGGTGCCTGTGGCAAAGACCTTTTTCCAGGACATGAGGTGGCACTCCACATCGCCCCCGGCAGGCATGGAGGAGGTGCACGGCGGCATGTCCCGCGATGACTGTGCCCGCCTTGGCGTACCGAACCTCAGCGAGATCCTGGCCAAGGAGTGCAGCTGCGCCGACGAGGACTGGTTGGAGGTCACCGGCCAACACGAGCCGCTGACGCGGCGCCTCAAGAACATCCTCAAGGACTACCCCTGGCAGGCTTTGGTGAAGGAGATGCTCCAGAACGCCGAGGATGCAGGCGCAGGCCGTTTCAAGGTGCTCATTGACCGGCGCTCGCGCGGCACGGAGTCTTTGCTCACGCCGGAGATGGCCGACCAGCAGGGCCCATGCATCTGGTTCTACAACGACGCCGTCTTCGAGGACAAAGACTTCCAGGCCTTGGTGAGCCTTGGTCAGGGAAGCAAGGCCGGTGAGAAGGGCAAGATCGGGCGCCACGGGCTCGGCTTCAATGCCATCTTCAACATCACCGACGTGCCCTCCATCCTCAGCCGAGAGCACCTTGGCANCCTTGGTCAGGGAAGCAAGGCCGGTGAGAAGGGCAAGATCGGGCGCCACGGGCTCGGCTTCAATGCCATCTTCAACATCACCGACGTGCCCTCCATCCTCAGCCGAGAGCACCTTGGCAGGAATCGTGGATTCTGCATATATTCAATCTGTAAGGGCAGATCTCAGCAGACGAGTTGTGAGGCTGAGGCACTAGCCGACGTTCTAGATCACACCGAAGACCTAAGAGCTCCACTCCGAAGTCTTATCTATCTTGGCAGTGTCGGCAGTGTAGAGCACGTGTCATCAGGACGAATCGAAGAGATCCTAGTATCCGACTTGTCAAGCCCTGCTACAACCCCACCATGCATTTAATGCCCTACGTTATGTACCGATGGCCCCTTTCCTTGGGTGGTGATTTTCGATTGATGTACCGCTCCCACACGCTCGAGGTCCATCCTCTTCCTCGATCCGCACGTGCGCCACCTGGAGAGGCTCAAGGCCACACACCTGCACCCCGGAATTCGCTTGAACTTCAGAAAGAAAGATGTTTGTGCTGCATGGCCGGACCAGTTCCAAAGCTACGAGATTGAGGGCTGCAAGCTGTCTGAGAGCAGCTACGCTGGCACACTAATCCGCGCACCTTTACGCCAAGCTGGTGCCAACAGCGGCATTAGTGAGCAGTGTTTCGGAGATGCGGAAGTTCAGAAGCTGACGGATCTCATCCAGGAGGAGGGCCACTTGTGGCTTCTATTCCTTCAGAAGGTGCAGTGCATCGAGGTGACCGACTTGGAATCCGGTGAGCTGCTTTGCCGCCACTCCAGGACTCTGGAACCAGATAGCGGCTTGAGGATTAGCAGCTCTCCCCGCGGCGGCTTGAGTGAGCACCGATCGCGTAGGTATGACGTGCTAAGCGACGGGGACGTGAGTGTGGCTCTGCCGGCAGATGGTGCAGAGCCTGAGCAAGGACGGGTTTTCAGCAGGCTCCCTTTGGACATCAAGTCTGGCATGGCGGCCCACGTCTCGGCCCTGTTCTGGACCAGTGCGGACCGTAGGACCATTGTTTTGGACGCCGAGAAAGACTTGCTAGGCTGGGCACAGCAGAACATGGCTTATTTACAGCGAATCAGCCGGTGCTTGGTGTCTTGTGTGGCGCACCGCGCAGCGCATCAGAAGCGAATGCCGCTGAACCTCTTCCCACATGCGGAGCAGCCAAGCTCCGCAGCGGAGCTGCTGCACAGCATGTTTTATGACGAGGTCATTAGGCAATACCGAGATGCTTCTGAGCACACAGTCCTCCGCAACTTGGCCGGAGAGCCTGTGCAGGGCCTGCGCATCTTGCTGACCCAGAAGGATGGATGGCCTGGCCTTCTCCAGCGCCCAGAAATTCCCTTGGTTTGTGTCACAGCACAGGTCATGCACGCCCTTCTCCGGAAAGATGACAGGCTCTTCTGTGAACTGACGCCTTTCGCACTTCGGGAGTGGCTCCGAGCCATGCCACAAGAGCTTGACCAACACTGTGACGACGAGCTGCTCCGCTATTGCTTGCAGGACGAAGCTTGCGGCGCCAACGGACTTGTCGCAGAAGACTTGGTTGGCTGCCCGCTGCTCTTGACAGCCGACGGCAGAGTCAGACGCTTCCTCGTGCACGAGGCAAAGTCCCCTCAGATCCTGTGCTGCGCCAACAAGGACGAGTGGGATCTGGCTCGCCACTTCCCTGCCGAGAACGTTTTCCAGTTTGTGCCCGAAAGCTTCAAGGTGCTCTCCCAGCATGGGCAAATCTGCAGCCTTTGCTTTAAGTCGGCGGCCGTTCTTGGCAAGGACGCCTCCGGCCAAGATTTCGCCACGAGCTTTTGGCATTGGTACGATTTGCGTGTTGCCCAGGAAACCGCAGAAGAAAAGCTTCCAAACCCGCCCGGCGAGACCCAGCACATTCTGGAGAACTTGGTCGTGTTGCCGACAGTATCTCATGATGGGTCTTCAAAATTGCTTCCTTTGTGGCATCGCAGGGGAGGGCTCTTGCCACCGCATTAGGCCCAGAATCAGAACTTGCCCAAGGACTCGGGGCTTGCGAAGTCTTGCTCGTCCAGCAAACCTCTGCTTGTCCACACATCTCCCCCGACGCTGTTGTCCGCGCCGCACACTGGGCCGTGCACAAGGCCCTGCGAGAGGGACGCTGCTTGGATCCGAGGCGAGTTGCGCCCAATTGCTGGCGAGCAGTTCTGCAGGAGCTAGCGAGATCGCAGCTGGCCGAGGCAGTGGAAGTCGCGCGGATCCTACCGGCATTCCAAGACTGGGACGGCCAAGGCGGCCAAGGATTGTGCTTGCCGGACAAGCCGCTCTTCCCCCCTCGCGCTTCGCGGCAACTCCGTGAGTTGCTGCGGTCCATCCGACAAGTCAAGCTTGAGGTGCTACTTGAAGAAGACATGAACGTGCTAGCACTCCTCAAGAAGATGGGCACCGCAGAAATGCCATTGGATGTGCTCGCCTTAAAGGCCTTGGAACAGACGCACGACATCCGCCGCTTTGTCGCCCAGCTGCTGCGTGAGAATTTGGGCAGCATGCTGAAGGGCAAGCCAGTGTTGCCGGTGCAGGGCTCCATGAGCAGCGATGGTGTTTGTTTGAAGGCTCCTGAGGAATGCCTCTTGTGGGACTGTGAGCTGGGTTTCTCCCACATCCCGCGCCGCAT